>VYXF01002727.1:1638929-1799267 GCA_013397295.1 Polioptila caerulea | reverse complement strand
GGCGGGAGGGGATGAAAGGTCCGCGCGGCCCCGGTGGCACAAAGGCCGTGAGTAACGGGGGGCTGGCGGCAGAGACAGCCGCAGCCCAGGTGAAGGGCGAGGGGAGGGACAAGAGCCTGCAGCGGGAACAAAGGAGCCTCCCTCAAGGTCTTCAGTGGGAGGTGAGAGAAAAGGGGGAAAAGGGAGAAACGGGGGCAGAGAGAGAAAAAGGGAGGGAAAGCGAATGAACAGGGGGGAAAGAGAGAAAAGGGGAAAAGGGTTGAGAGGGAAAAGACAGAAGGAAAGAAGGAAAGAAAGAAAAAGAGAGAGAAAAAGAATTAAAGAGAGAAAGAATAAAGAGGAAAGAGAAAGGAAGGAAAGAAAGGAAAGGAAAGAAAGAAAAAGAAAGAAAAGAAAGCATCAATAGGTGAACATGCTGTAGATTTGTTCATTCTGCCAACTTTCTGTGTAATTGTATTCTAGGTTTTCATTCCCTACCCACATTTGGAAGGAGCTCACTATGACAGGGCAGAGTCTCAGGGCTTTATCTGAAGCGAATTTTGAAGACAATGAGATCAGCATCAACGTTGGAGGCTTTAAGAAAAAGATGAGATCCAACACATTATTAAGGTTCCCTGAGACCAGGCTGGGCAAATTGCTGAGCTGCCACTCAAAGGAGTCGATACTGGAGCTTTGTGATGACTATGATGACACCAAGAATGAATTTTATTTTGACAGGAACCCAGAGCTCTTTCCTTACGTGCTACATTTTTATAACACTGGCAAGCTCCATGTGATGGGCGAACTCTGTGTGTTTTCTTTCAGCCAGGAGATTGAATACTGGGGAATCAATGAATTCTTTATAGACTCCTGCTGCAGTTATAGCTACCATGGAAGGAAAATGGAGCCAGACCAAGAGAAATGGGAGGAACAAAGTGACCAGGAAAGTACGACGTCTTCTTTTGATGAGATTTTGGCATTCTACAATGATGCCTCTAAATTTGACAAACAGCCCTTTGGAAACATCAGGAGGCAGCTCTGGCTTGCTTTGGATAATCCTGGGTACTCAGTGTTAAGCCGCATCTTCAGTGTCCTTTCAATAGTGGTGGTGCTGGGCTCCATTGTGACCATGTGCCTGAACAGCCTCCCAGACTTTCAGATTGTTGACAGCAATGGGAACCCCGAGGAAGACCCTCGCTTTGAAATCGTGGAACATTTTGGTATTGCATGGTTCACTTTTGAACTGGTGGCGAGATTTGCAGTAGCTCCTGACTTTTTAAAATTTTTCAAGCATGCCCTGAATTTGATTGACCTAATGTCTATCCTTCCATTTTATATTACATTAATTGTCAACCTGGTGGTGGAAAGTAGTCCGACTTTAGCAAATTTAGGCAGAGTTGCACAAGTCCTGAGACTCATGAGGATCTTCCGCATATTAAAGCTCGCTAGACACTCCACAGGTCTGAGGTCTCTCGGAGCCACCCTGAAATATAGCTACAGAGAGGTGGGGCTTCTTTTACTCTACCTCTCTGTTGGCATCTCCATTTTCTCAGTAGTGGCTTACACCATTGAGAAGGAAGAGAATGAGGGGCTAGCCACCATCCCTGCTTGTTGGTGGTGGGCTACTGTTAGCATGACCACAGTTGGCTATGGGGATGTGGTGCCAGGGAGCACTGCTGGCAAGCTGACGGCATCTGCATGCATCCTAGCTGGTATCCTAGTGGTAGTGCTTCCCATTACACTGATCTTTAATAAATTCTCCCACTTCTACAGGCGTCAGAAGCAGTTAGAGAGTGCCATGAGAAGCTGTGATTTTGGTGATGGCATGAAAGAAGTTCCATCTGTCAACTTAAGGGACTACTATGCTTATAAAGTTAAATCCCTTATGGCCAGTCTGACCAATATGAGCAGGAGTACTCCCAGTGAGTTGAGCCTGAACGATTCACTGCATTAGTGTAGAAGTCTGACAGCAGTTTGCATGAGAGCTATCAAGAGCTATGTTCATAAATGTTTTCCTATTTGTTTTCGTTGGTTTTGTTTTTTTTTTCTAGAAGATAGTGTTGCTGACACTGCACTTTGCACTTGAGAAACAAAAGATATTTCTATTACAAGTTAACAGTTTGCACATTTTCATCCTGTTGCATAAGTGCTGACTTTTCCTTACAAATGTTACCACTTCCATGACATTAGTGCTAGTGGTATGGTGATGATCTGTTACTTTGTGCATTTTCTCATCCTAGCAGAGAGATGAATGTACCCAAGTGGAATAAAAATTCTCAGCTGTGACACGAGTAATGAAAAAATCACCTATCACCTATACTGGTGTCTGTACTAGTATAGGACTTCCCATGCATTTTACAATGGCTTGAAACAGCCACCTGTGAGTCACTGGTACAGGAACACTCCTGCCTATATTGCTGACCAGTAATTCTGATCATCACTTGCCTGAAAACACCTCTAAGTTTGCTTACTCTTGAGTATGTGTGTTAAAATCTGGGTGTAACGGTTCTGAAATGTTATGTATAGTAATATTTTTCAGAATCTCTTGGGCATAGACCTTCCTCTGTTTCCAAGATTAGTTCAATACTGAGCCCTCTGAAGAAGGCCACTCCTCATTTTCAGATAACTACACATTCAAAGACTACATTTCCACAAGTGACTCGAGGGATGGAGGCCCATAGAGAGCTCTCAGGATCCCATTTCCAGAAGGGATCTGCTCACAGCTGGGTCCCAGTGCAGCTGCAAATGTGTTGTATCAGTCCATCAAAATGGTTTCGAGATTAGACACATGAAGATGTGGGCTTTAAACAATTAGAAGCTCCAATGAAAAACTTGGATTTGATTAATGAAATGAAATATTCCCACATGAACAGTACAGGCAGCATTTTAGGAATTGACATTCATGTACTGCAAAAAGACTAATTATAAAGATGCCATATGTGATGCTGAGATATAGAATCTAATTTTATCAGTAAAGCTTGAAAGCAGGTGTTGATGACAGACAATTCCATTAAAATTTCTGCCAAGGAATCTCTAGGCAAAAAGTCATTTTCACTCAGGAAGAAACTCTCAATTTACAGCTAAGGGAGAATATAAGGGCCTAAGAAGGGAACAGATAAAGAGCTTAATACTTCACTATCTGTGGGTAGATCCTCCTACCCACTTCTGTGATGTAGTCAATGTAAATACTTTCAAGGGCTGGCATGTACTTGTTTAAAAAAAACCTATGAGAGAACAGATCATATGCAATTTCAAGAGTAATAATGAATCTGCATAGAGTTGTTTTTTGAGTGCTCAGTCTCCTCCCTTACACAATTGTACAGAGACCAAACACTTGTAATCAACAGGCAGAAGCCACTGTTTCCCTCTTTTTACTTCTGTGCTAGAAAACAAACTACTGGCACTCTGTGGGCAGAACAGCATTTTCTTCAGACCCTACTGCTGTTCCATCCCATTCATTACATATAATGTTCCAATAAGTTTTTTTTTGTTAGTTTTACTTGTGAAGACTAGAGAGGTGCAGAAATTAAATTCAAGATAGTTAGAAGAGAAATTCAAATACCTAAGCTGAAATTGTCTTGTTTGGAAGACTGCTTTCAAACCGTGATAAAGGGTGGATCAAGTGACAAAATAAAGCAAATATGGTATGAATAGGTAATTGCCTCATTTAGGCTATTAGAGGTTGAAGCTTGGTCTGGATCTTTTGACACGGTGTCAGGTCCACCTAAAAAACAGAAAGCTGAACACCCAGGATTGGATTTCTGTTTGCCCAGTGATCTATGACAGAATACACAGTGGGAAATAACTTAGCCCGGCCCCCATTTCTGTTGAACACCCTCTCCTCACATCAGTTAGTAGCTGATTTAGGCTGTGCAGTGTGAGGGGAAAAGGTCCTTTCCAACCTTACCAATTTTCAACACAGCCTGCACAAGTTACAAGTCAATTGGCAAGCCATTGCTTGCTGTCCCTGAAATTGAAAGTGCCATATACATGGTCCTGAAGATAGACCTAGATAACCTGAATTTGGTGTCCAAACTTGAAATATTTTGCTAAGGTTTACACTTCTGGATAGGGCTGGTTTAATTCAATTTATGCTGACTCCCAGGCATAAATTCAGTACTCCTGTCCCTGATTCATACTGCATGTGTGTGAGCTCTGACACACCCACCAAGAGCCACCTAACACACCTAACCCATGAACTGAAACACCAAATAAAAAACAAGGGGAGGAAGAGGTGGGCATGGGCAGCACATACCCTCCAGTCAGGTTACATGCTGCAAGGCTGGCAAATGCTCTCACTGATGCAAAGGACACTGCAAACTGTGTCTGTTGCTTGGGGCTTTTGGAGAACTCAGCAACAAGCAGTGCTTTTATCAGTTTCATAAACAGTAGATTTACAGAGCTGAAAACCAGGGACTTTCAGAGCAGTTATTTGGTGAGACCTGTAGACTTGCCAAAGAGCCACAAATTCCCTCAGCTGTTGCTAGTTTAACATTGCAAATGTTGGATTTAACTTTGCAACACACCATTTCAATAACCTATAGCTTATCTTATGTTCTAGATTTATTATTATTTTTAGGGCTGATGCTCTGTCATTTCTGCAAATATTGACTGGAACACGTCCAAATTGCATTTTACGAAAGAAAATGAATCACCCAAGGAATTCCAACTTTTATTGTATTGGTTGAAAGGAATTTTCATTATTGCATTTTTATATAAGTGCTTTTCATCAAAGACACTAAACAAATAAAGTACTGAAATTTAAGACGTTCTTATTATCATGACAATTACTTTACACTGTGCACAGGAATTCCTTTCATAAACTTAACTAACTCCATGTTAAGAGTAGTCACATTTTTGCTCCCCCCTCCTCCTGAAGTCTATTCCACAGCTGTGCTGCTCTCCAAGGCTTGCACAACTTTTAGCACAATTTTATTAATGGCTGCTTTATACCAGTATATATATATAATATACTAGTATTTTTTTTCTTTTGCCAATACTTTAGCTTAAATATTTCATTTTCCTCTTAGTGTATTTATAGACAGCGACCTTATGGCCTTACATACGTATTTTCACAGGTTTATACCTCTCAAGCTTCCTTTTACTTTTCTTTTTGCAAGTCCTGTTCCTCTAACCACTCTAGGGGATATAACTCTTTTTTTTTTTGCATTACTTCTGCTTGGATTTATTATGTTTGAGCATTGAACAGTTGTAATATTTGCTTATGACTAAAATAATTTTTCACTAAGCAGAATAACAATTTAATGATTTAAGTAATGTTGCTGTATTAGCTGCCCCAAAATATCCAGGTAAGGAAGAATAAGGCACACTTTTCCTGCCATTTCATGAAGTAATGTCTATTCTATAGGTGAGAAAACTTATCTCTCAATAAATAAAGGGAAAATGTTTACGTTACACTTTGAAGAAAAAATGCAATCTCTCCAAAGCCTCCCAGGGGAGAAGAGGTGGGACAGTTTTTGCATAGTCAGTACTTGTGCCAGACTTCCTCACTCACTCTGTGTGAGAGCAGGGCATCTGCACCTCCATAAAGCACTGTGTCAGAACTGAAGGATGAGAGAACTCATTGGCCACATTCTCCAGGGCTGGAAAACCTCCATGGTCAGAAATCTCCTTAGCATGGACATGTATGCTACGTGAAGAGCATTGCATGGGCTGTGCTCCTCCTGCCTGGGACAGTCACCTTCATGGCACCACTGAAAATGCTGTGCCTACTCTCTTTAGTCTGAGAGCTTGGTAGTGTTTAAATGAGAATTGTGGTAATATTTCAAATGAGGCAACTTCCTTTATTGCCAGGAATAAACTGTTAAAGAATCTGGATTTCTAGTACAAATCTAGGCTATTAAGAGAGTCAGAGATGCCCTTGAGAAGCAATATGTTACATTATGTTCCCGAGATGTAAAATCTATATATAGATTGTGATTAAGCTTTTTATGTATGTTCACATTTTGTGTTATTGCCTGGTTTATTACTCATTTACTTTCATCAGTTGCTAATTCTCTCTTTTCCTGCAGACCTTCCATTTTGAAAACATACTGGTTTTTCCTCCCATGATATATAGAGCATGGGCTACTTCACATTGCAAACTCAAAACCAAAAAATTTTGCATTTAGTTTTCTAAATTTAATACCTCCAGTATTTTTACCTTTTTGTATAGAACTTTACAAGACTGCAGGGAGCTGCTGTATTTGGTGCTCTTTGTACTGTGTGTCTTGTCCCAATAGTGTGTAACGCACTCAAGAACTCAGTTTTGTGCCACAAAATGGAAATTAAACGCATAAAAAATTATCTTTCACCAGGCATCTAGAACTGATTTAAGTTTCAGGACATTCTGAGTATATATTATAATCAAAGAGAAGCCTGGGCCTCATTGTGAGGATAAGTTTTTTTAAACATGCACATCAGGCTAGATTTCCATTCTTAGAAATGCTCTTAATTGTTGATTGTGGTGGGGAACCCACATTTTTCAGTTGAACAAACAGTACAAGCTTCTTGTTCTCTACCTGACAAATTAGGGACTAAACAACATACCACCAGCATTTGTAGGCACTAAATCAACTTGACACGACCTTTCATCTCTTCCAAAATAACTCCCGTCCCTAGAGGCCCCAGCTGTGCATGTATAAGCAGCAGAAAGCCTCTGGAGCAACTGCTCCTGCTGTGCTGGTTATCCATTTCCTCCCACAATAGTCCTGGCTTTAATCTACCTTTGATGGTGCTTTCAAACAACATTCAACCCAAGGCACTGCTCATATCCCTCGGTGAGGTGTTGTGCCAGAACTATTCTTTTCTCATTATGTTATTCTGATTTTCTCTTCCAATTTATGCACCTGGCTTCCCATTAAGTTACACCAGAAATTAATTTGATCTCCTGTAACTAACTTTCAAGTTGCACACTATTCAGACAGGGTAAAAGAATGTTCCCATCTGATTTCTGGAGCATTTTTTACTGATTCTGCCTTTCTCCTTAACGAAAGAAAAAAGATTATGCTTCTCATCTGAGAATAATTTACGGGGTTAAAAATAGAGCAATGGGTAATACATTATTCAAAGCAACAGTTCTACAGAGCAATCACTGAAGCTGCTAAGAAACATAACTCTCATTAAAGATTGTGGATCTCTTCACCTCTCAGATATAAAATTATGGGTTGTCAAGTGGAGGAAGCAAACTCCAAACAGTCTAGAAAGTGTTTCCCAAGATCACACGACACTGCTGGCAAAGGTCTGGCTCTGGAATTTATTTGCCTTGCTAAAAATGAGGATTGAGAATCATCTCACAGGTGTTGGCACTCACACTGACCTCCCACTGCAGAAATTTGTTTGCCTGACATCGCCTCACCCTTCACACCCAACTCTAAATCATGTAAGTCCTCACTTGGATAAACACATGAATTTGCCATAAGAGGCAGTAGCACAAATCCAGCATTTCAGCTTCATAGAAGTGCAAAGAAACATCAGCACCTCCCACTCTTGCTTTTTTTCTTTAAGGGTACTAATGGGCTCTGGCTTCTCACAAATCCCTGTTCAGATATAAACAGGGCTAAGTTTTTCAGGAATTGGACAAAGACTGCTATAAATCTGACAGTTTCTGCTATAGATCTAAAGCAGCCTAAGAGCTGCCCACTTTCAGATGCACGGTCCAACATCTGCTTGTCACTCAATGTGCAGGTGTTCTGTGTGGTGCAAAAGTCTGTGTAGCTTTGAGCAGACTATTCCACTGATGACACTGTTGGCTTTCAAAGAAAACTCTTCATCTCACTTAGAAGATGAATGGTACTCACGCAGCAGCAGTTTCCTTGCCAGCAGCTGCTGTGCTGCCCATCCCAAGTCCTGTACCTCCTGCTTCACCCTCTGTACCTGCCACAGCCTGGCGTGGCTACTCCTGCAAACCCCACAACGTATGAGGGAAGGTGACGTGCTGGGATTGGAACACAGCACAACGAGGGTTCCGAGTTCCTGACTTAGGAACATCAATCCTACCAGCTTTCAGTGGAAATTATGCTTTCAAATTACTATGCTGTTTGTGAAATTTATGTTCTGTCCCATTCTAGGAAACGTTCTGAATACTGACACCCCACTGTAGCCCCCTTAAGGATCATCCATTTGATTATCACTAGGTAAATTCGAATTTATTTCTATTATATCAGTGCCTAGGCACGTCAGACTATGGGCTAGCACCTCCCTACGTTAGGTTTTCCAAGCATGGCAAAAAATAACACATCAAAATTGTGGTTTACTTTTGGGAAAAATCTATTCCCTATGTTGTTTCTTTCTTCTTTCCATACCAAGGCACACCTTCCTGCTGCCAATGTTAGCGTGACCATTTTTTAACATTTTGATCCCTTCCTGTTGAAGGAAGAAGCCCTGGATGTATTTTTCTTTGGTGAGCTGATTCTCAGCATTCCCTGTGGGAGCATGCTGTAAAGAAGATGGCTAAAACCAGGGAAGAGGCCACTTGCAAGCACAAGAGTGGCTTATCCCCATCCTACTCCCCTTTACGTGTCTCCCCCTCTCTTGCACTGTCAGCAGAGGCAAGGCAGGCCCCACAATGGGGATATTGTAACTGGCCAAAGTCGGGATGCAGCTCCTTCCCCCTTCCTTTCTCAGCCTGGCAAGTGAACTACCAGGTCTGGCAGCTGATTTTTGCAAGGGGCATCTCAGCTGCACTATTGGAGATGCTTTATAAATATAGGGAAATTTTGCTTATGCTTTTGATGGCAAAAATGCTTGGGCCTTCCTTGTAGGTTGGTGAGGGCAGCCCCACTCCTGGCTCTCACATTCCCCAAACTGGAACTGTACTGGTGCTCTCCCCAGTGCCACCAGTGCACTGGTAGAGAGCATGAAGGACTCTCTGCTTCATGTGAGTAGTAGTAACAGAGCACTGGCCCATCCACCAGCACACAAAAATACAAATATGCTTCCTCACACTCTGCAGGAGCCTCAGAGCACCAAAACAATTCAACATGCTGAGAAAGGAACGGAGGTGGCAGGTGTTTCTAGGTGCATTTTATTTCCTTAGGAATCCCTTTAGATTCAGGGAAAGGTCAGTCTAACTGTACCAAGAATATAGAAGAAAGAGGTCTTGCTAGACAGTTAATGATACCTGAAACAAGACACCTTACAATTTTTCCATCCTGAGAAAGCAGTATTAAAAAAGCAAAGTGCATCTTTTCATCTTGCCAGAGAAGATGAGAAGAAAGCCATGGGGAATGAAAAGTTAGTCTATTTCAGTTCTGGGCTTTTAAAATGAAGCATTAATCCAATGCGGCCCAGAAAAGAAGAATAAACCTGAAAGGAAAAAAAGCTGCAACTGAACAGTGTTTCAATTCTTTCCTTACAAAGTGCACAGGACAGTCATGTCTTACATGCTTTCATTTAGAGATTTGGACCAAAAATCAGAGACTACCTTCCAAAAGTGTCGGCAAAGGATTTCTGAGCACAGCCAGGGTGTTAGACATACCCTCCCCTCACCTGGGTCAGCTGCGTGGTGCTCCAAACATGAGGCTGGCAGCCTCACAATATTTTGGGAAGGCAAGGCCATGCAGGCTCTGTCACTGGCTGTGATGAGGGAACACAGCAGCCATTTGGCTCTGCAGCACAGCCCAGCCAGCCCTGAGCAGCCTCAATCCACTGATCAGGACAGAAGCTGGAAGCAGCTCAGAAATGGAGCACTATCTCTTCTAAGAAAGCCTGGATGGTTGTTCCTTGTTCTAGAGCAAAGAGCTGAACACTTCAGTTCACATTAGTCAAACACTGTGCAAATAAGACTTTCTCTAGCTGAAAGATAGGACCAAACTGCTGAGCTTTTTGTGGAGGCAGTAACTGAAGACAAGTGCTATGAGATGTATAAACTTGTCAGTTGATGGGCTGAATAAATCAATGCTAACTACACTTAAAAGGCTTCAAAATTATACCTACTCTTGGAATAAATTTGCATTATTTTTGGGGATGCAGGACTACTGTACTGCTGGTCCTATAATCCTAGAGATCCTCAATTCCTTACTTATTCTAATAATTACATATTTGGGGGCTATTTAAACATCCGCTTGTCGACAAAAGTTATATTTGCACTGACTAGGAGAAATAGGTTTCTTTGGTTTGTTGACTCTAATACAACACTACTGCTATTGATTTTACCCTGTTATTGCCTCTGATTTTACACTATTGTTATTGATTTATTGCATTACATTGTGGAATGTAAACAGCCTCAAAAACTAATCTATTTTTACAAAAGCTGAGCAATCAGTGGGGGATATGTTTCCTTAGCAGGAGAGATACCCACATACCTATAGTGGGTTGCCAAATTGTCTGGGGTTGTTTCAGAGTTTCTAATGGGATGAGGAACTCGTGGAATGAGTCAGAGCAATATTTCAGTCGTATTTATTGAAATACTGAACCAGTACTCATCACATCAGAGAATTCTGTTCACTTTCTGAGGTAAATCAGATTTGGACTAAGCAATTGTATGTGTATATAAATTGGTGCAGTGCTGAACATTACTACAGTCACCCCATTATTTTCTGAACAGTCTCAAGGCCATTTTCTGTAAAGATCAACTAACAGGAAAAGCAACCCAAAATTTCTTCTGGATTTCAGGAGACTCAGAAAAAGTTATTTTATTAATTGTACTTATAAGTGGAGCATTTGACTTGTTTCTGCATTTTTAATACAAAACACTTCGAAAAATTTTAGTCTTCTTTCAGCTGGAAAAATTGGTATACGACAAATAAATACGACTTACCTAGACTGAAATAAAACCTTCACTTTTAAAAGAATCTCATGCTTTTGGATATGGTTGCTATGAAAAATGGTACTTCTACTTAATCCTTCTTCAAATAATCTCTGACCTCCATAATCTCTGGACTATGACACCTGTTTTCATGTGTGATGAGAGATCAAAAGGACACCTCTTGCTGTTAAGCCTATATACCCCACTGTACTGCAATAAAAATGAAATATCAATTGATGCATCACACAAAAGGCTTAGTGTCATATAAATCAACTCAAAAGCTTTTGGTCTCCCTCTTTGATGTATTTGCTGCGAGGCTTTTTTTAACTCCGACCATGCAGGCCTTGGGAGCCCAGGAGGAGTGCAAAGCAGCAGAAAGACCTGAATAGGGGAAAAAAAGGTAATGTTAGAAACATCTGAGGGCCACAGCCACCTTCTCATGCATCAATCCTTCCAGTGACACTGAGGGAATGAAAGGAGGAATGGGGTTCAGGGTGCTTGTTTCTGGCACACCTGTATGCAGCAAAGGAACAGCTGCAGGATTATACTGGTCAGCTCCAAATACAGTCCAGAGGGGAGAAACAGGACTAGGAGGGCTGGGCTTTTCTCTGAGAGAACCTAGGGAGAGATACTGTAATATATAATATCTGTCCTCAGAAGAAACATCCACAGGGAGAGGAAATCAGGTTTTTAGTAAACAGCATGGGGCTTAATTAATTTGACAGAGGAAAAAATATCTAGGTACATTAGCATGTGTCCATATATATTTACAAATTTAACTTCTAAAGCTGTGATACCTAAAGAAAAAAAAAATTAAGGTCTCTGGAGTTTGCAGTACCATGGTAGATGGTGAATGCCATTGTTTTTCCCCATTGTGACAGACAGAAAACCTGTATTTGAGCCCAGAATCAGATTATAGTTTAATTCCTTCCCATGTCTTCTTGATGCATGGGTCTGGGCAGCTCCCTGCTTAGTGCCCAGTTTATCCCCTCAGAATTTTCTGTGGCCTTTAGAAAGGCCTGTTTGCACCAAAAGAGTACCAGCACCAGACAAGAACTCTGGCTGTTTGCCTACAGCACATGAAATCTTCCTGCTCCCACCATCACTCCTGGCAAAGCTAAACCCAGCACCCACAGTAGGAACTTGAGGCTGAGGAATGGTGCTAATGCACTAAGAAAGGTCCTGGCACAGGGCATGGAGAGATTGTTAGCTGATGCCATTACACACACTCTTCCACTGCACTGAGGTAATTTCCCAAATATTTTTTGTACATCAATAAGAAAATAGACACAAGGAACTTAGTCTTTCCCAAGGGTTAAAGGTGCTTCTCAGACTCCTTGGTTTGAACAAGCCTAATTTGGAGCTATGGCCGTGCTGCAGTCCAGCCAATGAAGTAAAGTGGCATCAAAAGCTGTTTGCTGCCACAGCATGGCTTTCTCCCTGAGGTAACAGCTGGCTCCTGCAAAGCTTCCCAGACCACAGGCATTGACTTGAGCTTAGTGCTACCCTGCTGGGGATCAACAGCTTCCAGATTCACACTGAGTCTCCTGGCAGACTCCCTGCTGCTTGTTGATTCCTCATGCCCTGCAGGAGCCCCAGTGCCTGCACCATGGCCTGGCAGGGACAGGAGTAGGAGGACAAGAGAGGCTTCCAGCAGGGCACACCTACAAGACATCTGAGCAGGTACACAGCACATCCAGCCCTCTCAGTAAAACCATCTCCATCCATGTCTGCCCAGAGCTGGAGCATGCAAAGGCTCACCATGCACAGAGAAATGTTTGCCACCAGAAGCCTCTGTAATCCCAGAAAGGAGCGAGGAAAGAAAGGAGGAGAAAACATCCCCACTTTGGTGACCTGGATTAGGTTCTTTGTCCATTTTTATTTACTTGGCACTGTTACGGTATGTTTCCATTTATAAAGTTTGAAAAAATGAAAAACTATCATTAAAGTAGCAACAGGATAAATGAAGCATGAACATAGAAGACAATAAACAAGAATGAAGAAAATCAGATGTGAAACATCAAAACAGAGCAGTAAGTTGTACAGATGACTACCTGATTTGCTTTTGTCAGCCAACATATTCTTTCCTCACATCCACAGTCAGCCTCATAAGCAGCCTGGCCAGATGCAGATGTCAAATTCTTTTTCCTTCTCTCCCCAAAGAAAATAAAAAAAAAATATATATATTTCTTTCTTCCTGTTTCTGTGACAAATATCACTCTTCTTCAACCCAGACAACCCTCTGAAGGCCTAGTGAAATGAAGTGTGAATCTATCCCTGAGGACTGTGTAGCAAATAATGGAAAAAAGTATAAAGCATCTGTTGGTCTGGGACTAACAATTATTCTGAAAGATTTGCTTAGAATCTGAACATCCTTTCAAAGGAAGGAAAAACAGGACAGTTGAGACTTCACGTCAGTGATCTCGGAATAGAATAAAAACTGTTGCTGACATTTGCATGCCCACTATGTCCAAAGGACACTTGGCTCAGGGTGATGCTCTTAAAAGTAACGCCCATGTTAATTTTCCTGAGCAGGGGGAAGAGAAGAAGGAAAATATGGGGAATTTTCACATATGCTTTAAAAATGCTAACAAATTAAACCAAATCAAAATGGATGAGAGCATAAAGATAGGCCCTTTCCAGAATGAACGTACTGAACAAAGAGGAGAAATACATTTTGTGAAAAAGTATTTCACAAATGCAACTTACTGACTTCACACTAAGCCATCAATATAATTTGCCTTTCTCCAGAAAGCTTAAGCTATTACTCCATCTGGCACAACACAATCATGAGAAACAACAGGGACTACCCAGGACGTGCCTTCTCCAAGGCTTTCATTGTCAATACTGGGCATAACACGGCTGCATCATAGCCTGGCACAGAAATACCCCACAGCAAATTTCCTAGCCAGCTGCAGGACACAGCCACAAGTTGTACCAGGGCAGGTTTTAATTTGGTATTGGGAAAAAAGTCCTCACTGAAAAGACTGTCAAGCATTGGGACAGGCTGCCCAGGGAAGTGGTGGTGTCACCATCCTTGGAGGTATTGAAGAGACATGTAGATGTGACACTTAGAGCCATGGTTCAGTGAGGAGCTGGCAGTGCTGGGTTAACAGCTGGACTCTATGATCTTACAGATCTGTTCCAACACAAACTATTTAACTTTGGAAACACAGAAAGAAATGCCACCATAAGCTGTAGTCCTATTTCAGAATTTTCACATATTTAAGAATGCGAAGAAATAAAGATTTTTTTACTTCATGAGGTCTTTTTGATTAGCTTTATAACCAGGTATACACTTAAGAAAAAGTAACCCTCACCATGCCACACTGACAGAAGCACATGCACACCAAGTCCTTCACACAAGTTGCCCAGTACACATTCTGCTTGGAAGCACCAGTGCCTTTCCGTGGTGAGTCAGGCTATTCCATGTACTTGGGCAGGGATTCACTCACCATCAGCCATATCTGAAAATTCATACCCTGAATGGAGAAGCAGCCCAAAGCCACTGTGCACACTCATCAGAATACACTGTGCAATGCAGATAAGCTATTATTTACTGTAAATAAACATAATATCCAATAAATGTCAGATTAATTCAGATTAGCAGCAGACTTTTGTGACTTCAAACATACCGTGGTTCCCAAAGGAGCATTGGTCATGAGTTCCTTTTACTAGAATATATTTGTGAGCAAGTTATTAAGAGAATAATTTTAAAATTCAGAAAAGATAGGGGCAATCAAATTATATTCAAGACATTAAATGTAGCCACTTTTTCTACTTAAGTTTGTCCATTGCCCATTTGTTTTCTAGCATGATGATAACAACAAAGGAACAACTGAAACCTCCTATGTCCACTAGTACCTCCAAGTAAAGGATGTCTAAGAAGATGGCCAAGATATTTGAGTGATGCTCAGCTGTCTCAGGATTAGGCCTTTAGCAACATAAGACTGTAGAGAAGAACTTCCACAGAGTACTGAGGATTTCTGGCCTGATCCACTTTCATGGGATCCTCAGACCTCTAGTTCTTGCAGCACTCTTGTGATCTAGAAAAATCCTTTCCAGAGCTGACTTTGGGAGATGTGGGTTTCTGTGCTTATAGTGTTATAGAAAGGAAACAAAACATGAGGGATGACTATGGAAATGAACATTAATGGTTACTATTAAGATAATTTTGCTTCAGTTAGAATGAACAAGTCAACAATTATACAGGAAAAATTAGCTTTTATTAAAAATGTTTAGTAATAAGCAATGCTTTTTCAAAAAATTTTTAACTTACTAAACCTAAACATACAAACTCAGAAGCAAACAAGAAATTGCTTGGTTAAATTCTTATTGAAGGTTAACTTGTCAGTAGTTCTATTAGATTTCCTGCAAGGCTTGGTTTTAAAGTATCTTATTTTCTGTACTATTGGCTTTTTTTTTACAGAGATGCTCATCCTCAAGTAGAGATGTGTAGTTAACAACATGGATAATTTGATTCATTTATATAAACAGAAGAAAGAAAAAATAAGTTGCATCCATCTCTGAGTACAAAATCTATTTCTCTATGTTATTGCTTGCACAGGATTCAGAGGTCCATATCCTGGGCTGCTGAAGCCCAAGGCAGATCTTACACTGACTGTACTTTGCACCATATCAGAATGGCAACATGCTAATTTCACATTAATTCATGAAAGTATTCTTTGGTTACAAACATCCTGTACCTACCTGATTTTGAGTACATCAGACACTATTTTTCATTTGAATACATAAGACACCCTTCTAAGCAGTTTGTTTTATTCATGGCATTCAGATTTTTCTCATGCATGTATATTCCATTTCTGTGTGCAAGCATGTGCACAAAGTCTGAGTTGTTTCTATGCAGACACATCAGGATAGAAAAAAAGGATGTCATTTACCTTCTGATAGCTTTCAGATGTCAGACTGCAACAGCTCTAGTCTGAAACAGCCTTTTATTGGAGTCCCTTGGGATACACAGTTCATCTTTAGGGTACCACATTACTGAAGTTTTCAGAATACACAAAATAAGAAATTTGTGATCATTTTATATTATTGTCTATTACACTGTAAAGCCACATTACTCAAAGTCTTATTTTTGGTGTGAAAGGTTTAAGATTGAGTAAGGGAAAATCTAGCTGCTGAGGATGCAGGTAAGAGTGTCTAGACAATGACACTTTGATTAAAAGGCACACCAAGAAAAGGCAAGCTAGGTTCCTCTCCTGATGGTTTAAACCTGTTTTATATTTTCTCTTATATATATATAGATATGAATATATATGTGTGTATATCTACACAAACCAATGTATCTGCACACACCTTTGAGTTTTTGAGAACAGGAAGTTCAAGAAGTAGAAATTATTTTAAATAAATAAGAACCATAGTAATGGGGGGAAGTTGGTACTGTTATTTTTTCCTGCATTATGATTCTAATCCGATGACACAGTGATATGTTTATACCATTTTTTACTTTACATCATTTCATTCAATAAATGTGAGGCACAGGACTACCAGGTGCATTTTATCTTACCTAAAGTAATTTTTATGGATCTTCTGTGTTCTTGCATTTCCACAAGGAATGGTCGTTGCTCTATGAAGTACGAAGAGAGTTGAGCATAAGGATGTTCTACCAATCACAATTCAGATTTATTTGCCTCTAGGGTTTACCTGTCAGAGCGTGGTGTGCATGCAAACACACAGGGAATGACGAGGACAGCGACGGCTGTGTACGGCTCAAACCCCAGTACTGGCACCAGCATGGCTGCAGAATGCTGATCCTGTAAGAACTTTTTGTTTCCATTGGCATAAGCTTTGTGACATAATGCATCACTTCCAAAATCGGCACTGTTCCATCTAAATGGTCCATGGATGTTGACAATGAATGTTAAGACGTATGAGATGATTACTAACTTCCAGAAAACGTTTCACAGAAGATGCCCATACAGTAGTCACCAGTAAAAGTTTAACAGCTGAAGGCTGGATGTAAAGATCTTTTCAGATGTATTGTTTAAAGAAGTATGACTGTCACAGTGAAGTTATTTACATACAAGGCAACAATAGTAAAGATTTCAATAGAGAACACAGTAGATTGTTCAGAGAGTGGATCACATTTTCTGCTAAGTCTGAAATATTTCTCACAACGTTGTAAATTCTACCAATAGATATTCCACAACATAAACCAGACAAGAACTTGTAAAAAGTTATTAAGAGCTTGGTCCTGCATTTCTGAGTCCCCAAAATCTACCAACAGAAGGCTAAAGGAATTTTGAATGTTTAGCAATTGCAGGACAAACCCCTCAGAACACCATTAAATGTTGCTTCTTTTCTATACTTATTAAATATAAGTATTCAATTTATTTTCTTTGGTTTTTAAATTACTATCCCTTTGTAGCTATAATGTGAAAACAAAAAAAACCCCAAAGCACTAATAATTCCCCTCTCCCCTCAAAACAGTGATTAAAAAAAACCCCAAATGAAACAAAAAACATATCCAGAAAGTGTAGCTGTTACTTCATTATAAAACTATGGTGAAAAACAGAGGTTTATACTGGTCAGAATTGCAACAGCAATTGGAAGTTTACACTTGAGGAGTGACTGTAAGTATTGCTTCTCCTGAATAACAAAAATTAAAATTGATTAGGCACTTGTTTTCTTGTTTAATGACAGCCGACTCAGTGTGCGTACAAATGACAGAAATGCTCTCTCAAAGAATGCTCTGTAGTGTAACAACTGTACTACACAACTACAACAGTCCCTGATTCAGGAGAGCAGAAAAACATGTGCCTATTACTTATTTTATTCCTAAATTTTACTGCTATGAATGGGCTGGATACATGTTCAAGTGATGTCCTGAATCAGGATACTTGTTGAAATTGGAGTTTTAAAAGATAATAGAGTGGTAAGCAGCTTTTCAGATAATACAATAGCAATTTTATCTAATTGGACTCTGCTCTCCACAATATTATCCTAATACTTCCCAACAGAAAACAAGCATAGAAAATAAATAGGATAACCAAAGATTACATAATAAATATGCTACTAAGTGGGAGAAAAATACATTGCAATATAAGGCTCGGTAGTGTTGCACAATCAAGAAATCATTCCAGGTGCTCCAAAACACAATTCCCAATGTACAACATCAAGTTACCACTACACACCTGAAAAAGATTGGAAGCAACAGATGAAACTTCTATTACATTAAACATTTGAAAATGCAAGGTGTTTTGCTGCCTTTGCAGAACACCGTATGAATGTTCTTGACTGCTGCAATTGTCACTGCTTGTGAAGGAAAATTTAACCAACTGGATTTTTGAAAACTCTCATAATTGAATTCCTTCCAACTAACAAAGTTACCAGTGTCCACACTGACTCCTAGTATTATGTTTGAAAGTAAAAGAAACTCAGAAATTTTGCTGCCTCCGTTTCTTTGCATCCATTGCATCCAGGATAGGTTGTCTCTTTGCAGTGTACCTCTGGCGGAGCTCCTCAATTTCTCGTTCCATCATAGGGTCCAAAGCCTTTAACCTCATCTGTAATTCTTCTAAACTCAGATTCTTTAACTGCAAAACAACCAAACAAAAAACAGTACCACAAAAGAGATTAGAAACTGTTTTCAACAAAAAAGAAAATCACTGTCTTTCATAAGCCTTTAATTTACAGCTGCAGGGGTTTTACACACTTAGACTCGATGTATACATATATATATAACTGCTGATAAAGCCTCAGTGTGCTCCACAGTTAATAACAGCATACGAAAGCAAACAGACACAGTACAGTTAATTTAAAATAAAAAAACCTTGGCAAACCTAGCAAAAAAATCACAAATAAATACATGTCTGGAGTTTAACTCATTAGGCTGAAAAAATCATGCCACAGAATACAAACATAAATACATATATTCATCTATATAACTTATATTGCATAATCAAATACTTTTAAAAAAATTTCTTATAGAAGCCTGAAAAATAGCTGCTGTAAGTAATTCTCTTGACAGATATTTAGGGGTACTTTCTGATAAGAAGGACATGGCACCTCTCTTCCTCAACAGACTGCTGTCAGAACTATTCAAACCAAATTGCTAACAGGGTTTTAAGTAATATGGGAAATAATTTCCTGAATTCATGGGGGGTTACCTTTGACCAAGTTCTTTACTCTCAAAACGTATTTTCTCAGAAGGTTTAACAGTTCATTACATTTCACTCATTAAAAGTGACTGATCATACAACACGTGAATGATTTCACTGCCTTGCTGGCTGCTGCCAACAAAGGTTGGAGTCTTGTCAGATATTGGGGCATGTTGGGTACTACTGCTCCACCTGCTATTGCAGGGAACAATCTGCATTTGAAATGTGTTGTCTGGCCTATGTGGTTTTTTCCTGATGTAAATCAGTGTCTTTCTGCATTTCTCTCTTGTCAGAATTGCCAATGTGCCATTATTCTTCACCAGTGTGAAAAACAGTCAGCAAATATCAAATAGCATATATGATTTCCTCTTAGGAAAGGAATAATCTTTATTTTGTTTGCAAATACTCTGACATTGCAAACAAACACACTACCTAACTAATGGGTATAAAACAGTACTTTTCTGAATCAACTACTAATGAGTCAGTACTCCATTCATGAATCTAGGGCAGGCTTCCATCAACACAATCTGATCTGTTTTTCCTGAGGAATTAACAGCTACTTTTGATCTTTATTTTTATCAGCAATTAAGACATATAAATTAGTGACACATACTGCTACATACAGTCCAAACCCCAGCATTATGACTTCTACTAACTGACCACACTGCACATAGTAAACAAGTAATTTAAAGTCATAATAATGAGAGGGCATGTCAGAAATGCATAACAGAGCATATGGAAAAGATGCACATTGTCATTTAACATCATTTTAACCATAAGATTCCTAATGAAGAAGAGAATTAAACCCCAGATGTCAAAGTGTAATTGAGGACCAAAGACCTCAAGACCTGTAGGAGACTTCAGATGTGCTCAGCGATGTTGGTCTTACAGAATCACAGAAAATGCTAAAAATACTTTTAAACACAAGGATCATCTAGAGTCAGATCATCATCAGAGTCCAACTCCTGGCTCTACATAATACAGCCCCAAGCATGTGCCTGGGAACATTGTTCAAGCAGTTCTTGAACTCTGTCAGGCTTGATGCTGTGATCACTTCCCTGGGGAGCTGTTCCAGTGCCCAACCATCCTCTGGGTGAAGAACCTTTTTGAAATACCCAATCTAAAGCTCATGTGACACAACTTCAGGCCATTTCCTTGTGTCCTGTCACTGGGCACCACAAAGAAGAGATCAGTGCCTACTCCTCCTCTTCCCCTCACAATGAAGTTGTAGATGGCAATGAGGTCTCCCCTCAGTGTCCTCCAGGCTGAACAGACCAAGTGACCTCAGATGTTCTTCATGTGGCTTCTCCTCCAGACCCTTCATCATCTCTGTTGCCCTCCTTGCGACAGTTTGTTTGCCCTCCCTTGCTCTCTCCCAAAGACAACTCTTCTCCTTGTGAAGGGAGGAAAGAGCTGCCTCCCAAGGCATCAAGTATCATCCATTTTACTGCACTCCTCCCATTTGACATATAGAAAAAAGGATGGGGAAAAGGAACTCCTCAGTCACAAAGACTTTTGCAGAAAAAGACCTCTTCATTTTCAGAGAAAGAAAAGATTAAAAGCCTGCACTACTCTATTTAATTTTTAGGCCATTGGTATATGTAACTGGCACATGACACACTTTTCAGTGAAGATATTCTCTTAGAGGAGTTAAGTGTCAGAGATTTTCAGTATAATGGGAAGAGCTGACAGTGCCGACTCCACTGTTTAACTGATCAGCACAGCACAGACGAGAGGAGCAATAAACCCACGTGTGACAGGAATAATACATTTAGCACATGTGACAGGAATAATGCATTCGGGGCTCCACAGACCAGCAAATGCCTAAGGCAGACACAGAATAATCTCGTGTGTGTGTTTTGTCCCTACCCACTCCTGGCCAGTCTGGACAGCCACTATTCTCTCTCAGTCACCACTGCAGACATCAGGCTTAAACTGCACAGAATAGACTCCAGCTGATGTAATCACATAATTATTCTGCCCTGAAAAACGTTTTTTCATAAATTAGCAGAGAAGAATGTGGTGGGTGAGGTTTTATTTAAATTTCAATCAAAAAACAAGAGCCAGCAAAGAGAATTAACTACTCTTTAAAGATCACAGACAGCTGGGATGAATATTAAAATATCAAGAAAATGAATTTTTTAAGCCAGAGACCAAGAATCTTTCAGAATTATCTCAGACATGTCACCCAGGAGATCCAGATAGCCACAATACTCATCTATATAAACAGTTGATGCTCAGGACATTTAAAGGAAGGAAGTGGCAGGAAAGAGAAGTTAGGAAGATCTGACCTATCTGACATCAGATGAGAAAACCACTTAATCAGTGCACATATACATCTCCTAGGCAAATTTAAAAATATATTTCTTAGACTTCTGGCTGTGCTGTAGGTACTACCTCACAAACTCTAAAAGCCTGCAATAATCCAAACACTGAATACAACAGCAAATATATCAAATAAGATGTGTAGAAATAACTCAAGATATTTCATTACTCCTATGCAATTTATTGCCCTGCATGAATAAATATTTTGGTTCAAATTCTTAAAGCAATAGAGCTCAGCATTCTTTTACTTCCCCTTGCAAACAGTTTGCAATTTAAACTGCCGTAAATAATTCACCAAGTAGCTTGTAGCAGCAACTACTGGGGCTACTGGCATTAATGGGAGAGGGAAGCATTCAGCAGCACAAGCTACAGGAATTCAGAAAAGCTTTAAATTATATTTCAGTAGCTTTTAAAACACTGTTAACTGTAACAATTAAATTGTTACAATTACAATTGTAATCAGGATTGCATTTGTGTGACAATAATAGATAATTCCATTTCTGCCACTCCACATAATGGACTGAATCAAGTCCTTTCAGAGATCAAACACCCACAACCACATAAGAGACAGTAATTAGTCTCAGGATGGGCCACTTCCAAGACAGAGGTTTTAATGGAGTTTCTGATAGCAGCATTTGCCTTCACTGGGACCCTTTATCTCACCAGGTAACCACATGGATTTGGGAAAGCAATAGTCCAACTTGTAATGCCACACACAGACACAGTCTTTTGTAGTGAGTTTGTACCCAGTTTTCCAGAAGAAAGATTAGGTGTACAAAGATAAAACCTTTCTCCTTAAAGTTGTACTTGTTAACCTAATCTTTAAAGAGAGCTACAACATAAAAGGGAAGCAAATCAAACAAGACACAGTCACATGCAAAGAAGCCTCACTGAAATTCTCTGCTTTGCTAGAGCAAGGGAAATCAACTTTGCCTATGTAGAGACCAGACAACAGTCATCCTCATGGGACAAGCTTCCAGTGCTGAAAGCTGAGTGCTTCTTGCCTCCACCTTCTCCTCTCCCTGATCCAGGGGGAAATCCTGGTGAGAGGCAACCTTTCAGAAAGGAGTTCCATCAACCCAAGTTTCCAGTGGCAGAAGTATCTTTCAGCAGCACCAATCTAAGATGGTACAAAAAGAATAAAAGCATAACTAACCTTCTAACTGAACTACAATTTTCAGTATAATCTTAGACCAAGGCAACTCAGCCACACACTTGGGAGACCAGTAAGTCTGGAAACTTGGCACACTTTATCTCAAGCTTTTAGCAAATAGGACACTAATCATTTAACTCCTCCTTACTCACTTTTCAACTTATTTGTAATAGGTTAGAGGGTTTTCCATGAAAGGCCACACATAGATGTTAAAAAGGAACAGAACAGATAAGGAATCATTAGCAAGCTTTTTGTAATGTGACTGTCCTCTTTACACTGGGATACAGTAAAAGCCCAAAAGCTGAGGCAGCTCCAGGCATGAAGTGTTCCAGTTGCCATCAGAGCACAGGTCAAAGCTACAAGGGCTCCACAGACAGGCACACTGCCCTTGTGTGAAGGCAGCAGGAGCCACTGCTACTCAGTCCAGGGGTTTAAAATAATCCAGCATGATCACACAAGGTTTGTTGAATACAGTGCAAATTAGCATATCATCATCAGAATACTTCCTGTTGTAGTGGGTTGACCCTGGATGGATGCCAGGCACCCACCAAAGCTGCTCTTACTTCTGCAACTGGACAGGAGAAAGAAAATACAACAAAGATTCCCAAGCTGAGATAAGGTCAGGGAGAAATCACTCACCAAATTCTATCATGGGCCAAAGAGAACTGAACTGGGGATACTAATTAAATTTACTTATAACAAAATCAGAGCAGGATAACAAGAAGTCAATGAATCTTAGAAACACCTTCCCTCCACCCCTCTCTCCTTCTCCCACTGGTGGAGGGAGACAGGGAATGGATGTTTAGATCAGTTTATCACACGTAGTTTCTCATGCTGCTCAGGGAGAGTTGTCCCTCCGCTGCTCCAGTGTGGGGTCCCTCCCATGGGAGACAGTCCTTCCTAAACTTCCCCAAAGTGAGTCCATCCCATGGGCATCAGTCTGCACAAACTCCTGCAATATGGGTCACCCTTCCACGAGGTGTAGGCCTTCCAGGACAGGCTGCTCTAGCATGGGTCACACACAGCATCACAAGTCCTACCAGGAAACCTGCTCCAGCAAGGGCCTCCCACAGATTCACAGATCTCTTTCCAGCATCCACCTGCTCTGGTGTGGGTTTTCTCCACGAGCTGCAGGTGGATCCCTGCATCCCTATTTACCTCCATGAACTGTAGGGAAACAGTTGCCTCACCATAGGCTGCAGGGAAACCTCAGCTCCAGCGCCTGAAGCTGGAACCTCCTTCCTCACTTCTCCCCTGACTTTGGTGTCTGCACTCTGCTCTGCTCTGGCCACAATTCCCACAGGCAATACCTTTTTTTCCTTCTTAAACACGTTATCACAGGGGTGTTACCACCATTCCTGACTGGCTCGGCCTTGGCCAGCAGCGAGTCCAGAGCTGGCTGACACTGGCTCTGCTGGACACAAGGGAAGCTTCTGGCAGCCTCTCACAGAAGCCACCCCACTACCAAAGCCTGGCCACACAAACCCAATATAAACCTATGCCAAAAATATTCTTACTCTGGTCATTAGTGGTTTCAGGTGATTGTGTTTTTTACATGTCTTCAAACAGTGACACACAAGGAACTCTTCCCTCACATATTGATGCACTCACCTCCCAGAACTAAATTTCTGCAAGGGAAGTACAAGTTTTACCTTTTTTGACTTTTGGCTTAATTTCTTGCATCCCATATGGACCAAATTCATTTGGATCACTGTTTCCAGCAACCCAAAAAATAATTACTTGCAGTCAATACTATTGCCTGCAGGAGGATCCCACTGTATCTTATATATTTTGTTTCCAATCCTCGTCAATGAAAATTCCAGCCAAAAGGGGCACTTGGAAAATAGGTGTGCATTCTTGTCTACAGACCTGAGCTCTGAGAAATAAGCTCAGAAGGAAGGAGATAAAATACAATCAAAAACAGACTCTCAGAAGTTGTGAAGTCCAAGAGTACAATGTCAATCCTGAGTAGTGGATTCCACGTGTCCAGCACAGGAGCCAGAAGGAGGGACACATATCTAGGATACTTGGTGGTGCTTGCAGTCCATGGATTTAGGTGAGGTGTCTGGAACTCAATAGCCACACTTGGCCAGATCGTATCTGTAGCCATCCAAACTTTTCAGGGGGGAGAAGCCAAAGTTGCAGTGGATGTAGAACACTATAATCTTAATCCATTCTGGACAGCAAGAGAGGTAAATAAAACCTCTATGCCAATTATGTTTTCAATATGATAAAAGTAGATTTCATTATTAATTCCATAATGCATGAGTTACCGTTGCAAACCTCCAGTCTATCCAAGTGAATTATGAAATACTGCTATTAAGCTGGTGCAATGAAAACAAGTAAATGTATTTCCAGAGTTTAAATTGTTAAGAAAATAGATATTCAATCAAAAACTAATCTGTATCAAGTTTGTTGTGTTTACGTGAAAAAACAAATTCTTCCTAGCAACTGCTTAATGAATCTTACATTCAACATGCCTATTAGGGGCCTTTGATTAAAAAAATTTGGATTGTTAATACTATATTCTGAGTCATCTATTTTCCCATCTGCTAGCAATTCTTACAGTATCAATTATCAACAGAATGGCTAACAACAATTATTTCATCAATGGCAATTGCAAAAGGGGGTTCCCATAGCACCTTCTAAGATTTAACCAGTGCATATCTTGGATTGTCTTGTGTGTTAGTTGTCTCAGATAACAGAAACTTTTGTCTCCAGCTGTTGACTTGGCTCTGTTGAGTAGAGTTTTCTTTTCTCTAGTGGAATGAGCTCTACTGATGGCTTCTAACTCCTTTTCTTTTAATGGTATAAAAAGTTAGACTTGGGTCAGAATCCAAAAGGTACAAGGTGGGCATTTCTGCCCAATTTATCTCTATGAATTCACACCCAAAATCTGTGAAAAAGTTGTCACACGCTTGTGTGCAAGGAAATACTCCCCAGCTACTGTTGTCTGTCCAGCTGCCCCCATGCAGCAACAGGAGGAGAACTGTTTTATGTTTGCTTACACAGCAAATCCTGCTGACCCTGCCCAAGGAGTGTCAGGTGAGGACTGAGCTGTCTCAGGTGCCCGCTGGCCACACAGCAGAGCTCTGACCTGCGGCCATCCCCACCCCTGCTGTCACTACAGTGGGCAAATCAGTCACAAGAAAACAAACTCATACCGGGAATGGAGTGAGAGCTTTTATTTCAGGGTGCCTGAAAAGCAAGAATCCTTGTTGCAATGCATGAAGTTATACAACTATAAAAAGGACCTCATTTACTGTAACAATTTATAGGAGAGAAGGACTGACAACTGTTGAAAGCCAAAGTTCGTTCCACAGGACTGCAGTTGCCTTAAGCATCTTGGGGGGGAAAATAAGCATATAAGAGAAAATTCAAGATGGACAAGTTCACGTATTTTTAAAATGTTTTTCTAGGGTTATGTATATAACTTCTCCGTGATTAATCCCTATTTTCACTGGTAGAACTCTCTCTGCTCTAACATTAAAACAGAACATAATTTTAGCAACACAAAGCTAAATCTTAGTCAGTACCATCAATATTTTTTGGCTCTAGGAGACTTTTCTCAGCTTCATACGAAGTGACATTTCAATAGAAATAATCACTGGAAACAAAACAGACTTTTCTGTAGCATTAGTTCACACTATCCTTTGCATGCTTTTTTGAATACTGCCCAGGGCTCTCCTTTGAGTACATTAAATACTGCCAGCACTAAAATTCAAAAATCATGAGCTGAGTCATTTACCTTCATTAAATTACCCTTAAAATTAGGTTCCTAAAATAAGTTGTTTTTAAGAGAAGGGAAGTGTCTTTTGATTTTCCTTTTCATTTCTAAGTCATCAGGAGGCAGCTAAAATCTAAATATTCCTGCAATTAAAAGGGCTATAAAAAGCTCAGGGAGAAAAAAATCTAGTAGTCAAAAACTTTAATGAACAATCCTGTTTACTGGAACTGAAATCTAAGGAAAAGTACAGCTTATCGTGAACAGCACTGTAAAATCAGCAATAAAGTCAACTTTTGCCTGTTGCAATTTTACCCAGTTCCTGACAAAACAGTAAGGCAGTGTGCATTGATGCTTTATCATATCCTAAGCATTTAAAATATAGTTTACCTTGATTTTACCTACTATAGCATCTGGTTTTCTTGTAGCTGTTAGGCATGTAGTTTTCACTAAAACAAATAAAGCACCATGAACACGGGGAAATAAACTGAAGCAATGTATCTAAAACCTCTGCAGCTTCCATTAATAAGTAAGTACAAGAGTAAATCCTTAGTATCTAACAGAAAAGTGTAAAAAATAAATTTAAGTGTAGAGAAGGAATCCTACCATTCTCTCCTTCTTATGTCATTTACACAGGGTATATTGTTACACTACACCCTAGGGTCTACTGAAGCATGACACTTTAATTTGCTATCATCTTCTCTTTAGAATTTCATCATCCATCACAGACATTTAAAAAATTACTTTTAGAGTATTACAGGCAAAAAATGTACAGTTTTAAATGCCTTAGAGAAAATCCTGGTGGCTTTTTATATATCCTGTGATTTTCTATACCAGGAATCTCAAGCTTAATTGTACAGTCTGTCTTGAAGAATACTATAAATGCTTATGGAAGCTCCCAACAGAGTAAACAAGCTAAAGATTAGGAAAAACACTCCATCTGGATACTCACCATGCTGTTTAAACTTCATTGCAAATATATCCACACAGTGTTGATGGCAAAGTAGCTACTACACCTGATCTAAAAATATGCAGGATTTCCCCCCCAGCCCCTTCTGCTTTTGGAGAAAATAAAAAGCAAGGGAAGAAAAACCAAACAAAATAACCCCCAAACATCCTACCAAGCAAAGGTACAAAAATTTAAAAGGAAAAGGAATTCTTTAACTAAAGCTCTTAGTGCAAGTAAGTAGCATCAAAAAGTCAGCACTTTATGAATCTATAGGTCTCCAGGGCAAGTGCTTCTGAATTATCCTGCATACCAAGCTCAGCTATCAGCAGGTACCTTACAGGGTCCTTGAATTCACTGTATCACATTTCAGCTACTGCAGCTGTCATTCAGCCACACAAACCCAAATGTGACCCTCATATCCAAAAGTTTTTGCAAGTTAAGCCACTGCCTCCCTGATATCTGATTCTTCTATGAAAAGAGGATTTTAAAAATACTCAGAAAAAACAGTATTTTATTTTTGTAAAATTCCACTAATCTACACATAAATGCAAGCTGTATTAAGAACAAAGATATAGGCTATTAGGGATGAGAAACGTTTAAAAAAACCTCATTTGGTTAAGACATCAGAACATTGTAAAGACAAAATTAAAAATGAAAGATGCTCCTAGTTTTGCTAAAGTATTTTGTAAATGCAAAAGTACAGTGAAAAGTAAAGACATAAGTAACTTGAAGTAGAAGCCCTGAGGTTAAAAAAAACTGTATTAAAATCTAAAAATTCATTGAATACATAAGGATTTATTTTAAAGCTATTTTTCATTAATAGTCAATTTAAGATTATTTTTAAAATAGAAAGAAAAATGGAAATTCATTTACTAGTGAGTTTGGACACGTAATGCATACATAGCAATAACCCTAAGACTGAGAAAAGCATTTAATCTGAGGAGTAATGTAAGAGGCTAAAAGAATTTTAAATATCAAACCTTAGCGTCCTACTGAGGGATAATACAGGTGAATCTCAATCTTCTGAGAAGTATAAAAGGTTGATACTCAAAACAAAATCAACAAAACTAAATATTCCTAACAGGAAAAATCTGTTGGAAGAGACACAACCTCCAAACCCGAAGCACACATGCAAAGTTGTATCTTATTGCTGGGAAACTTTACTTATATTCTTCATAAGGAATAAAATTCAGTTTAGTTTAAAACAGCCAATTCAGAGAGGACCTAGAAAAATAACATATTATTTTTAATTAATGGAAAAATGATACACATACTGTTTGCTTTATTTGATGCCTAAAGCTTTCTGGAAGTCACGTATGAGAGAGGATGGGTTTCAATCACTACTGATATAAGATGGACAGAAAAAATCCTATAGTTCAAAAACTCAGGGTAATTTATGAACAACAGGTTTATTAATCACTGGGAAAAGGAAGAAAATAGAGCAAAGGCAGCAAAAAACTCCCAAGAAAACTGAGACATCAGTTGAAAGTGGCCTGCAAAACATGGCAAATTGTGGAATCTGAACTTGCAGCAACTCAATAAAGACTGGGCTAAGCAGAAAGATCTAACTGAGCTGTTAATCGCAGCAGGGAGGAGAACCCTGCCTCAGAAGCCCTGCAGGTTACCACCTTGGGAGAGAGATCTGGGGAGGATGACAGCCAAGCACACCCGAGCTTGCTTAAGCACCAACACACAGCCCATGGATGCTACACACAGGGACGAACTGCAGGGAACTGCCAGGGGAAATTCAATCCCCCAGCCTGCAGCATCTTTGCCAGACAGCAACAAGTTCTCTTTTTTGTAAAACTTTAAAGATCAAGGAGAAACACTGCTGGCTTTTAAAGAATGCACCTGGGTCCACAGTTCCTCAACATTTCTTTATTCCTTCCTCAAACATTTTCCAGAAATCCTTTTTCCCTTGCCAAAACTGCTTGACTACTGTTAAGTCTGATGTGGTTCACAGTTATCCCAAAAGACTTGGGTGCCCAACAGCAGCATCCTGGCCCATGGCACCCCTGGAAGGGGAAGGGTATTGTTTCACTCCTGCAAGGTATTCAGCAGCTTGCTAGCCACAGGGGCTGGAGATTTCATTTGCTGATAAAAGTTTTAATGTTATGAAAACTGATAAAAATAGTTTAGGAAGCTCTTTTATTGTGCTCAACAATTGAGCAGATTTTAAAAAATCTCTTTACACCAAAACAATAGTTTACTAACTGTTCCTAATGCTGCCTTCTCTTGAAGTCCTATCTATAAATCAGCAATCAGGCACTCCAGACTTTCAGCTGGATCATCAAAGTGAATTCAGTTTTTCTTTTGTCAAAATGCACCAGCCCCACATTTGAAAAAAGCATCATAAATAAACACTATCAAATAATGTTTAATGAATCTGATTAAATCTACTGTATGATGGGCTAAATCCAGTGGACATCTACTGGTTTGCTTTTAATCCAGACTAAATTAAATCTAAAATAAGTGAACAAGTATAGAAAGAGATAATCTATGAGTAACACACTTTAAAAGCTAGTAGCTTTTAAATAATGTAGTTATCTCTTCTTTTATAAACATGTAGTAGACCACTCTATACAAATACACTAAAAAATAGCCTGAAAATACAAGATAATCACTGATAATCTGTCATGTCAAAACACATTAATCAAGAGTTCCATGCACCAACATACAACCAAAAGCGACACTAATTTAAAAAGAATAGACCACTCATCCAAATGAACAAGAAATCCAGATAATCTAGACACTGAACAGTACAACATCATCTAAATCTAGTCTCCAAAACACAGCCCATCTTGTGAGAAGTGTGATGCTCACTCTGTATGAATTTAAAAACAACATTTATTCATTATGATTCAATGATTCAGTAGCATATTCACTTACCAAGTCCAGAATTGCCAAAATCATGTGCCAAAGAAATATTTTATTATCAAATATTTTGTCTATGACTCAAACATTAGTGCAATCAAGCCAACAATCAGCACATTTCTTTCTTACCTTCACAGAATTATCACCTAGGAAGTTCTCCAGTATTCACCTAGTTGCTTTCTCACAAAGAACAGAGCAACATTAGCTTATTTAATTAGGTTTTTCAGATCATAACCTGCTGATACAGTTTTGACTCATTACTCAGTGCTAACAGGTACTGTACAAGCTTCTGTGCCAATGCTGTTCATGAATCCCCATTCAGTTTTTGAGTGTTCACTACTCCCCTTCTGCACCTCTGGAGTAAAGGATGACAGTGACTTAGCCCAAACTCAGGAACGGTACGAGCTCTGCAAACCCTCATAATGTGAACCACGTCTCAGGAGAATCTTTCTGGCCTCTCTGCTGGTTTCCCAATCCATCTCTGGAATGATTATCTAGGGTTCAGCTAAGGGCTCAGTTTTCCAGACTTAAGAATCCACAAAGAAAAAGAAAGTAAGTATAAAATCTTATCTATTGCATAGTATATCAACAATGAAAAGGTTACACACACTGCACTTGAGCACTGGCAGTGTTCAAGTGCACAATATTGGTAATCTTTTAGTGTCTGTGGCTTCTAGTTTAGATCCCTCTCAAGAAAAACTGATGGGAATTCAGTTCAGGTTTTAGAATTGATTTTGTGTTCACAGTTCGGAAAGTAAAGTAGAACCAAAGGCATCACCTCTATTATTTCCAAACTTAACTATCAGGGCAGGAAATTGTGTGAATTCCCACCCAACACATTCCTAGACCACATAAAAAGCATAAGAAAAATGTGAGCTAGACAAATGCATTCCTCCAGTGAAAGGTGTCAGTACTCAAAAAAAATCCATGTTCAATGCAGACAGCTGTTATACAGCTCATAGGTTCACCTTTAAATAAAATCAAGATTAGCCCCCCAAAAATGTATTTCAGTTTGCAGTGCCTTGTAAAAGCAGTTCAGTAGCTTTGACCATCTTCCCAGCTGTGCCTTTCCAAAGTAAAGATGAAAATACAAACACTGAGGTTATTAAATGCCCTCATAATTTATTTAGAGTACATCACTCCAAATGTTCTGCTTACAGAACATGTATTCCTCAGTTTGAATGGTATCCTGCATTCAAACATACAACACTGAAGAGAGACAAAGTACAAATTTCTAAGTCTGGTCATGTATTAAGGGTCATTGCTCAGTTTGTAAGAACAAAAAGAGGATGAATAGCTCTCTTATCACCAACAGATCTGATGGATCTAAACAGATGCAGGAAACATAGGTTTAGTACCAAAAAACTGCTTATCTGTCCTGGACTTCCAATGTTAATTTCACAATGCACATGGGTTATTTCTTGATCCAGTTATTGCACATGTCTGGACATGAGCACTAGGATTTACTGTCAAAAAAACCCCAGCCCTCAGAAAGGTGTAAATACACAGCATACATTCTGGAATCGATGCAAAAGAAATCCACCTTGTGCAGCAGAAGGATGCAGGAATGGGAAGTATCTTTATAACTCAGACATCCCATCACATGCAAAAAACAACATTACCTCAGATAGTTTAAAATCTGACATTAACATATAGCAGCAAATCCTAAGAACCTCAAAAATGTAATTATTTAAAGAATCCCCAGTACTAGTACTATCTCCCCTTGTCACCTAAAGAGAGAGATGTGTTTTTATTTGGAACTCAAATGTTTTTCTGGGTAGATTCTATTGGTGACAGAGCAGTCACTTTTGGCATTGAGCCACCATCTTCTGAAAAGCTGCCACAGTTTTGAATACAAACTGCTTTGTTGAACTACACCACATATTGAGTAGTGGACCCACTAACCAATTCCTTTTCCCTTAAAGAAACAAAATGCCTGCTCAGGTCTGATGTAGGAAAAACTGTACTTTTTCTGCTTAATGTCTTTGACGCTTGCATTCTTACAGTCTGAAATCAGAGTGCAATCCAAGTCTCAATGTCCCAACATCCCATCACCACAGAAATTACATTAGTAATTTAAGGATGCCATAGACATGAAGAAAGCAGTATCTAGTTGGGTTTTTTGACATCAATGAAAAGGTAAGGTTTTCATTATGATAGCCTAACTTTGTCTTACACACACATCTATGTGCACAAAGTTGAAAATACAAATATTGCAAAAACTGGGAGAATTCACAATGCTGTAAAATCAAATACATTAGAGAAAATTTTAATTTTTTTTTCTGTTACAGTGAATGTCAAATTCACCAAAGGCTCCATTAAAAGACAAAAAAAATGCAAATAATGACTTCACAATATTTTAAAACCCAAAACACAGGAAGAGTTATTTTAAAGTAGCAACATTATCATGTTGCATACAAAAAAATTTGTAGAACTGGTCCATCGATTAATTTTGTAAAAGAAGCAACTTTGCTTGCATTTTCATTACTGATTCTGACTTTATACTCCATTTGCAGAAGTTTTAGATTCTTACCCATTTCAATTCCAAACCCCATTCCTCTTTCCTCCATCAGTATCTCTTATTGATTTAAACACAGTCTAAGAGAAATATCTTATTCTGTTCATTTTTGACATTAATATCTCCAAATATCTTCCATTCTGGGAGTTTGTATTTATGTCATTTGATGGTCTGTATTGCACAAGGAATCCTAGTAATTATGAACTAAATGCCTCCTAGTCTGGTTGGTGATGATGTAGTTAGAATGCCAGTCACGATTACCAGATCCTGACCATTAGAATAATAATAGCAAAGGAGTATTTTCAGCAATTTAACAGTTTCTCCTACTTTAACAAATGTATTCTATTTATACTTCCCTAAGTAGAATCACAGTGCATAATAAGTTGCCTAGAAGCAGCAACATTGCAAAACTATAAGATAAATTAATTAATCACATTAATTTGCTTAATAATGCTGAAAATATTTCACCTCTTTCTCAGCAATATAATATCATGCAACATTTTGAAATCAATATTATTTGAAAATTAATAGATTTGTTATTTAATGTTGCCATAACAACCATAGAAAATTGTGTAAGAAAATACCAAGCAATAAAGGATGAAATGCCATAGAAACAGATAAGAATAGAACAAGTTGTGTCAGTTCTAGCTTTAAGGAAAATTTTATGCACAGAAAAGCTCACGGACAGAATTACGAAAAGGTGGAGAAACAGAAAAGGGCAGTTAATGTTGGCAAATGAAAAAAGTAGTTTTATGGCATAGTGTCAGTGTCCTCCAACAGAGATTACATGTGGATTAGATGAAACCTCTGAGAAAACTAAAGCACATTAGATAAAAATTCAGCACAGATTATGATAGAAACTTGTTTTACTTTTTAGGGTTTTTTTAATCTTCTGCTTATAACAATACTGCTGCAGTGTTGCACGATATAAATAGTCAAAAGCCCTCAAAACCTGAATACAGTAATAGCTAAATTGCTGCCAGTTTTACATGGTTTTCTAAAATTCCCTCCAGCAGAAGGAACTAACAATTGACTTAGGAAGTTACGAAGGAATTCAAATGTAGGATCTATTTTCCTGTAGGTCAACCCACTACTGCACTGTATAACAAATGTAAACACGAGATGGTATCATTTAATCTCTGCTCCTCACCTTTCCACTGACCTCCCAGAGAAAACATCCTGGAGCCTGAATTTTGTTTAACATGGAAGTCATACAGGCTAGATAATATGACATTCCTACCTATGAGCAAAACATCTTTAACGCATTTATTTCTCCTAAAATAAAAATGTTATACAGATATCTCTGTATCACAGCTAGAGTCAACACACAGAGCAGTCAAATGCAAAGTTTTGTGTACAGTAGAAGATATAATACGTTTACAGCTCTTTGTCTGAAGAATTGACAAAGCCAAAATCAAACCTCTCTCTAGTGAAACTCCATTTTGGATGTTATCCACTGCCTTGTATTGAGAGCATAATCAAGGAAAACCACTTTCTTTTTACATCTCTCTTGTTTCAAAGAAACAAGACAAAAAGGCAGATGGCATCAAAATGGAGCTCAAAGATGGTATATTTAGATTTGATACAGCAAACATATGGAAACCATTATATAAGGAAGGGAATTGTTGCATAAAATGTTCAGGTGAGATGCAACTTAATGAAAGACAAGAATCTTGGGAGCAGCATAAAAAAGGATAAAGACTAAAGAAGCAGCTTCACTCTACACCAAATCTGATTCAATGACAGCAGATAGCCAAAAGGGCCAGTCTGGCTATGTGAAACCCTCAGGTTTCTTTACATGGCAATCTAGCAATTCTGCAACTGTAGGGTGAGCTGGGAGAAAGAGGAGGACAAGGGAGCGTTGGACATTTTTTGAGCATGACAAATTGACTCAGCTTGACTGATACACAGAAATAACAGAAATGAGGTGGTGTCCCCTTCTGCCATGCCTCAATCTTTCCACAGCTCCCAGCTCCTGGCTATGCCACCCAGCTGTCTCCCTGGCTCCATGATCAACCTTTCAGCATGGCAAAGACACAGCTGGCTATGGGCTCCAGGCTACAACCCATCCTCCAGCAGAGGTGTCGGTCTGGATCCCTCTTCTCAAGAGGCAATTAGTGGTAGCAGTAGTAGTGAAGCTTGGAGCAAATTAACTTCCTTTGAAATCTCCACCTTTGACAAATTTGGACAATATGACTCAAACTCAAAAGTTTATCAGGATAAACAGCACAATAATGTAAGTCTCATTTCCTCAAGAAATAGATGAAAAATACTATACAGATAGCACAAAAATAATCTTTGTACAGGGTGATTAAAAATTTGAAACACCAGTGTGATTAAATGTTAGCAGAAAGCACTTAGAGAGACTAAATATCCCATTTTGGATAAGTATAGGCTGGGGGGAGATCAAAAAAATCTATGAAAGATGACTGTGCTTTTATGACAAAGTGAATAAAATTGATTTTATACAGTACAATTTCTAAATCATATAAAGTATTTCCCCCAGAGCTCTGGAACAGGATTAGTAGTTTCCTCAAATTCAGTCTGTGCGCAAAACTGTAAACAAGTAATTTAAATGCAAGAGTGGGGGATTCTGCAGGGCTGGGGTCAACCAACACAGCAGCTTTTCTCTTTCTGGTATTCATAGCACCTTGGAAGAAGCACAGAGATGGTGGATCCTCCACACATTTTAGGATTCACAGTATATTTGACAGCAAGATAACAACACCAATATTTGTACAAAAAAAAAATAGCACCACATCTGAAAACCCAACAAGTGAAAATATAACACCAGCAAGCAAAGCTTTCAGACCAGTTACTTCTTGTAGAACTAGAAAATGAAACTGTGAACTTTTTTCTCACTTAACAATATTTTTCAAATGCCAAATGCCTATAGTAAATGTTATGTTACAATCATCAGTCATTATCAGCAGATCACACAAAAAATGCTTTAGAAAACCTTTTTATAACATCACCTTACAATGTAAGCTATTGCAACAGTTTCTTAGATTCTTCTTCCCTGTTCCAATAGAACAAGAATCTAGTACCAAATTAATTTATTCTCTACATAAATTTGATCTTCTCATGTTTACAGGAAGAATATGAATTAGGCCCAATTGTGGATATAGATGGGGACTTACTCAAGTGCTGAAGTTATACAACCATGAATTTTAAAGCACAACCTAACTTACCAATTGTATTTCTAAAAAGCCCTCACACCCCTGAAGAGGAAGAAATAAAAAAATTCAGGAAAAAAATTTCAGGTGTTACCGATTTGAATCTTTAAGTTGCTTCAGTCAGAACTACTGAATTTCTGACTTGGCCAACTAACTGCTTGGGCAGCCCTGGTTTAATTTGGAAGCATTCAAAATCTCTCTCAGAAAAGCCTCCAGCAACTTGGTATCACATCTTCTCACCACTGTGCAAAAGCATGGCTTTATGAAAACCACGATAAATTTAAAAGCAGTATACAAATAGCAGAGTCCACAACTGTTGTGACAGCACTGATGAAAATGTGACAACCATCCCAATGCTTAAAAAAAAGTTTTAATCAAAATGTTTCTGTGAGGCAATTGCTATTTTTACTTTTTACAATAGATTTTGATTATCATTAAAAACAACACAACTAATTAAAATAAAAGCTTAAGTAACATTCACAGTTTCATTAGGAGATATTTCACCAGAAAGTGAATGTTTATTATTAAATTCTCTGTCCAGTGAATTGAGAGGCATCTGTGGACCTATGGAATATAAAAAAAACACGGGAAAAGAAATCTGCAGGTATTGCTAAGTACGTTACCACACAGCCAACTAGAACTCTCCAAATACTGAGATTCTACAGCACCACAAGAAAAACTACCTTAGCCCTGAAGTAACTAACACTTTTTAGTGATGAGGACTACACCACCTCATCCAGTTTCACTTCATGTTATCCAACTTGCAACACTGAGGTCAAAAGGTGTCACTAAAATGACCGGCTACGATCGATTATCCCCAGCCTGAACTGGAAACCAAAGGCAGTGGGGAAAGGCAGGTTTGCACTCACTGTCATCCAGCACAGCACATGGCCCAGGACCATGCAATGAGTTACCACAGCACTTATCCTGCAAGGCAGATGGCTTTTCCAAAAGCAAAGTCTGAAGGGCAGCCCAGTTGCATTTAGACTCCCTGTATCACATCCTCATGACATTTGTGCTAATTTAAAGGATTCAACTAATTTCAGGCGGCTGCTTTGCAAATTTAGAAATTAGAACAAGTCTTACATGGCTACTGTTAGTGACAAAGCTCTGACTGAACATGGCTCAGTTTAACCTTTAAATATGGATATTCCAAAAGTAAGATACCAGTTCTTAACATAAGCCTCCCCCAGACTAAAAGAAGAAGCCCTCCTATACTTAAAATGTGAAGTTGCCTGGTATAACTACTCTAGAAGGAAGAAATAGAAAGGAAATTTTGGTACAAAGCAGTCAGGAAATTCTCCATTAATGATTCCTATACATAAGAACTTGTAAATCACCAGTGTCAGCATGAGCCTGACATTTACCAAAACCACTCTTAGGGCATTTAAACTCTTGACCTGTCTCCTGTAGATTTCCCTATACAGATAAAAAATCTTGCTGTCCTTACAGCAAAATTCTATCTCTTGCCTGCTTTACAGGTAGACATGGCTGCTATTAAGAAAAGTAATAAAAATAATAATTTTCACTCTGTACTTTTGTCCTCAAAAAATCAACATATGCTTTTTTTATGTACAAATGTAGCAAACAGTCAATAGTAACCACCACAGCAAGGAGAAAAACTCAAAGAATACATCAAGCATAAAAGACATTACTCATACATGAAAAAATACTCCATGTTCATGAATGCATTGAACACAACAATTCTACTTAAATTTCACAAAAGGTTAGTTGTGATCATGGACTGTCTGGTAACAGGTACCATGTGCTTAGGTGAGTATAAGGCGAAACAAAGCATGAAGTTTGACAGCATAATCAGACAATAAAATAAACCTACTTCTAAAAAACCCCAAATGGATACAACAGGCAGCTTTCACTTAAATACCTGTCACTTTCTCAGTTGTCAACCACCTCCATACAAAGTTCTTGGAAGCTTTGAAATACTTTTATTTTTTTTCAAGAATAAGATATTCTTCAAGCTATTTCCCATTGGATCAAGCACAAACATGTTTCCATTTAACTTCAAAAATGGAATGTGCCTTATTTTAGTCTTTCACCTTCGCTTAGTTGAAGCAATTTGTACAGTTGATAATAGGAGACAAACCAGATCTTACTGAAATTATGATTTATGCTATATGTTTCTATCTTCTCAGGAACACTGCATTCCAGATTGATAGTACTTGGGGGTTTTTTCGGGGTGGTGGTGTTTGTTTTTCTTTATTTTGTTTGTTTGCTTGCTTTGGGGTGTTTTTTAATGTTTTCAAAGCACTCAATCCTGCAAAAGCAGTTGGCAGGATCACCAGACTCCTGACGCAGTAGCTTTATTCATCAGGCACTAATTTTGATTTTTAGCTGAAACACTCTAGCCTTCATTCCACAAATCATGGTTTGGGAACAGGGGATTCCCATGGCTCTGACACCAACACCCACATCTGCAGAAGGACTGCACCCTCCCAGCTGCAGACCCTGCAGTGCCCAGCTGGATGCCAGCACAGCAGTGTCTGTGGGGACGGACACGGGCAGGGCGGCCGTGAGCGCCAGCGCCGCCTGCCCCGGGCTGCAGGAGCTGGGCAGCTGCTGCAGGTGCCACCCACCACCAGGGTCACACCAGTGCCACGGGCAGCCCACCACCCCTGCTTGCTTTTTGGGGGAGAATTCACAATTCACAGCTTAGAACACTTGCTTTATTTCCCGAATGAACTGAAGGATTATCGTGTAATAAGAATGAGGTGCAATTGTTTGGCAGCAGGTTCCAAGAAATGAACACTTTTGTGGATCCAAGGTTGTCTGGACAAACTGCAAAAATGATGAACTCCTTTACAGTACAAAATAAGATTAAGGAACAAAAATACAGACAATAGGAATCAGGATTACTTATGTAGCTGTAAGCATGGAGAATGTAAATCCATGAGAAGAAATAAGGGTATCTTTAGAAAAATAAGCCACAATCTGACATGAAAGTAATGCAAAACATTATCACATTCCCTTAGCTACAACCAAAGCAGGCCAGCAACACCACAGTACTCCTTCCTCATCTGAGAATTTAACAAGCCTAAATTCTAGAAGAGATACTGGAATATGACCAGTTGATTAAGAATTATCCCCTCACACTAAGTCATTTGTCACAGTTTCCAGGCTTGCTGAAATTCCAGTCCTACCTCTTAAGAAAAACAAGTGGCAAAAGGAATTGCCCAGCTTTTCTGTGCAAGCGTTTTGAATTCCCTGCCTCAAGAAAACAAGGCATAACCATGAAGCTCAGCAACTCGCTTCTGGTGACTGCATTTATACAGGGCTGGCTTCTCTTCTAAGACACTTCTCTCCAGTTTCTGGTCACTTTTAAACAGAGTGAAGATATTGATACTCACTGAAAAGCATTTCCAAGTACATTGTAGTCTGAAGAAAACACAGAACAATCTAGTTCTTTTATTTTAACTGCATAGTAATATTCAAAATAGCAAAGTACAGATATTCCTTGTTTTACCTGAATTCAGAGGGGTAAATTTATGGTATTGCAAATTACGGTATTTATAGCATGAACCTAATTTTCTTTTAAAAAAAAATTCACCAAAACAAAACACAAACCAAACAACACAAAACAACAAGAGGAAAAAAAAACCAACTTTCTCCTGAAAACTAAACCAAAATAGTAACAACAAAATCCCCAAAAGAAAACAACCCAAAAAACTGAACGCCCCATAAACCCCCACAAAATCCCCAAGGGACAAACACCTATCACTTTTGTAAGAACTAACCTAAATATTATTTACCCCTGTAGCTTTGGACTATTTTGTTTTTTGTATGACAAATCTAAGGCATTTCAATTGCATATAAGGAACTGAAGCAACACACTTTATTTCTTTTCAACTCTTCTCAAAAATATATGGTATAGAAAAAAAAAAGAATGCTAACCTTGGGAGATGGAAGACCATGGAAGTCTCCCTGGTTAAACCAACTTCCATGGACTCTGCCCTGGACTGGTCAGATCCAGCCCCGGACTGGGAGAACCACAGGGGCCTCAGGAGAGGTCAGAGGTGCAGAAGCAATGAATATCATCATGAATTTTGCCTCCATTAAGGTTTGATTACTGTGTACAGTGGAGGAAATTTGTCATTGCTGTACTACACTAAGTATTTACAGAGCAAGAAATTCAACTCGCTGGTACAAAAATCGTCCACTCCCTTTCAGGTATTATTTGTGATGCTTTGAATCAGTTGCTCAGTACTGTGGCTGTCAGTGGAAGTTCACCCTAATAACAGACTGCCTCATAGGCTCTCCTAGCATCCCCCCTTTTTTTTAAAAAAATCTATGCCATAAAATTATATATCATATATATTTTATTTCCATTCAAATTCAAAACTAAGCATGGGAATATATTTCTACGCAACAGGTATTTTAATAAAAATCTGTGAGCAGTTTAATTTAAAAGCCATGGACAGCAACCTAAAAGAATTTTTGACCATGCAAAATGTTTTATAAATAGTTCCATGTGCGCTGTTCTACACTAGAGACGAGTAATGACCTTGTATTTCATTCTCATTTACTCTGAATTAGCCAAACCTCCTGGTTTTAATTACATACTTAATACACCTGGCATGGTCTAATTACTGAAAACAAAACATCATTTAAACAAAGGGTGACCTTGAACTTAGTCTATCAAAATAATGGTTAACTTTAAGTTTTCAGTTTTTAATGAACTGCCAAGACATGCAAGAGCAATTTTCCAAATGTGATCATATGCCTTTAGAGCAACAGACTTATTGCATTAGGAAACATCTGTACACACCCTTTATGGCTTTCCTCATTATTAATGCAAATCCCTCTTAGATTCCAATAGTGCTATAAACAGTTCTATAGGTAAACGCCAACTCTGCACTACTGATACGTTTAATGTGTTAGACTACACCAGATCTAGACTTGTCAAGCAGCAGCTTGTTGAAGCTGAAACAACTATTTTTAGTGATTTGGTACGAGTATTGCAACTCTGAACAAGGGGAACACAAAGCTAGAGTCCTGACAACATGCTGCAAAAGAGGCAACAAAGGGTTCTAATACCAGCAACTTACTTAAATACATTGGGTATTCTACTGCTGCAATGTGGCTACTTATCTGCTTGAAACTGAATTATTTGCTTTAATTCTTTCTTCAGCTGTGTTGAAGAGTTACAGTGACAGGTTGGTTTTAGAAGAATGCTTCAGTATAATAATGAATGGTCTTTACACATCTGATTATGTTTTTTTAATCCTACTTGTGATCAAATAATGCTAAGAAGCATATTTATTAAAGCATCTGGGATTTAAAGTCAACAGAATGTAATGCCTATACAAAATTAAGTGAGGCAAAAAATTCCTGTAATATAACCAGATCGTGTACCATTTTATATTGATTATTGTTACAGCCCTAGAGCTTCCCACCTAAGCATGTCAGAACAGCAAATGTGAAGGGCATTTGAGGTGAATTATATATTAAGGACAGGAATTAGAATTTGAGCATGCTCAACAAAGATCTCCCAAACTACTGGCTATTTCACAAAGAGCTGGCATTCAAAGATGTACTCAGAGAACATGGGTCTATGTTCCATATTGCTGACCATAGCATACTTCCAAAACAGAGTAGTCCAGCACACAAGGGTAGAGAAGTTGGTTATTAGACATTTTGATAATGTTTCAGCATGGGAATAGATTACTGTCACTGCTGATACTGCCAATGTTTTGGATAATGATGACAAGAAAGTTAGTATTTTGCATGTATGTTAGGTCTGAATAGGTAGTATTTGTTGAAAACAAAAATTCATCAACTAATAGTTTCAATGAATTCATATAAAAGTATCCTATATAGATAAGCAAATATATTCAGGGTTGCCATGAATGTTGACAAACATCCATCACTTAATTTACTTGGCTGGCAAACTAATAACATCAACTGTCTAAAGGAGAAAAGTATCCTAAACTTTTAATACATCATTGACAGAATTCAATAAATATATTAAGATAAATGAAATAGTAAGAAAAGATTTTACAACATAAACCATTTATGTAATAGACTGTGATTAAATACTTATATATATATCACTAATTATTTAACTGAACTGCAATAGCATCCGACTCAAGACTCCACTGCCTGACACAGACACATTCCAAACTGCCCAGGAAAGGGATATGATCTAAATGAGATCTGTCACAAAGTAATACAAATACATCTTAGAAAATGAAGACGAGATATATGGGAGTGAGCAGAATTAACACTTCACTTGAAACCTGATGGCAGGACTCCTGCACCTTATTCCAGCTGTGCTATGAACTCACTGTGAAATCTCTCACTTTCTGTTTCTCTGTCATCATTCGCCTGATAACAGCATTAATTATTTTTTTTTCCATTACAAGACTATAATTAAGGAAGTCCTTGAATAAATATTCAGATCTGAATCCTTCTCACTGTGCTCTCTCAACTAAAAGGTCTCTGTCAGTGCAATTATGTTGTTTTAACTTTACCAGAAAATCCTGTTCACAATGTAGGCTCTTTGCCAAACACACAAACATGGCACCCACTAACATACCACAAAAATAACGTGTCATAAGTTCAAACAGTATTTCATTCTCTTCACATCTAGCATGGCTATGCTACTTGGAAATGAAAATAATCCTGTCCATCAAACAGTGTTAGTGACATAAACAACCTGGAGCAAACAGGCATATTACATTAGCACAGAGGAATAAAATCAACACCAGCAGTTTAAAAGGTAATTTGGAAAACAAATCTTCAGACTATGCAGGGCAAAATGCCCTATAGCTGAGTTGTCACAAACTCTGAAATTACAAATGGTCACAAATAGTCAAAATAAAGTTTAACTACAAATTTAAAATCACAGTAGTTTTCCCTGAAGATTATTTCCCTCAATAGCAAAATAAAATAAAAACAAAAATCACCATTTCACAAGCATAATACAAGCAAATTAAAATAATCTTTTTGTTCATTTATATCTGACCCAAAAAACATTGTTTAGTCTCTGAACAGTTCAAAGCACATAGTTCATTATAATATCGTTAGAATGACAGCACAATATAGTTGTCAAAAATATTGCAAGAAAAACAAATCTACAGTAAAAATTAAGAACACAATCCTAAAAATGAGTGCAAATTCATCCTTATTATCTTTTCTTCCTTTGTACTAGAACCAAGAGATGAACTTAAAACTTTCAAAATCTGTTTCCTTAAGTTGGCATTCATATTTATAGTAGTGACTTTAATTAACCTATCTCAAGATATGTATAGTAGCAGATACTCTCTTCTCTAAAGCCCTTAATATCAGGAATAAGCTCTCACAATATAGTCCAAGGCAAAAATCACCCATGATAAAAAAGCATTCCTACAAACCACTGAATTACATGAATGACACAGTAAGACTGAAGATAATGGGTCCATCTCTGCTTTCCACAATACATAAGTATTTTAATAATCCTGGCAGTATCCCTGAGGATAAATTCCCTGCTGCCTGCCAGTGGCTAGCCTCTTCCTTCTCTGAGACACAGAGTATCTTACACAGTATCTTAAAACAGCTTACACATGAAACAGCAGAGGGCTTTTGTTTGGTTGGTTTTTCATTTGACAGTATTTTGTCTTTGTGTCCAAAATAAAACTCAGCTCAAAATTCTTTTTTCTGAGTCTGTCTACAGTGTGTTCAACTGTAGGGAGAGAGTGTAGCTCCTTCAAGAAGATGACACAAAGCCCAACTAATCTCCCCTGGCTGCTGTCAAGGCATTTATAAGGGTTTTTACAAGGTTTTTACAAGGGTTTCCCGTGCTATGGTTCCAGAGCCAGGGATGACTTTCCACCATTTAAAACAAGTGTTCTGATGAACACAGATGTCCTGTTCCTGGAGAACCAGCTACCCCCACCTGTGAATGCTCATGATGCAAGTACAGAATCGACACATGGGGAACCAAGCATATTCTTTACTGCTACTGACAACTTGGTTATGCTTCAGGGATCTTCAAAGTAGACATGAATGCCAAATCTTTATAATAATTCCTGGGATGAGTATTTAAACACTCATATATATATAGTCCTAGTTGCACAATATTCTCCCCAAGGCAGACATGTAAGGGAAGATTTAGTAACCTATATAACTTGAGTCAGTTATTCCTCCTTGGAGGAGTAAGAATTGTTGAAGATTATTCAAAGAACTTTAACTATGTATAAGATCATAAAATTTTAAAGGGAAGATAAAAAAATATTGTTTAGCTGTCAGATCTATAAAACTGTGACAAAGGCCCCCCCCAGGAAAGTAATGTAAGTACCTTCAATTCAGACATGTTAAGCTAATCTGGAAAAAGCATTTGGTAGCACATCTACTTTAGTAGGGATACAGAAAGGATCATTTAGTAAGGAATTTTAATATCTTATTTTTCAGATTAATAATCGTTTGGACAATAACTATTAAAACTAAGGAAAAATAATAAAGCAAAATATACGAGAAGAAAGTACTGGAATCAATATTTAGTTGTTAATTTACTTAAGGAAAACCTCCCACATGTATTCAAATTTGAATTATCACGTGAACACACCCCAAGTACAAGAAGCTCAAAAACCACTGAAAGACTAAAGCATTTTTCTCATTTTGGATATTGTATTGGATATTACCAGTACACTTGTGTGGTTTTGTGCCTAATGTTTTATTTATGCTATGTGTCATTTAAAACATAAAAGTAAAATGAAACTCAAGTTTATCTGAAATAAAAATGTTGAAAGATCACAAAAAATCGTGATAGTCTACATAGGTCACCTTTTTATATCCTTTGCAAGAAAAATGTCTATTTATGATACTTTTGGACCTTTCTACTTTTAATTTGAAGGAGGAAAATAACTTGTAAAATTCTTTCACAGCAACTGAACAAGTCAGTTTATCTAGATTGTTTTGGGAAACTCCAAAAAGATAAGATAAGAAATCAGTAATCCTCAAGCAGTAGTGTATTTAGATACCTGCCTTTGGAAAAACTTTGCCTCTCCACAAATTAGCAGCAGGAGCAAGTTATCCTCAAATGCAAGGGGTTTTCCAGGTAACCTGTCTACTCACAATTAAGCAGCAGGTGCAAACTACTCTTGAGACTCTGCAGATTTTTCCACATAACTGAAGATAGACTCTTGACCAAACAAGTGTTATTATAGACATTATTATTATTTGTAAATTACAGCATAAATAACACGGGCAAGCCAACTTAACGCCTTGCTGAATTAGAGGTAGAAACCTGATAGTCAGAAAGAAGACGCACGAGAGAGTTAAGGAGTGTCACTACATATTCTCAGAGAGGCAAAAAGAAAACTTAAGTAGTTGATAGGTACAAATTACTGGCTAGAAAATCTTCAGAGTCTGTACTGAAAAACATGCTAAATCACAGTTGACAGGGATTAATTTCACACAGATTGTTTGAGCTAACCATTCATTCATTCCTTAACTGGTACCACACAGTGTTATGCTTACCATTTCTCGTGAATGAAAAGGTGGAATGAAGAGACAAAATGAATCTGTTTATATACTAGCAAGAGGAAACAAAAGGCAAGAATAAACATTTAAAACAAGGGTTGCAAATGTTCTCATTAATCTTACGTAGGATAGTGCAAAACAGGTTTTGACTCCATATTTTATTTATGGAGTTATCAGGGGACTGGGATTTGACACCAATTCCAACAGAAACAAAGCAGCTTCTCAAAAAAACCTCCAACCACCTTCTACTCACTCTCAAGAGCCATCTTCTTTCTAGTCTTTCTTTTCTCATGCTGTGTGGCAATGCAAAGAATTTCAGTTTTAACTAAAATACCAATAGCTTCTGAAATAAGAGAATGTGAATAAGAGAATATTCTACAGTCAAATTAACATGTAAACGTATAACTCAATATATTACACCAACTATTTACCTCCACAACTCTGCTTCTCTAATATGGTTACAATTAGATTGTATTGCCATGGAATATAACTGCAGTCCAAGCTTTTCTCTAATTTTGATTGCTGCTGAAGTTTCTCCTTTCATCTTTGTCCCAGAATGCCTTACTACTGAACAGAAATCCTAGTTCTTCTAAATGCCCAAACAGAAAATCAAAACCATAAACCTGGCAGTAAAAGAGAACAAGCATTACAGTCTCCAACGTTACCAGAAAACCTGCAGCCTCATGGTGGTTTTATTATTTTCATTTTCTGCAATAGTGTGTGAAATTAACAACCCCAAAACTCAACTGAGTGAATGTTAGTCAAAGAACCACACATTTAGATGTGGGATTCTTCAAATGGAAGCTTCTTCTGAATTTACATTTTCTTCTCCCTTAATTCTTCTTATTTCATTAAACTAATGGATGAATGCAGAAGTATCCTTCCTGAAATATGCTGTTTAATTCCCAAAGGGTTTTTTTCTTTTTTATAAATAATAATATATAGCATCACCTAAAATAAGCTACTGAGCAGTAACCAGAATATCCTTGAAATGTGACGCTCTATGCACAACCCTAGAAAGATTGGGGTTTTCTGGTCTTTGAAATACTCACAGGCTTATGCATATATGCCTGCTGTGTCCTGCTGTGGAGGTTGCATATGTGAGGTACCAACTGTAAAACGTGCCTCCTTGGTTCTTCACATCCTGAATCCCCAGAAAGTTTTAATGGGACCTCATATGGAGTTAGAAACATACACATGAATGTAATTTCTTGAAGAAGTTCCATTACAAGCTGAACCCTTTGGTTCTGACTGATGAAGGTATGTAAAACCTTAAGGAAAGTAGTACTTAAGAACCACTTAAGCTGCATCATGCACAGAAGCCCCCAGTGATGGTACCATGCTTACAAAAAAGCAAAAGCACATATGGAATTTATAGGGACATATCTGCAAGTCCCATGGACAGACACATTTCTCACATCTCATTTCTCATATCTCATGTGGATACACAGGAATCACACCTCTGGCCCTCTTGCAGTAGATCCTGACCCAGCATGCTACCCACACTATCTCCTTGTGGGGAAATCACCACACATACAGGCATTTTTGCCATCTCTTTGAAAAGCTGAACAATCTTTCTAAACCTACACATTAAAAAATAAAATAATTTAAAAAAAATCTGATATCTCAGATGTGTGTGACTTTGGTAAGAACACAGGCAGGGTGATTCACTGGCTTGATTCACACATTGCAGGAATCACATAAAATGCAAACTTACACAGTTTTTTCCAACATAAACAAAGCCAATATGACTCAAGATATATTTTCCCAAGTATGTGGCAATCACTAGAAACATTATTTGAACTCAAAGAATTAAAAAATAGAGATGATCCATAAGGAGATGTATAAGTAACATTAAAGTCTCAACAAAATACTGGTTCACTAGATCAGCCAGAAAACACTTATTATAAATTTTCCTATTGGGAAATTTTGCTGAAAAATACAATGAACTTGTTCCAGGAACAAGGTGTACTCTTAAAGAGTGCCCAAAGAATAACTTTTTTGTTTTCAAAAAATTATTCTGACCAAGAGGAAGGAGACACCCCCATCCCCCTCAAAACACAGAAACTGGTTCACTTGGCCGGAGGTGTACAAATAGTGAACTTCCAAGCACTTTTTGATACAGCTGTCCTCAGAGGATCAGGAGACTTTCCACAATCTGAAGTAACACTTAAGGCATCAAGCAATCAAAGTCCCACGATAGCAAGCCTGAAAACCCAAAATTAACTGTTCTCATGGAGAAGAGATTGTAGAATAAAAACTGCCTTCATGAAGCTGGGGATAACTTAGGTCTTTTGAAATTGTAACTTTCTAAGGATCACCAATAATCAACCCCAAAATAATCTCTGTTGGTTACAGCATGGTGCTAGTAATGTCAAGGTTTCAAGTTTGATCCACATATGGCCATTCACTTAAGACCTGATGATCCTTGTGGGTTCTTTCCAACTTAGAATATTTTGTAAATCTGTAAAAAAAGTTGCAAGAAAAAGATGAGTAAAATGACTGTGACTAGTGGTGCAAATAGGACCCCGTGGATAAACCAGACCATGATAAAAAATATTTATTCACCTAATAAAAAAAATTTCTTCTTCATTATCAGGGAAAACATGGGCCCATTTAAGCATCTCAAGTCTCACAAAACTGGTGTGAGTATCCTTCTGAAGCCTGTTTACTCAAAATTCTCCAGTCTCCACTACTCCATATTACGCGGGTTAGCTAATACGAGCCTTATGCTAGATACATCAATTCCACATATAATCATCTTTTCTGCAGAGCATAAAGATCTCATACCTCCTTTTTTGTTCACAGAAATTATTGCCCTGGTATGTTTTTGGCATTCTTGACATACAGAGGCTGAGACGCTTCCTAAGACTCAATTACCACACTGGAGAACATGGTGAGGTGTTTCCAGGTGGGACCAGTTGCTTTGACCACAACTGCCCTTTGTGCCCATGTGCCTGCCTCATGAACACCACCAGCTGTAAGACTGAGACATTCACAAGTGTACCTACTTGCCAATCACCTAGCTGCTGCAAAATACCAAGAAGGCTCCGAGGCAGCTCTGACGATCACAATTCTGAGGACAGCGAGTCACTCCACTGAGGAAATGCATTCAGGCCACCCTGTAGCTTTGTACTGCAGACAAGTCCTTCTGAGAAGTTCCAGAGAAAGCTGACGACTTAGATGAGCAGGAATTTGGAAGCAGTACTTCTGTACATGTGTCATGGGGCAATTTGAGGACAGTTCCAAAAAAAGAAATGAAAAAGCAGCTAGACAGATCCTCTGTATCTGGCATGTGTGAGCAGTTATGCAGAAACTCACTGAAGTGATCTTAACTGTAGGACAGATGGTATTTGTGCTTTAGATCACTGAGGGGGAACCAGACCTGGCACTCTTTCCAATAAAGCGAGCATCTGCAGTGGCACTTCTTAGTTACTGAGCTGTGACTGCACGACAGAAGTGCTGTATCAGGAAAAGAGAGAGCTGATGCAGATCATGAGAACTCATGTCAGAGACGAAAATGAGCTTCTAGCTATAGGAGATTGCTCTAATGAGTCTTAGCAGGTGAGGTGGGTTAAGTCTTGCTAACAGCCAAATGCCCATCCAGCTGCTCACGCTGTCCCCTTTCTGATCAGGATGTGATCGTGTCTCAAGATAAAGACAGGGAGATTGCTTGCCATTTACCATCGCAGGCAAAACGTACTTGACATGGGGCAAATTTAATTTATTGCCAATATAAACAGATTTGTGCACTGAGAACCAACCAAAACCAAGAGAAAACCAATGAAGCAACACCTGGTCCCTTTCCCTTCCCAGGCCTGACTTCACTCCATTACACACTCTGCTACCCATAGCCACTACTGCCCCAATAACACAGAGGGATGCAGGGTGAGCAGTTATGGTCAGTCAGTAACAGTTGCCTGTTGCCACTCCTTCCTCCTCATAGTTCTCACAGAATCACAGAATGATCTGTGTTAGAAGAGACCTTTAAAGACCATGTGTAATAGAACCCCCATGCCATAGGAAAGGGCACTGTCTGCTACATCAGGCTACTCAAAGCCCCATCCAATATTTGAACACTTCCATGGACGGAACATCCACGAGTTCTCTGTGAAATCTCTTTCAGTGTCTCAGCAACCTTATAAAAAAATCTTTCCATTCAAAAATGCACTTGCAGCCCATTGAATGAGTTTAAAGTCACTGCACCTTGTCTTGCACTATAGGCCCTGGTAAAAAGTCTCTCTCCCATCTTTTTTTAGAACGCCACCATAGATATTGAAAGGCTAAGTATGGCCTCCCCAGAGCTTTCTCTTCTCCAGATTGAACCCCAGCTCTTTCAGCCTTTCCTCCCTCTGATCATCACTGTGTCCATCCTCTGGACTCAGTCCAACTAATCCACATCTTTCTTGCACAGAGGATTTCAAGGCTGGATGCAGTACTTCAGGTGAGGACATATGAGAGCCAAATAGCAGGGGAGAATCACCTCCCTGGACCTGCTGCCTGTGCTTTTTTATGCAACTGCAAATGGCTCTCAACTGCAAATGGCCACAAATGCATATTCACAGAATTATTCAATGGTTTGGGTCCAAAGGGACATTTAAAGACCACACAGCCCAACTACCTTTAAAAAAATCACCTTAAGGCTATTTCCACTTTCATGGAAGCAGAAATAATTGATACATGATTTCTCACATCTTACCTTATCAATCCCTATCTCATCTCAGTATGCATTATAACATCTACTGGGCAACTCTGTCACATGTGCACTATTACATGAAGGCCAGGCTGGACTGACTCTGTGCTATGATGACTGGTGATCAAAGCCATTTATATCTTGTTTAGAGTAAAGCATCTGCTCATATTAATCCTGCCTCATGACCAGCAGAAAGACTAAGGTGATCCTCCTTGTTTTGTTGTATTCTCCGTTCCCTCCATCCAGGCTCCCAGTAGTCTATTCCTCTTTTTAATTTCCTCACTCTGCCGGTCAGCAAAGGTGATCTGGGTACCAGCAGTCAACAATTCAGTGCTTAGACCTAACTGATGTTGTGTAATGAAAGGCTTTTGTGTGTGCATGGAGTAAGTATTGCTTTTCTCCCGCCTTTCCCTTTTCAAACTGATATGAAATTACATTCTGTGTTTCTATATATAAAATTATGAAAGAATGTTAAGTCAAATACTTGAAAGACATTAGGGAAGAACATCTTACGATTCTTTAGGCAACCTTAATTTTGCTTTTTCTTCCTAATTATAGCACTGTAACACATTCTTTAATTACATGACTACAGGTTAAAACTTTGTTAAATAATGGGTCGATAAGGAGCCAAGTGATCATAAATGCATCACTCCTTAACTTTTTGACCATTTGATTTTGGCATCTGAACACAGTTTTTTAACTCGTTTTTGCATTTAATGAGATTAATTGAGAACCCTTCACAAATACTACTTTTTCCCACATAACCAACAAACTAAAGACCACAGATGAAAATTCTCCTTCATACTTGGTCTTATAATCTGCTTGTTAGAGATGAAGGAAGACTTTCAACCCATGGCTCAACAAGAACAAGTCCAAAATAATGCCAACAGATTTGGGGAATTAAAAAAAAAAGCAGCTAGCTAGAGTATTCTATTCTGTCATAGCTCCCATTCAGTAAGGCGAAGGCTCCAGTATTACTCTTAACGAAGGTGATTTGCTGGGGTCCCAACTACTCCTGTGAATTTGAGGAGCAGTAAAAATAAGGTCTTCCTCTTGAAATTTGTGCTTGGCAAGAATGTACTTTCCTTTCAGACGCAGGTCACGTTACAACCACTCTTTAACTCTCTAATACGAAAAATGCCCTAAACGGAAACCTCTGCTAACCAAAGCTTTCTGTTATCATACTATACTGCTGTCCACCTTCTAAGTGACTGTTCTCACAAGAAGCACAGAACACTCCAGATGCCAGGTGAAGTTCACTGCACTAATTTTCAATTTAAAGCTGTTAAATAGTGTCTTGAATTGGCCATCTGCAAAATCCTCTCACCACCACATGTTATAACAGCAACAGCCAGCAGTAGAGGAATTTCAGATAGCAATTCACTGATTAAAACTGTCAGGTACTTTTTCAATGAATGTGTCTCAGCTCTGGAATTAATTTCTCCTTAACCTATGGTCTAACAGCCTTTGCTTGCTGACTTACATAATATGGGATATGGAACTGCAGAAGAAAATTACCACTGTATTTGGTGACAGGACACCATGAGGACCACAGGGTACTATCGTTCTTTGGAAGTGCTCTATTTTGGGAACCAGCAATGAGATGGGATGTACAAAGGAAGAAATTAATTGAAATCAAGCTAAATTAATAAACTGCTGAGTAGGGTTGGAAAATATGTTTTCTAATGAATCTGTGCTAATTCTAGGGTAGCATAGGAGTCTGTGGAAAAGGGTGGGTGCCGGGAGCACACTTGGATGCTGGAAGCATTCCAGCCGTTCCACACACACATGACTGCCGAACCTCTGAAACTCCACAGCGCTCATCCTCCGTGAGCTGCTGTCACCATAGCAACAGCTCTTGGAAACACAGAAAACAGGTCAGGTACTTTAAACTAACCACTGTTTCCAATGGCACTACTTTCCCCTGCAGTTTTGAACTAGCCCACCTCTGAGATAATCACTGGGCTGTTGCTATAGAGTCATGAGCCCGCAGGGAGAAGAAAACAAGGCTCTTGAGTGTCACAGGGATGTGTAAGTAACGTGGAGTATGGCCTTCCTCCACCTACTGCTCTTTCCCCTAAATCCTTTAGAAATCCCCTTCAGAGTTGTCAGCTCTTTTCCATCTCTTTTTCTCTGCAAATATTCTTTACTCTGAAAACTGTTTGGGACTTCAGATTTTTAGTTTCCTTTTTAAAATAAAAAGATACTGCAAAATTTTAGATTTAAATCCTGTTAACCGCTGAGTGTAAGCGAAAGGTGCGCTATTTGGCCATAAATCATTCCTTCAAAAGGCCATAACAGTACCAGTCAAAACTTTATGTAAGGAAGAACAACCACCACAAACTAGGCCTTTAAATGCCATAACAAGGAAGTAACCAGGTCAAGAGACAACAAATGAAACAGTTAAGCATGTGCACTACAACCAACACTCTCCTGCCAACTCCTTCTCTGTTTCTCTAAGGTAGCACTGAAGGTGGACTGCACACAGTTGCTAACATCTTGCCAAATTTTAAGCCACAGAAAAAATACAGAAGGACAAGCCTTAGTTTTTTAATTTAATGTCTTCATTACTTGAACCTGCCTGAATGCAGGCATACTCACACAGGTCTCTTCATCTTGCCTCATAGTTGTATTCTAATAGTTAATGGAAACTCTTTAGACAAAAATAGTGATGAAATTAACAACCTTGCAAGAGCAAAACAAGAAGCCCATTTCATCCTATGCACACATATCACTAGCACCATGGAAATACCATATTTCTATCTTTATGAACATTATCACCATAACAGTTCTCATCTTGAAGTGGTTAGCCATCTCTGTAGAATACATGCTCTTCTTGTGTGTGGATGGCATTTAGAACATGTGACTATAATTAATGGCAATCTTAAAGTAACCCAAATGTTTGCACTTCAGAAAGAAAGCCTCCTCTTCCATTCACACTCTTCAAGTAATTCCCTATGCCAAAAAGCACAACCTTCAAAGAGGACACAACAAAATAAAAGAGGCAGTCATTTCAGGACAGGCCAAGCTTACTAACAGAACTTTCTGCAGCTAGATAACATTTTAGGCTAACATGAAAGTTTGGTCTGGGTCTCTGAAGAACACCTTCCCCCCCATTCTTACCTGAAAGAACAATATTCAAATATAAAAACCAACTACATATACTGGACTGTATTGAGACTATGAGGACAAACAAATTCAAACATGTTTTTAGAAGCTTCCACATAATTCCCATCTACAAGCACTACAGCATGGTCATACAGCATCTTGTGGTCAAGGGTGCACAGGTTGCAAAGTTCCTGCTTCTCAGCTGCAGACCTAACCTTGCCCATGACCCTAGCCTGCTGCAATGCAAAGTTAAATTTTTCAAAATGGTTTAAGGCAACTTGTTTTAGTTCTCACTATGGCACACATTTAAAATTGTCATGGAAATAAGTCAGAGTTCTCAACTGAGCATCAAGCAGCTTCTTGAAATAGCTATAACCACACTACTGTACCTTTAGAGCTGTCCTATTCAACAATTCTGTCCTGAAATATTTATGTCAACAAACCAGATTATTTGATTACTATTCCTATATCTGTACAACCCCTAATGTCAAACTCAAATGTAACTAATACCATGATCATTAAACAAGAGAAGTGTTAATTTTCAGGCGTTTCTTTCTTAGGAACGGGGTGAACTTGTCCTAAACTAAGGAATGCCAAGAGAAACAGTCTAAGATGTGAAATTTCTAACCCACAATCTAAATGCAGTTTCACATTTAGGCACACAAATGAAAGTGGCTTCTTTAACAGTCTGAGCTGTCAACTTAACATTGACATCAGCAGGAGTTTTGCCACTGACTTTAGCAAGTATGAGATTAAGTCTTTATGGAGAGTTTGCCAATAACTGCAGCTCTGTATACTGGGCTTGCTAGCTTTATTTTTAAATTTTTACTCATACAAAAATATAAAGAAGGTACAAAAACCTGTCAAATGAGGTTTTTTTCTTTGTTGGATTTGTCGTGTGTGTACCCTACATACACCAGGGGATATCTCATCATGTTACAGGGTTTTTTTCTACCTTTTTAGGTACTGGTGCTGTCCATGAGGTTCATGACTGTCCAGGCACAAATAACAACATCAATGAATGAAAAAAAAAAAAAAAAGACTAGTTCATAGCAATGCTACTACTCCCAATAAACAAAAGTAAATATAGATAATAACACATGTTTAGCCACAGATCTAATGCAAAAGAATGACATTTGGTTAATTTTAACATGCATTTTTCATATATTAATAAAATGCAAGTAAATGAGAATAATAAGTTATTCAGAAACTACAGAAATACAAATTTTGCTCTCAAGTTTCATAGGAGTTCCCTCTTATTTGTGAGTTAGGCAAATTGTAAGACAAGAATTAAAATTTTCATGTAAGGCAAAGTATTTTGGACAATCCCTGGACTTGGTATATGTGTACTAAGTCAAATCTAATCAGATATCTGAAGATATTAATTCAAAATAACCAATAACTCCAAGTATTTGAGCCCACTGCTTAAAGTCAATGCCTTAGTGCGGAAGTGCCTTGCTTCAAATTCTACAAGATATTTGGAAACTAAAACCACACAGATTTTTTTCCATTCCTCATAAAGCTCAATAGTATTAAATGTCAGCCATTTAATTTCCAGCATTTTGTTTACGAAATATTGTTAACATCTATGCTTAATACAGAGTCTACACATGGCACTTATTGGCTTCTGATCAAAACATGAGGCACAGAAATCTAATACAAGCATTGTGATTATTCAGAGTCAGCCACACAGTCACTGAGCTCATCCAATTTTTTTTTCTGTAAAATTGCTAGAATCCTATGTGACAAGATCCCATTTGAGTCCAAAAAATAAAGGGGCAGGATGGCACAAAAAAACCCAAACAGATAAGAACATCCCATTCTTTACCAAACGCCATGATGAGGAAATCCTCCTTGAAACTAAGAAGCTATAAAATTTAACTTACAACAATCTTCCAGTCACCCACTCTCCCGAAGCAGGTTTATTTTTACTCCTTTTCATAAGCACTAATTACCATAGCAGATTTTGTTTCCTGGTGGTAAATTTGCATGATACTGACACAGAGATGATTTCAAAGAATTCTGCAGAAACCCCAATGTGGAACAAGCCCTCCTCAGTGTGAACATTCATGTGGAGATCAGACATTATGCACAAAGGTGTGGTACACTGTCCTGACACCAACAGTGATTCATGGAACAGGAAAACTCCTTGAATTAACTACCCTTCCTGTTCGTTTGGGGTTTTTTTAATTGAGAATAGAGGCTTGAATCTGAATTGGTTTGATGGACAAAAAGGGAACATTTAAAACTTGTCCAGCCACAACTGCTTTTTTACAGGTTTTTCAAAGCTCCTTCTCAACTATGCACATTACTGAGCTATTACACAATGATCCCAAAGAGGTATATTAGTTCAGACAACTGGTTACTAAGGTAACAAGATGTTACTTTAAACCAGCAGCATTGTCCCAGCTCATCAGCTTCACTCATGTCTTTCCTTTGTTCTTTTTAAACTATGCACAAATTACAGACTTGCAGTATAACCAAATATACATGCAAGAGCTATGCTTCAGCTTCTCAACTCATTTCCCTCATTCGAGTTAAAGAGGTGAAAAAAAAAGACTTTAAGATGATGCAAGCATTTGAACCCTTTGGTGTGAAGTTTCATTCTTAACTCTATACTAAGAATTTGAAAGTTGGATGAAAAGTAAGTTTAAAATGTTTTCTCACTAAAAACTATTTCATAATTAAAAAAAACACTGCACATTGAAATTATTTGATGTGATAAAATAAGATGGCAGGGTTCCTTTAAAGTTTTGTGAGGGAAAACCTGATTAAGTCTTACTGACTGAATCTTGGCTGAAATTTTTCAGAGGCAGATTCATGTTTGGAAATAATAGTTGACTGATAATTACAAAAAAAGATCAAGGTTACTCAGGCTCTAGCTCCTCCAGAACATGGGTGCTCCTAATAAACAAACTAGTATGCCACTATTTTTGAGAGCTCAAGCTTGTAAAACCTAAGTGTTCTCAACATATTTTATGATTACAAACATCAGGCATCAGCAGTAGCTTAAAAAGCCACAGAAAATAAGGCCATCGGAACCATTTACAGGAGCAGGTCACCTATAACAATCCTCTGCTCCAAGTGGGATTAACTCCACCAAAACAGCTCCTGATGTATTTATCTAACCAGGTCTTCGTAACTTACAACAATGGCAACTTCTGCAACCTTCTGAGGCAATCTGCTCTTGTCTGTAGTTATCCATTCTTCTTCTTATCTAGCCTCAAATATATTGCTGCAATTCAAGCCTGACCTCTTGCCTTGTCTTCAGAGTATATGTCAATGATAAATAAAAGCCTTTTGTCCTGTTCAACATGTAAGAAAGCAAAAAGATTTTTGTTCAAGAAGGGTGTTTCCTGTGCTCTTTATTTGAAAAAATCTATATAATCTTTGTCAGCACAATTCACTTTCCAAAGCTGCTGAAGTATTGCACTGGCACTTTGTTATGCCTGACTCAGTAGTCAGAGTAACAGCCTTATAACAGTCCTACAATTTAAGATAAACAGAAAGTATTCCTTCTGTTTATAGTCTAAAAAATTACTAGGGTTGATTTTCAATTATTTACTTAGATACTAATAGAAGAAGGAACACATTCAAAGAGAAAGGATGCTGAATTCAATACCAGTTGGAGAAACACTGCTCAGGCATTGTACTCCCCCCTCTCTGCACAGAAAATACTTCTCCTTTTGCGATTAGAATATACAAACAGAATTAAGTTTGTGAATCAGTCAGTATTTGACTTACAGAGTTTTTTTAAAAGTGTAATAAAGTCGTTCTGTTATCTTTGCCTATAAAACCTAAGCTACCAATACTTCTGGTTTACATGTTAGGCTGGCAGAAACTCCTTTCCTGAACAGCTGCAGGATAAGCCAAACAAGCCACAACAGGCAAACCATCCACTAGTGGACTCCTAATACATCCACTAGTGGACTCCTAATACAAATACCTCTCCCACTGACTGATCCACACACATATCTGTCATTTTTTGTCAATAATCACCCAAGACACAAGATGCTTTTCTAACAGCCACCTACTTTAAAAAGTACAGAAAATCTCCAGTGCTGAGGTTCACACTGTCCTCACAAATGACCTAAAAAAACACGTCGTTTTCATTAAATTCATCTCACAGTCTCTCCCCTTTTAGCCATGCCTGAACTGAACAGAATGAAATTCTGCATGGAAACTATCAGCACCAATAATACCTTTATCTCATACGTGTATGGCCCATGCAAACGCAGAAAGTTTCATATCTGCTTAGTTTAAAAAACATTCTTCCTGTCAGCATCTGGAAATGCTTCATGATATTCAACAGCTAATTAAAAACAAAGCAAAAAGAATCTTTATTAATACTTCATGTAGAATTTTAAAATCTTAGAGCATCAGAAGACACTGAAAATAAATGAAATACGTTAATTCACGTAAATTGGAAAGGGAACTGTTCCAAACTCATCTGCTGTTAAATAAAGTCAGCACAAACCCAGACAAGATTTTGGACAAAGACATATTTCCAATGAAGTTATCTCAGCTTAGCTTTATTAGTGAAGTTTTAATTTAATTGTAGATGGTCTTCAGTCATTTTAGGCTATTTTATTTTTTACAGAATCGATTGCTACATTATACATTTGTAAATATTAACTGAAATCTCAGTATCTGCAGTACTATTATTCCAAAATTATTATATTCTAATGGATTTGTTCCTTTTGAAACCCAGGAAAATATTCTGCATGTAACAGATGGCTTTTTAATTTTTTGTTGCTATTTCAGAATCTTTAAGTCACCCAAAATGCATTTACTTAAACATGATACTGCAGTTATTATGCAAAGCATGATCTACATGTTCACTGTTTAATATTTAACAATCTGGATACCATTCCTGTTTGGAAATAATTCTACTAGAGACAGAAATCATTACCCTAGCATTGCTATAATAAACAGACTTGCCTTTTTACATTTCATTGTCCCATAACAAAAAGTAAATGACTCATTTAAAATGAAATAACGTATTCAATCAGTGCAAATGAAGTTTAGCAACTCATTCTGACAGGTGTTAATTCAGAGGTTATCATCAATTAGGTTCATGTAAATCCTTTGTTAGTATCATGTCCCACTCTAACACACATTAGAGGGGGCAGAAGGATTTACAGGACAATTTTACATCTTAATGAGATCTAAAATGTCATGATACAGTAAAAAATGTAAGCAGCAGGTTATTTCACAACATGTACACACTGCCTATCAGTATAGCAAGCTGGAATTTATCTGGGTATCCCCACAAAACAAAAATGTTGTGTTCTTCTTGCTCAGAATTAACAGTTCACCTTCTCTTGGTAAAAGCTAATTTCTACTATAAATGTTATACAATGTAAAATCTTCAACTGTGAAAGACAATAAAACATTGAAGCAAGGTGCTTTAACAACACCCTGCAGTAATACTACTCATTTAAAACACAGCTCTCTCCAGCATGTGCCTATGTCATGGGAAGCATTCCCGATGGAAAGAACAAAGCTATCAAAACAGCAACATGGTCACAGGAATACATAATATCTACAAAAACCAACCGTTCTTAAAAGGACTGGCCAGTCAGATGGGGGAAACAAACACCATTTGTTCTCATTCTGATCCTAACTGCTGACTTCTGAGCTAGAACTAAAAGTCAGCCCATTAAACAGTTAAGCCTCTTTATAAAAAGCTGCTTATACTGTGCATCCTTAATACTGCTAGGAATCTCACACCCATACATTACAGAGCTTTACTGCATTCTTACTTATTCAATGACATTATGCCACTATTCCTCACAACGAGTAGTACCTTGTTGGTTACACTTACTGGCATCAAAGTGCATAAAGCTTCACTCAACCCCAAGTAAAACTGACAATTATAATTAAGATTAAAAATACTGCTTTAATTATGTTACCTGCCTCTTAAAAAGAATTAAAATGTCTAGAGAATTGCCTATAGACTGGTAGAATTCATTGAAAGCAAAATTCCACAACAATCCTTGAGTGCAAGATACACATTAACAATTTAATATGAAAGCTGTAGTTTGAATAAGCATTTGTTTGGGTTTTTTGAAAGAGCTATATATCAACTCAGAGCTTCAACAGCTGCATTTCAAAGGCTGAAGTGGAAAAAGCAAAACAAAACATTATAAGTACTTCCCCAGAAATACATTTCCTTAAGATTCACTGATATCAAAGACCCATACTTTTAGGTTTGAGAATTTATCCTGAGACATCAAAAACAGTAGACAGTAGAATAATGGAAAACAAAGATTAAAACCAGCACTTCCATACAAATTCGTACTCATAGAAAAGAGAACATTCCAAAGTGTTTGAGGTTGAATGTTTTTGTTTGGTCATTGTTTCTTTGTAAAAAGCAAGAAGAAATGTAGTACAAAAATTCCAAATACCCCTTTTGCCTGAAAAATAGCACTTGAATCCAGAAGCAAATACAATGGTAAATTTGGAATAACGTAGTATTCAAGGCAAGTATACAGTAACAGAATCCAGTCTAGTTAAAGTTATTTGTAATAGACCTGATTCAATGCAATGTAAAACTTGAAGGTCTGTGGTGACAATTTTTTCTTACCGATTCCTGGAACATGACATAAATAACCAGCACAGACTGATCACAGCACTGAAGGCATGCAGGACCAAAAGTCAGAGATAGACCTTAAATTCCCATATGGCATCAGTGAAAAAGAATTAAGATCAGCTTTTGAATTTCAAAACAGATGTACTTCAACAGAGAAAAAAAAAATCAAACCATCAATATGCACTTACAGAACAAATAATGCTGGTAAAACTACTTTTTTAAAAGCTCAGATTGATGACCAAAGCATGTTATTTTCTTGGAAAAGTCTTCTAATTATATTTGTGTTGGCAAGTAGTTTTTAAAACATTTATATTAGGGCAGAAAACTATGCTCACACCAGAACTTTCAAACCAGCCCTAGCACTTAAGATCATTTGCCTTGTTTTATGTATTTGTTTATCCACATTATGAGAACAGTCTCCTATATCATTTATTTACATTATCTAAAAATATCAGCAAGTATGTAAGACTAACTGCTCTATGAACATTACATTTATTTGTACATTTCAACAAATAAAATAACTATGTTTCATCAGACAGTACCATAGACTACAAATAGGATAAAATATTGCTGTGACCTAAAGCAAATATACTATTTGGCCAAGGAATTAGCTCCCAGTTCTGCACGTTTCACCTTATAATATACAGAAATAAGCAAACTAATTAGTTGCAAGGATTTATAAGGTTTGTTTTCATGTTCTTTTCCCTTCTCTTTTCCACCTCAGTGTCATTTCTGCTTCCTAGTTCATGCTTTAACAGGAATATAAACTAATAAATTTGTAGGGCTTTCCAGCCAATACATTTAAATATTTCTTCTTAGCATGACCCTATCATTCACCCTGGCTCACAAGTGAAGTGTTCACTGGCTGCCAGAACTGCCATGGTGTGTTTGGTTAACAAGGGTAAGAAATAATGGTATCATTCAGCAAATGAGCTTGGTGACTTCTGGCTTACAGAGTGTCCTTCCTCTTCCACACAGAAAGCTGGAGTACTATTAGAATATACTAGTATTAAGTTGAATTTTGATCATTTATGTTTTAGTTCTAGTGTATCAATCCCTTCTTTAAACAAAATTATGACTGTCATCGTTTACAGTTTGCATACATTTTTAGATCCCATTAAGGCTAATTCCAAACAAAACAGCATGGAATTATTTAGTTCAAAAAGTTTCCATCATTTATCCCTTTCATAAATCATTTAAAGACTTCATGTCAGCAACTGAAAACATTCATGTTGATCTCACAAAGAACAGAATATATTATGCATGCTGCCCACTGATTTATCCTTTGAGAAAGTCTCTTGCAGGCCACTTGCCAATACTGCCACTCACTGTCTAAAATATAAATAGAAGTGCTTCTAGAATATATAAGTAAATAATAATTGCCAGTGGTTCAAATCAGCAGGCAGTTAAAATCCATATCCTGTGCAACATCAGCTAGTACCAGATGCTTTAGAGAAATGTATTTTTGAGTGGACTACTCTGAAACAGTACATCCACTACTGAAGCATCTTCCTAAACTCTTTCTTAGAATGGCTTATCTCTCCTTCATGTTTAAAACAAAATACCATCATACACACAGAGTCCATACAAATAGTCACTCACTTTTGAAAAAATCCTATTTGCTTTTCAATCAGAATGATTTTGCAGCAACAAGTCTCACAACACTGTGTTTTCAGGAGGCCAAGGACAAACTGCACATCGCATAAATTCCATGAGACTCGGGAACAGTTTTCAAGGTTACAGCTTCAAACAGCTAATGAAAGACAACCCTGTCCATGGCAGGAAAGCTGGACTAGACGAGCTCTAAAGGTCCCTCCCTTTAGAGAGAACCATTCAAGGATTCTGAAGTCCCAACACCAGTCTAACATCACTAGGAAGGTTAGCCTACAAAACTGAGCAGTTCAGTTCCTGAAGATCGAACTCCTCAGGTTTTGCTCTAGGACAAATTCCTATTCCAAGAAGGCAACTCCATTGTACAAGCAATGTCAACAAATTCCCCACAATTATCCATGTATGAATTATTCATGAGTAAGTGCTTACAGAATTAGCACCTCAGCATTTACAAAAAGAATAATTTTTGCCTGCATTTCTTCACAAGTAATAGAAAAGATAGGATGAATTGAAAATTGTTCTAAAGGCAGTTTGATTGCCACTGTAATAACCTGACTGAAACAATGGCCAGTTATTTTCCAATGAATAGTGCAACTATTTTGATAGTCAATCATAAGGATAATGACTACTGCATTTGATAGGAAAAAAACCCAAAAAACTAAAAAAACTCCACCCAAATCAAAATCCAAATAAATCAAAATTCTCCAGCAGCAATAGCTTGTACTACACTATTTAACTGGCTTTACCTCAGTAGTTTAAATTTAAGAATCAGCTTTAAGTAGAAATGCAGTAAGTGAAAACTGGAAAGAAAATTCCCCACCTACAGCTGTTACCTAAAATTAAACACAACATTTCTCTTGAAATCTCAAGTGTGCTTCAAAAAGGCACCATATGCTCATCTAGCTACTGCACTGTAGTCAAGAACATTTCATCACAACAGATAAACAAAGATTGAAACATGTTAAAAAAATTAGATGGGGTGAAAACCAGGTATAATTACTTACAAGTCTCTAATCACTAATTATATATTTCATTTTAGGTGCAGCCTGTAACTTAGGAACATTTTCTTTTTGATGTTATATTGACATTGTATTATGATGTTATCATTTCCAACGTAAGCAAAAGGAAATAAACTACATATATTTTGAAGGGTAAAAACTCCACCCTAAAAGAGGTGAACTTGTGTTACATAGAATAATTCTATGTAAAGAGATGTGTGCTATTGGAACAGTACCAAGAAGATGACTTGTGCACAACAGTAGCTGGTTTGAAACAGCTCCAAGGAGATTGATTAAATGTCTCCAGTTCAGCTTAAAATGCTTATCATTTTACTGAGATGGCCAGCAAACGTGACAACAACATTCCATGTCTGTAGCAATTTATTTTTTTTAACAGAAGTGGGTCAAATTTTAAAGTTTTTATAGCACATAAATTTTAAGGAACCAAAACCATTTTTTAAAAAAGTAATTACAAGGTAGTATAACCTCACACGCCATTCCTCATTAAAAAGGTCCTGTGTTAATCAGGTGTATGTACTTCAACAACCAGGATGAAGCACAAAGATTTGATATTTGGACAGTATTCTTGAAAGTTAACTTATTTTATTTGTATTAATATAGTTATAGAAAGGGATTAACTATTTCTGGCACATATAAAATAAACTGCATACAAGAGATTAAACAATAAAAAAGTACTTACGAAATCAAAGTCTCCATCTTGAGGGACTTTCCAGTTATCAGGGAAAACGTTTTTGGATATGTGGTAAGGTTCATGCATGTTCTGATTACAGTTTTCAGGGCTTTTATTCTTGGAATCTTGTTTATCAAAGTAGTCCATGAAAGAAGGCCTTTGAACTTGTGGTGAAGTAGCATTTCCTTAGTTGAAAGAAAACAGAAAAAAAAGGTAAAAAATTACGCAAAGATTAAAGAATTAATTCACTATAAACTAAACTTCCCTAATTAATTTTCCTGGGGTTTGCAGAAGCTAATACAGCCATCTGTATGTGATGCAAGCCTCTGTTTGTCCCTGAGGATCTTAGGCATAAAAGTTCATAGTCAAAGCATGATATTTTTGTAGCAAGATATTTCAGAGTTGCACACACAAATAATATTAGAAGTTACTTCATGCAATATCAATTTGTTGTTATAGAGACTGAAAAACAGGAGGTGCTAAGCATCCCTTTGGGTGCTGAATGCCCCCAACTTCAAGGCCTGGTCCACAGGCACTTGTAGGAAAGGAACAGAGTTTCACTAAAGGTGGGATTTAATAATTATTTAGAAAAAGAACTTGGAAAATATAGCTACACAAATTGTGTCTAGATGCTGCTTAATTTATTTTATTACCAATGAATATTCCCAGAAAATTACAGGATCACCCTCTACAGATGGTTGCAAAGCACCCTGTCTCCATATCCTGGGGGATTTTTGTCATCATCAAACAAGTGCAAAAGCTTTATGAAGCAGATCAAGATCAGCATGAACTCCTGCTCTTTTATTCTTTTCGCTAAACTAAAGGTAAAAAAAAAATCTTCAGTCCTAAATGATTAAAATTTGTTTTCATTTGTGGGATTTCAAAGCAAATTCATTACTAAATAGCAAAATAAATAAACATAACTATGACCTCAGAGATCATATTCTGCATAGCACTGACATATGAAATGTACTTGCTGGAAGTGTAACACATTTAAGTGAAGATATATGAAATATATTTCCACCAAAAAAATGAAACATGATGAGAAATAACTAAGATGGGGGGGGGGGAACCTAACACCAAAAATCAGACAAAAATATACATTTAAATTACAAGCATAACAAAATAATAGGAATTTTTATTTGATATACTTGTCTTAACAAGAGAAAAGGTAAACTGAAAATATATTTTGAGCTTGTGTGATTGCATGATTACTAGGACTTGCTAATCTCCTTATCTGGCTTTACACTTGCTTTTATTCATTCACTAAGTGGGGTTTTCCCCCTCTCTTTCACTTCTTATTTCATCATCTCTTCCCATCTTTGTTTAAAGATTTTCTAATTCTTTCTAATTTTTCTGCATGGCTAATAGCAGTCTATTTTTTCATTAATGTATATTTTTGTACTGCCATCTTTTCACAGAATCATCAAAGCCAGAAGAAATATTCAAGATTATCTAGCCAAACCACTGGCCTAGAAACACCATAATCACCACAACCCAAGTGCCACATCCAGACACTTCTTGACACTTCCAGACATTCCAGAGACGTTGCCCCCACCACCTCCCTGGGCACCCCATTCCCATGGTCACTCACTTTTTCTGTGAAAAAAAAAAATCAATTATCTAACCTGAACCTCCCCTGGCAAAACCCAAGGCCATTTTCTCTCATCCTTTCACTTGAGATATGGCAGAAGAGACCAACCCCCAGCTGGCTACAAGCTCCTTTGAGGTTGTTGTGGAGAGCAATGTGGTCACTCCTTTCCTCCAGGCTAACCAACCTGAGCTCCTCACAGCACTTGTGCTCCAGACCCCTCACCAGCTCCATTGCCCTTCTCTGGACACACTCCAGCTCCTCAATGTCTTTCTTGAAATGAGGGGCAGAAATAACAGAACGACCACAGGATTCAAGGGATGGCCTCCCCAGGGCTCAGTAGAGGGGCACAACCATGGCCCTGGACCTGCTGGCCACNCCTGAGCTCCTCACAGCACTTGTGCTCCAGACCCCTCACCAGCTCCATTGCCCTTCTCTGGACACACTCCAGCTCCTCAATGTCTTTCTTGAAATGAGGGGCAGAAATAACAGAACTGACCCCAGGATTCAAGGTATGGCCTCCCCAGGGCTCAGTAGAGGGGCACAACCATGGCCCTGGACCTGCTGGCCACACTGTTCTTGATAGAAGCAAAGACTGCATGTTGATTTATTGCTTATTTTCCTCTATTCCTAAACTTTTCTGTTCTAGTAAGATTTCTTCTGGCATTTTTAATGTATGCTTCTACTGTCATGCTCTAAGCTTTAGTGAATTTGACTTCAGCTGCTTTCCTTCAGCTCCACAATGATTCCTTCAATCAATCTGCTATTTCCATACACACCTTCTTCTCCTCACGTTTTTTTAGCTGATTGTTCTCTCAGTTTTTGCCACGTTTTTTCATATATTTTTTTTCTAATCCCAGATCTCTACTCACCATATTTTAATTAATAACAACCATGACCTAACAATTTAGTGAATCAAACTCCAGGTTGAATTTAATTGACCAGACACCAGATACCTCTTCTCCAGAATCACCCAAGTTTGCCCCCACTAAATTCAAGATCACTTGAAGGATGTTTCTTGATCTCTTGAATCTAGGACTGAGGAAGGGATGAGAAGTAAACAGCAGGGATGCTAAATAACTAGAGAAAAGACCATTAAAGACCAAAAACCATAGCCATGTAATCTATGACTATTCCATAGTCATAGAATGCGTTGAATTGGAAAGGACCTTTAAAACCATCTAATTCCAACTCCCTTCCATGAGCAGGGATGCATTCCACTATACCAAGGTCCCAACCCAGCCTTGAACACTTCCAGGGATGGGGCATCCACAGCTTTTCTGGGCAACTTGTTCCAATACTTTATCACTCTCACAGTAGATAATTTCTTCCCAAAATTTACTCTAAACCTGCCCTCTTTCAGTTTAAAGCCATTACACCTTGTCCTATCACTACAGGCCATTATCCAAAGTCCCCCTCCAGCTCTCCTGTAGGCTCCCTGTTAAGTACTGCACGGTCCTACAAGGTCTCCCTGAACATTTTCTTCTCCAGGCTGAACAACTCCAACTGCATCAGCCAGTTTTTGTAGCAGAGGTGCTCCACCCTCCTGATCATTTTCATGGTCCTCCCCTGGATTTGCTCCAACAGCTCCATGTCCTTCTTGTTTTGGGGGTCCTAGGGCTGAACACAGTATTATGGGTGGGGTCTCATGAGAGATGAGCAGAGTGGAAGAAAAATGGAAGAATCTAAATTTTAGAAAAGCACACATTCAGAAAACAGATCCAAGAGAAGACAGAAGTACAAAGTAGGTAGAATTAAAAACAGAAATACAATGCACTTTCTTAGTACAAACTTGTTCATTACTTGGTGATTGCTGCCCAAAGCCCCTGAAAATGTTTGTACCAAAAAGACAGGACACCACATTGCTGGCCTTTCACAACCAATTTTTTCTTCTGCTGAGATGGCTGTACTTAAGTTTCATCCCTGAGACATAGTTATAAACAAAAAGATTGGCAGTGTCTCTGTTCAAGGCCCTAAGTACCAAAATGCTGGCCCATTACAGGTAAGGCAGTCTCCATTCTCTCACATGTAAGGCAATGCTGAAGACTTTCCAAGCACGGCTCATAAGTTTGAAAATTTATTATTTTATTTATATTATTTATTATTATTTTTATTTAGAAATATCTTCCATATACATGGAATAGAAGACTACCTACATACATAAAACAAATCAATCCATCTGAATTCCTTGCTACCAAGGGCATGTTATGGAAATTGGGTTAACAGGACTGAAATTACTCCAAGGTAAGCAAAGAACCTTTATTTTTTACTTTGAGAATGTCTTTTATTTGTTTTGCTCAATAAGAATTTAGATCTCACTTCTGATTTCAATTGAGCATACAGTTAACCCAATTAAAACAGCAAGAGCTGCTTATCTTCACGACAAATATAAAAACTCATACACAAAACCAGAAATATGACTGCAAAATTACCAAAGGAATTTCAACTTTTTGGTTTTGTTTCTTTCTCCAATGTAAAAAATACCAAATAATGTATTTAGAAATTTACTTTTTAGGTTTTGTTTTCTTTTTATAAAAAAATAAATTTAAAAAGAGACACTATTTCGATCTCTAGCTAACCTAACAGGTTAAGTTAGAGTTTCATAGGAATGGGTTGACATCTACCAGTGTAAAGGCCATGTGAAAGCTCCCACCTCTTTTGTATTTACTTTATAAAACTCTCAGGATCTTTATACCAGAGCAAACTGATATAGGCTTCACCTTTTTTGGTTTTTTTTTCCAAAATAAGATCATTTTGGTCTGAAAGTACTTTTTTTAACTTTCATGAACAACAGAGTAACATTATCTTCTCAACCATCTTTCAAGAAAAAGAAAATTAGAAGTATAACATATAAAGATCCCCTTAAGAACAATTAATTCACTCATCTATTCAGTAAGTTACATTTGTCACAAAAAATCTACAGCACAATAACTATCACTCCACACTTGCACTGAAAACCTATTGTGCAATAGTCTGATCCATCCCAGAGATATGTGGATTTTTCAGCTTTTCTAATTACTTGCTTTTCAATAAGAAATGATCATGTTTAAAAATGTCTTCCACAGTTTCAATATTTAAGAATATCTGCCTCCTATCATCCCTATAACTTGTCTACTGCAAAGATAGTTTGGGAAAAAAGCCCATAATAAAACAACAGCCAAAAATTGCTGGCAAGCCGTAAAACAGAGGGCACCGTTGATGCTGAAAACACCATCTACCTCAGCAACACCCCTGACAGGATCACAGCCAATAGGGATGTCCCCAAATAGTTACATAAACAAGTTTCTTCCAAAAAGTATGCTGAATAAAATGAATGAGGCAACAACATAACACAACACCAACTCTACGACACTGTTTCAAAAACATATCACAAATAAAACAAATAACTCTCAACACACATTTCAAAACAAGGAGGAATGCATACTCCATTCTAATGCATGTTTTGGTAAAATTCAACTGATGTCATCTACTCTGAAAAATTATTTTGCAGTAAAGCATTTCCAACAGAAAAGTATTATATTAATATCTAATTGATTTTAAACCAGTTTAAAAGTTCTGCTGTTAGTTAACAAGTAATGTCAGCAGATGAGGGTGACCATTTCCTACAGAAAGGAGACTCCCACTACAATTTTCTGGGAGGACATGGGTGCTGGTATTCTGTTTGTTTGTCATTTTGGAGTGGAGGGTTTGCAATGTCCTGTGGAAAGTCTGCAAGTCTTTCCCTCACTCAGTAACTAGCAGGACACTGGACCTCTTCTGCAGCTGCAGAGGAAAGCTTCCTTCCTTTTGCCAAAAGCCATGAACTTCCACAGCCTCCCACATTCTGTGGATCTCCATCTACCCCTCAACTGAGAAATATTTTCAGCTGCTTGGTGAAGTTAGGGATGCGGCTCTCCTGTCTGAAGTGCTGCTGTGAACATCCTGTCAGTACCTTTTATTCCCTCAAAATACACTGCTTTGGCACTATTAAGAGTCAGAAGCTGTAATGCAATCAGCTTTCAGTCTTCTTTAGCCCTGTATCTACCTGTGTGCTCTCACCCCTGCTGCAAAGGCCACCACAGCTTATACAGCACCATACACTACCTGAACTTTGTATTCCATACATTCCTACCACCGCTCTCTCCCCTCACAAGGTGACCTACAACACAGTGGCAGTAATTCTGGAAAATGGGAGACAGAAGCCTAGAATTTTGACCTCAGTCTCCAGGCAAATGCATCAAATAGTGAACTACCACATAAAAAGCTGCCACAGCCAGCTCCTTCAGCCATATTTTAGGCAGGAATAGAGACTGTATTTTATGAGTGGGAGAATTCTGCTGCTAACACACGCCTATTAAGCAACCACCTCAGAGAATTAGAGGTCAGGCTACTGGGAACCACAAGGAAGCAGCATTAGGAACTATCAGCTACTCAGGCCAGAGCCGCTGGGATCCACCACAGGACAGATCTAAGAAATGTTTGATGACTGAGGGCTGTGGAATAAAGTGGTTACTGAGTTCACAGCTTTTGTATCACAGTGACTTTTACTTCCAAGCCTTCATTCCCTTCAGGCCTCATCCGGTCTTTTGTTTGTTGTATGACACACCTATTTACCAGAAATAATTGCAACTGGCATTTAAATGAAATAATTTTCAACTACTTGAAACTTTCAGAGACTTTTTGAAGGATTATGCATCCAAGCTACAATTTTTAAGGGGGCAAAGTTTACAGCACAAAACATTCCTTTGCTTCTTGAGAATAAGACTTGCAAAACTGGTTTAACCATGTTTGGGTTTTTTTCCCCCAGTCTCGGGTAAAAAGAAAACAACATTCAATGATACTACTATTACAATCATGGAATATACTGAGTTGGGCAGGACCCATCAGGGTCATCAAGTCCAAATCCTGGCCCTGTATAGGACAACCCCAAGAATCACACCATGTGCCTGAGAACGTTGTTCAAACACTTCCCATTAGTCTATTCCAGCCAAATTACACTTTATTTCTGTTTTTAGCAAAACAAAGAAAATCCAACTAACATTAAACTAGCATGCTGCAACAGCACTCAAAAGCAGAATTGCCAACAACATTATTTAAAAAAAATCAAACAATCCATTTTTAAAATATACTGCTACTAGTGACATAAATGAACAACTTCATTACTAGCCAGAAAATAGCTTGAGAACCAACACAGACCTGTAAACATCTATCACCTCTTTATCTATATATATATATACAGGAGTAAAGCACTAGTACACCTATACATAAACAATCTTACTGGGGGCACAGTAAACATTCTTGACCTAAAGTAAACATTCTTGACCTAAACTACACTCATGAAGTATCAATACCCAGGCTACAGCATCACTGAAACCAGCCTATAATTAGGTTTCCTTATGAAATTCCTACCAGAAATAGGACATAAGTTGTTATAAGACACATGTCACCAGCTTTTGCTTGTCAGCTGAAACACCAGCTGTAGGATTTAGGCCTTTCTAAAATTTTGAAGTACCACTCCAGAGCTATCCAAGCATATATCTCATACCACAGGGGACACTAACTTAAAGAATCAAGTAATCCCTTGCCCTGGATGCTGAAATCACAACAAAATAATGAATAAACCAATTCATGAATTCTTCTATCAACACATAGGTTCTACAGCATGGTGCATGTCCCACTGTAATAAAAAATACCATTATTTATAATAAGACAAGAAAGTTGAGCAAGTCAGTGCTGGAACCAAACCTGTTGCCCAACAGTTGAATGATTAAACCACCACTTGCCTCAGGCCACCTCCAGTTTGCCAGCTTTGCTGGAGCTATGCTGCTTAAAACATGGGAGAGAGGGAGAGACAGAGAACAGGGAAGGAAAACTGCTGTCCCAAAGATTATATTCTCATATTCTTATGCTTGTTTTTAAGAACTGTGTTTAAGAATTATACTGACTAAACCTAAAACGCTCATGCCTTTATGGGATAAAAAGTAATTAAACAAAACCTGGTTACTTTTCTACATTCTAGCTGTCAAATGCCACCTCATGAGTTCTGTGTCCTCTTCTTTTAATACATTTATTATCAACCACAAACTACCTAGAACCTTCACCAAAGACTGAAGCAACAGTTAGAAACCCAGACTAAACCCAAACTGCACTAAGAGACACTTCTTTTCCAACCCAAAGCAGATGGCAAATATGAATTTAACAGGGCAAAAAAGAGAAGCAGGGGGAATGTTACAGAAAAGGAGAAAAGAGAACAACCACAAGTACTCTTCATGCACCAGAAAGCCCAAACACTAAGCCTTGCTGAAAAACCACAAAGGGAATGTGAGGAAGCTGGTCTGAACACTAATCTCCCCACTGACACATGAAAAGGCTTCTACACAAAAATAAGTAATCGAACAAAAGTCATGTTTCCACCATTCTTACGCTTTCCTCTCCTCCACATTAAACCTCCTAAAGTTCCTCCCAGCTCTCCCATGTTCTTCATTTTCATTCCTCCTTCCAGGTACATACCACAGAGTCTCTGTTCAGAGCGAGCACAGGCATACCAAGCAAGACAGGATAAATGCTGTGTATTACTAGACTGTATAATGTATGTTGGGGCAGGAGGACAGGCCTCTTTTTGTTCCAAATCCCCATTTTATCTGAGCACAATTCCCTATTTGTGAAAAAAATGTGGTTTGAGTTATTTTCTGTCATGGCTCCCAGAGGTCTCTAAGCATGGGTACTTATAAATAAAAACATATTATTGTTTCTTATTTTGTCCTTGAGCAGGGAAACAAAAGGGAGAAGCAAACAAAACATGCAACTAAACACAACAGCAATTAAATAAGAAGTTTGTCATACATACTTTGTGTCTCTAGGAAGGAAATCTCTCTTCCCTAGTTCACAAAGTTTTTTCTCCAAGCTTCTTGCTTGCAATGTTCTATTATTCAGCAGCATCAAAGAGCACTTTTAAGATACTCATTCTGATTTATTATAATCAAATCACACAAACATCCAGAAAGTGCCTACTTTGCCTATAAAGGTACATTGGAAAAAGTAATCAATCTCCAAAATCTCATGTCTTTGTCAAGTACAAAGAAGCACAAAATCTGCGGCTGCCTTTCAGAGATAGCAAGGGTTTTTATGTCCCTTCCTGATGACATTTATTTAGGAAACTTGCTCCTATTTCAGCCCATAGCATGACATTCACAGAACCAGAGGACCAACTACAGTGGACACGATTTATTTTCAGCTGAGAGATGCGGAGGTCCCATTCTTGAATTATTTCTAGTTTTTAATGTAAAAAATGCAAATAATGGGTGCCTAATGCAGAATACAAAAATTTTAGCAAGTAAGCGCTGAAACCAAGCCTGTGGCCTAACAGCTGAATGATTAAACCATCACTTGTCATGAAGCAAACTACCTCCAGTCTGCTGGCTTTGCTCTGCTGCAGTTACAGGGCTCAACACAGTCATCTAGGGAGAGGAGGGAGGGGAAGGAAACTTGTCACCTTCCCCAAGATTATTCTTGTTTGAGAAGAAAGAATGCGATTAAGACATATATTGACCAAATATCAAGGTGTAGAAAGGCAACTTCCAAACTGCAGATTGTTACTGGAATCAATTAAAAATTGAAAATAATACATACAATAGTACATTCTAAAAGCAATGTCCCCTGTAGACAAATAAAACACAGATTAAGAGATTGTAATGCAAACCCAAAGCTACTCTTCTGATCTGTATGGCATAGTAACAGGTATTTCCTCTCAGCACATATAAAAACTATATGGATAGTGTGGTGCAATTTGGTAAACTACTTGCACAGAACTTACTTATGAAGACTGATTTGTCAAGCTGCATAGCACTAAACTCTAATTCAGAATACTTCCACCTGAAAAATTTATTTTAAATTTTTTCATACTATCTTCTCCCTTTTTTTTTTAAATCACACAGCTAAGAACTCTAAAGGAAAAACGAAATAAAACCCAGAACAAACCACAAAAAAGCCAAACAAGTGAAATCTACAAAATCCCTTTTTCCTTCCAACTTCCTGTATGCATAAAAAAAGTTTCTGCTTTGCACTTCCAACTAACCTTGAGCAAATTACATCAGGTATCTACATGCAAACACAAATGCAGCTTTGTATTTCCTGTGAAACACTACAGTTATTTATTTGGCACTGACTTCCACTCTTGAGATATTAGCTACACACACACAACTCCCCACATCCCCTCTTTCTGCAACTGCCTGGAGTTAAATATTACATTGTGCCTCAAGAAAACAGGCAACTACAGCCTGAGTTAGTCATCTATTGATGCTGCCTATTCAAGTAAATAATTCTATTAAAATTTGTGGACCTTAATCTGCAGTAGTCTTCAGCCAAATAATGAGCATATCAGCAAGTAAGTATTTAAATTAACTATTTTAAAAATGTGTACTTATGGATATTTCAGTATAAGTTATATTTTTATATATAAAAACATTCACATTTTTTTAACTCTTTGTTATGCACTCTCTCACATGCTGCCAAAATCAATTACAACTTTTTAGTTAGGTTTCAACAATCTTCTGATCATTATTGAATTACATTCCAAAAAATGTCCAAGTAATTATCTACTTAAAAAAAGAGATCTGCTAAGTGATCATGAATTACAAACCAATTTTGCAGCAAAACATATTACTGATTGCTGACCCCAAAGAGAGTCATGATATATTCCCAGGACCACTGACATGGAAACAGCAGCCTCTCACATAATCACACCAGTTTAGCACCAAGGAACGGGTCCAAACGTATGTGGGACAGGAGACACAGAGACAAGCAGTACAAGGGACAATGCACAGAAGGACAATTTGAGAGTCATCTAGAGAAACATAGCAAAGCACAAAAACCAGGCTTCTGCTTTGAATCTCCCACTACAGTCAACTTTTTCTCTACGAATTATAGAGTGCTTAGAGACATAAATACCCCCCCTCCCTGTTTTAACCACAAAACTTGACACTTAAAAGCCTTTCATGATACAACACTGTCATTAAGCACAAGAAAAGACATTATTAGAAGAAAGCAAATTAACAACATACGTTTCATGGTCCCATCTTCCTCTTCATCATCATCACTGTTGATTACCATGGTCCCCAAGTCTGATTCTAACATGGTGCTGTTGTGTTCAATCATTGTCTGAGCACCTTCACTCATTGTGCTGGTGGCTCTCATGGTACCAGCGCTCTCTGAACTGGTCTTCACCATGGTGTGAGAGTCCAACTCATCTTCATCCTGTGGGGAAACGTTTGCCAGGACACAGCAGATCATTAAAACAAAGGTAAGATGCAATCACATATTGATTAGCTTTTTATCTTTATGTGACCTAGGTGTGCTGCTGGACTCCCAGGTTTAAAACTTTTTAAAAATCACAGAATAAAAAATCTTCCATAGAAAGAAAAATAAAAACTCTTCTTTCTCTCACAGATGCATAGCAGGGTAAGTATAACATGGCCCACACATTCACTCTGCATTAGCATTCAGTTCTGAGTTATCTCTGTGATTTTCATGACCCACTTTATCTCTCTGGGCTCCAAAAATCACTAACACAATTTACAGAAAGAGATTTTGCTGTTTTGCAAGGGCCTGTCACCAAGGGTGCTGACAACCACTTAGGATCATGCTCAGCATCTGACATTACATACAGAACCCAGATGACAGGCTCGTGTTCAATTTACCTATTAAACAGTCTTCAACAGAAATTTTAAAGTCCCCCTCAGAAACAAAAAAATCAACTTGACTTACTTCAAGTGTTTACTTCCATTTAAAAACCTTTGTTACAAATCTGAGTAAATAATTTGTTAGTACTACACATAAAAATAGCCCTTGAGCACATACTTATGCATTAAGTGTGAGGGAGGTAATATCAAGGAGATAGACAGCAGCATTTTGAATTGGTATCAGTAATGGGCCAGGAACTCCAAACAGAGCACTAATGACAATCCAGTTAATGAAACATGAAATTCATACGGAATGCCAATATTTGAAAACACTAATGGGAAATCACACTGGTTTCCAAAATCTGATTTAGATTATACAGACAACATCACAGCATTTCAGGAGTAATGTGATGGACTGTGACTATGCACATTTTCTATATGAATAAAATATATCACTCAAGGAAAAAAAAATTAGATATTCTCATTTGTTGATTGAATGTAAGCAATAATATCCATCACTGTGAAGTTACTCTATGTCAAATATGTTATATTCTAAATACAAATGCTACTTTCACCAGTTTCATAACCACATATGCATCCATTTCCTCTGTTGTGTCAAAACTTCATCAGAATTCCTTCAAAAATTAGTTTTATCCCTGATTAGTAAATTATTTCAGCTACATAGTTTGGAAGATGATTAGCTAACCCTTGAATTTTTTTAATTTGCCCCTTACAAATAACATGTTGCTACATAGAATCACAGAATTCTTTAGGTTAGAAAAGACCCCTAAAATGATCAATCCAACTGTTAATCTAGCACTGTCAAATGCACCACTAAATCAAGCCCCTAAATGCCACATCTACAAGACTTTTAAATACATTCAGGGTAATATGTAACATTTAAACAAGTCCTCACCCACTAATAAATTTTTCCTTTTTCCTAAATCTTTGCATTGCTTTACAGATTTCAAATGTTAAACTACTAAGAGACTTGTAAGTGCAGGGTCTGGGGGGGACAGACACAGAATGGGACCAGAAGAAGGAAAGCCCAGACTCAAAACCCTGCAAGGTCTGGCACTTTCTGTTTCTGACTGAACTCATTCCCTGGCATGGCAGGCAATCACACGTACATGAGCTACATGGCCTGAGTGCCTGTTTCAGNCAAGGTCTGGCACTTTCTGTTTCTCACTGAACTCATTCCCTGCCATGGCAGGCAATTTGCCTCTCACAACTGAGAGGCAAATCACACGTACACATGGCCTGAGTCCCTATTTCACTAAGGGCTGGTCTGGGTAGAGACAGAAAATTGAGTGCAGTAATACCAGCTCCTGAAAATTATTCTATTACATCTCAACTAAGACAGTATCTCTTACATTTCATTTTGACACAGAAAGTCTGGCTAACAGCATAACATAATGAAGCTAGGATACAAACTAAACAGATTTAAATTAAAATTCCAAATGTCAAAAGAATTACTATTTTTCAGATTATAATTTGCAAAAATACTTGAGTTTTTCATTTGCTTTCTTTCAGGTTTGTTTTTTTTCAGTTGCATTCTATTTAGTACCCTACCCTTAAAAAAATTGTGATATTCCCAAAGATACAAACAGCTTACAGCTACAGCACCAGGCAATCATGCCAGTAAAAGAATGAGAATATTTTGGTACTGCTCCTCCTGGTGGCAACTTTAACTTTCTTTACCTTTTACCACCAAATGTTACTGTTAACCCCAGTGTTTTCTATGAATTGGATTTTTTCCCCTTCAAAAAAGGGTACTCTGAAAAAAAGTAGTTTTGCATTGCATTTAGAAGAGCCAGAACAGATAAACTACAAGTGTTTCATTTAGTACTGCAATACAACATAAAACTGACTCAAAACACACTGATGCTTCGCCTATTAATCACTACAAATTTGGCATCTCTAACATACAGGCAGGCAAATCTCTGAGTTTAAGGCATAGTTACATTTGATTTACAGACCAGATTGACTAATATTAATATCCACTTGTAATGCATATGGCCCTAAACTTACCTAAGCTGAAATAAGAAATTAAACAAACTTTCCTGGAGCTCAAAACTTTTATTGTAGAAGTTAGTGGCAAAAAGTGATGGCTAACAATATGAACAAGTATGAAATGGAGTCCTAAATTACCATTTTCATAACTTCTGCTTCATTGAAAAAAATGATCTTTTATTTCTTCAGTCAAATCAAATATCTGGACTTAGTCCAAAGCCCTTCATTTTCCAGTCTAAGAGTACCAGAAGCCTTTATCTTAGCACTGTCTCTCAGCAAAGAGAACAGTTACCTTCAAGCACCCAGGAGACTAAGGACCACAAAAGCCCACCTGAGTACTAGAAGAGCAGTTGTCCCAAAAAGGGAAGTACACAACAACCTTGATGAATGGTGTTTTCCTTACATCAGTACTGAGACAGTACTGGAATATTCTGCCCAGGGAGGTGGTGGAGTCACCATCCCTGGATGTGTTTAAAAAAAGACTGGATGTGGCACTTGGTGCCATGGCCTAGTTGAGGTGTTAGGGCACGGGTTGGACTCGAAGATCTTGAAAGTCTCTTCCAACCTGGTCATTCTGTGACTCTATGTGACGGAACAATATAAAACTTCTTCATGGCCTGTGTGTGCCCCAGAATAATTAATTTTGTAGCCAACACAGATTGCTTCCAGAACTGTCATTACAGTATTTCTCACAAATATGAGATTGAGCTAATATGGCAGTAGACTATACTGGTTTTGAAAAGGTAACTTTGAAAAAATATGCAGTGGATCCAAGTTATGGAAGTATTTACATGAGACATGAAAGTGATTCCTTCACACAAATTCTGATTCATGCAGTACATAAATATTGGTGTAGAACTTGTGATCTGTTGTTAAAAAAGGTAAACACACTGATTAAATAAAAACAAACACAATCTCAATTTTAACTAGGAAAAAAAGAGAAGTATTAAAGCTGAAGTGTCATGTTCTCATACCATTTATGAAAACAGATCCAAGAATCAAACAATAAAAACAACTAACTCTGGATTTAAACTGTCTGTTGCTCTCCTGTGCACAAGTAATAAGCAATCAAACTTGCATTTGGAATGGGTTTCATTTACACCACTATACAGTGACAGAAGGCATGCACAAGCCAGAACTCTAAAATCCCTTGAAATGCTACAGAAATGACAACAGACTACAGAAACTCTGAATAAACTGACAATGTAAAGTACAAGTAAAGTACCAGCAATATCCTGCAATCCTATAAGACTCTCTGGATCTCCTTATCTATCAAAATATTATTATTAACAAGATCAACCCGTAGAGTATAAAAATGCAGTCAAAGAGGTTTGATAATCAGGACAGAAAATTCAAAAAGACTTCAGCAGAAACCAAACACAAGAATTCATGATATACTTGTAAAACAGAAGATCTCCTCACACAAGACATTTTCTCAGAGAAGCTGGGCTTGCAGACCATACCTGAGTCTATGACATTACAGAAGTGAATGAGCCGAGGTGATAAAGATTCATGGATTTTTCTGTTGCCTTTTAAACATCAGTAGGGACGAAGACTGATAAAACACTAAACAAGAGAAGCAAATACGGCAGCAGACACCGTTAAAATCCCCCTGCCTGTGGTTTGGCGTGCAAAAAGAACACTAGAGGGCAGCAAAGACGGCCAACTCGGCGGCAAGGTATTAAAGGAAGATTTATTTACATGCTGGCAAAATTCAGTATCCTGTAAAATAATTTCACTTACTATTAACACCTCATCATCACCTTTGAAAAATGTAGCTGTATTCACAGCTATCTTTTTTTTAAGCACTGCAGTAGCTACATAAACACATAATATAGTTTGGTGAAGAACAAGGATTTTTTTAAAGCTCCTAATGTACAAAGCCAAACTTCAACCTGAGTATATGATTAATGCTGAGCACACAAAGCTTAGACCCATCAGTAAAACGGGTAAAACCTTAACTTTCAGCACACAGTCAAATCCCATCACATTCAACAGACATCTGTCACAAAACAGCACTTAAGCTTGTTTTCTGCCTCCAGGTAATGATGCCTTGCTGCATTCTCATACCTCCCCATGTTTATTCTTCCTGTAACCAACCAGTTTCTGGCTCCAGGCTGCTGTGCATTTTAACAATATGCTATATTTCTAACTTCAGGACACTTAAAGGGCTGCAATCGAATTTAATTAACATACATGTCAAGCGTTCTTTGGCATGAAGAAAAAATGGCAAGGAAAAAGGAAGCTTTAACACTTTCATGCAACATTACATGTATATGTATCTAGACAGATACAGCTATAACATATACATGAAAACACATGAAAGCAAATATAAAAACTTTCAGCAAAGTACAGTACAGTGTATCAGATTTAAAATACAGAATAACTCATCTGATTCACTAGTTCCTTTACAACAACACCATAAATATTATAAAAATATAAAGGAATAATTACAGCAATTATTTCTTAGAGTCTCAAAGTACAGATGCCAACTTTTGTAATTAACACAGGATTAACCAAATAACTGAATGAATGAATATGAATGAGTGAATAATCCTACACACAGGAACAATCGATTATCGACAGTTGGCTCTGGTGTTGATAGTTGCCAACCACCAAGTGCCAAAGAAAATCAAGGGGATCACTGAAGTAGTAATTTCTTGATTTAATACTCTAAAAGACTTAAACATTCCTCACATCATAGCAACATTAAAATGTAAAAGAAAACATACAGAAAGCTGCTTGTTAGCTCATTCCTTTAAAGGTCCACAGAAACAAATATTTAGACATGTTTTCTGTAAGCTGCCAGGCAACGAGTTACTTTACATTCCCATAATCCAGCTGCCCAGCCTCAGCATCCACTTCACATCACACTTCCAAAAATGCACGAGGAGAGATTGGCCATGTCTCATAAAGCTTAAACTAACATTTAAACTTTGATATTGGGATTAACCTTCTGTAGAACACAACACTTGTGATTTTTGCATAATTAAAAAAACCTGTACAACTACCTAATATCCTATCAAAACATGTCAGTTTGTCAGAAGGCATTCTCATCACATGAGCAGCTCTCATAACAGGCATAAAATCAATTCTGAGCACACTATTTATGATGATATTATATCTCTTAGGAAGGATACAGATATGAAGACTGTATTCAACCCAGACATTTATTTACAGCTCAACAATACGAAGTTTTGAACAGCAAAAAATATTTACATTACAATTGACAACTTCTCATGCTATAAAATGTCAACAGACAGTGATGAAAAAGAAAAATAAGAATCAATTTCAGGGATGTGACTCTTTCTCAGCTGAAGGACAACTACCTGAACTGACCCTGAAAATAAGGTAGACAATTGTGAAAACTTTGCATCTGATTATTTCTCCAAACCCACACAACCCACTCTATGTCCAGTTATGCAAGTCACCTTTAACTTAGGTTAACCTGAGTACTTGAGTAACATTACTATACAATATGTGACTTTAAGAAGGTATTAAAGCACTAAAATGTACTCAAATGTAATTGGTGGGGTTAAAACAGGTTTCCTAACATAAAATACTTCACAGTTAGAACATTTTACACCTCCCCACTTGATGGGTCTCAAATAATGTACTAGTGAGTTATGAGCAGAACTGCTCACAACTTACATAGGAAATTCTTGGGGGGTTAGATCAATAAATTCAAGCCCTTGACAGGTTAACTGAAACCATTCTTTTTCAATAGTATATGGACTCAATTCACTGCCCATGAGAGACCTCTAACATCAATAGATTCTACTTAACACTAACACCAGTATTTGCTCTTGCTTTTAGATGTTGTTTCAGATTCATTTCCTAAAGTTTGAATCTGTTTTTGCATTTCTACAGAGGACTTTACAGCAGTATGATTGGGAAAAAAATCATTTTTGAGGTCTTATTTTTCAAAATTGAAGTGTCAGGTGGGTAGTAATTTACAACTGAAGAGTGACTCCAATTCTACACACAATCTAAAAACATTTATAGATATTAAAATATGAAGAAATACATGCATTACTTACTGTCACTACTACTACATAAGTTAAAACAGAGACTGTCATTAGTTCTTTCTAGGGCTGTTGCCATCATTGCAGCTTTACCAAGACCTGTATTATCATTTGAATTATAGGATCATGTAGTCAGGCAAACTACATACAAGCAGCCCTGTATTTCTTACAGGGTTCTCTGAAACTGATACATAAGGAGGAGGAATGTGCAAGTGTTATTTAGCTTTATCCCTGAATGCTGGACTGCTGACTTCATCCACTACCTAACTGTATACCAACTATACCAAACTGGCATTCATACTGCTTTCACTTTCCAAAAGGAAAATAATAAGCACTCAGAAGTGCAGAAAGAATTGGTTTACTCTTTTTCTGGCAGCTCCACAAACAAGTTACAAATTAAATGAAAGATACAACCTTTGAGCTTACTGTCAAATAATACATTATTTTGAAGTGAAGAGTGGGGTTGGGAGATTGATTGTTTCCTTTTCTAAAACGACAAACACAAATATTGTAATGCTTTCATTTTATTCTTCCAGATTTTTATACTGTTTTCCTCCAGTAACTGGCAGGTCCATTGATTAACCTCTGCCTAGTATGCTTAAAAATCTAAAATCAGAAGGCTTCACTGACACCTAACATGCTGTTCAGGAGTTTTCTACTATGCAGTAAATGAGCAACATGCAGTCAAGAAACACCTTACAGATAACATCTTTAATTGGAAAGAAAATGGTAACAGTTTCAAAGACTCACCAAATGTTTTGGATTGGAAGGGACCTTAAAGACCATTTAGTTCCAACTCCCCTACCATGGGCAGGGACACCTTCACCTAGATCAGATTGCTCAAAGTCCCATCCAACCTGACCCACAACACTTTAGGAATAAGGCACTCACAGCTTCTCTGGCAGCCTATTCTAGTGTTACACACCCCCTCCACAAAGAATTTCTCCTGATATCTAATCTCAATCTACCTTCTTTCAGTTAAAAGCCATCACCCCTACACAAGCCCTTGGAAAAAGTCCTTCTCCAGCTTTCTTGTAGCCCCCCCATGTCACTGGTACAAGTTCATGCTGCTGTTCCCTGGTTTGGATGAGTTGGTCCTTCTGGCTGATCAGAACACTTGGTGACAGCAACTGGGAAAGATTCTGGTGTTATCACCCAAATGGATCTGGAATTTCTTACAATGATGTACTCCACTGAAACTGTTGCAAGACATAGGAAGTCTGTATTATAACCAAACAATTATTAAAACCAGTCCAGAACAAAATTTGTTCTGCATTGTGACACACAAAAAATATTCATAGGTCACTCCAAAAACTGTTTTTGTCAACAAGGAAATCCCTCCTCATCTCACCACCAATATTCTTCATTTCAACCACTTGAACCCTCACTTTTTCTATTAAAGCTAAGTATTTCAAAACTTTTTCCACTCAAGGCTTACCAAGCAATACAAAATTATTGGACATACATTTACTGACAGCAAAAGTCACACATACTACCAAATACCACCAGTTTTAACAACTGTTAAATATTTCATCCTAACTACAAATCTTATTAAAGATTATTTTTATTGAACCATAAAACTGTGTGAAAATTTAGGGAACTAAAAGAATTCTCAATAGCATAAAAAATACGCAAAATTATTTTTTATAGTAGGTACAAAAATTGTCTTTTACTTGATCTTTTTATAATGGGAAACTTTTGAAAATGTTTATTTCTTCAATATAAACTTTACAGCAAAAATGCCTGGACACCCTCTTGGCCACTACAAGATATTCTTGCATGTCTCCTAACAGTCTCTGTAAAAATCATTTGGTATTATTTATTAATATTAATTAAACAATTACAGCCTGGAAGTCAGCATCCACAGCAAAAAATAAAAAAGGAATATACAACATCATATAACAAAGGATGATAAAAGCATTCTGAAAGAACATATTGCTGACGTTTTTACCCAGACTCTCTCATCCTTCTCTTTTTGTCCTCCCAAAGTCTCATCTAGCGATTCCTTCACTCAAGGGAATACTATGAAGCTTCATTATCCAATTTCTTCCCTTCTGTTTTTCTGTGCTGAAGTCAAGCTCCTCTATTTTTCTACTATCTCTCTTTTCTGAACTGCCTAATCTCATTGACAAACCCACTTTCATGGCTTTCTCCTATTTTGTCACTGTTCAGCATTAAGAAGTCAGCTCTGTCTCAGATTTGCCTCTTCCCTTACTCATCTGTGAAGTTCTCAAACCTTTACTCTTTTCTCACATCCTGTGCAACTACAGGCAGGGCTGCCTCTAGCCCTCTGCAAGGCTGGCCTTTAGAACTCCTGTACATCATGATCACAAAAAAAAATTGAGCAAGGTATGCAAATGCTGAGCTGTCAACTGCTCTGACCTTCTCTCTTATACTTAACAGCAATTTCTTCAAGCAGAGGTTGACTTCTGGTTCTAGGTTTGTTGATGCTCATGCACTGGTATATGATTTTTAGCCCCCAAAATTCTATTAGTTTAAGTAAAAATGACAGACTTAGCATTTCCATATACTACAATGGCATTCATTTTTAAGAGCAAACCAACCTTTTAACAAAAGAGGTTATTTAGACAAATCAGGCACTGCATTAAACAAAGTTGCCAGGAGGTACAGGGAGGTTAATGATCCTTCCCCTCAGCTCCACACTGCTGATGCCCCATCTGCAGTGCTGGGTCCAGTTCTGGGCTCCTCAGTATAAGAGATATGGACACACCAGAGAGAGTTAGCAAAGGGCCACCAAGATGATCATGGGACTGGAACGTCTCTCCCAGGAGGAAAGGCTGAGAGCTGGAACTGCTCAACCTCGAGAACACAAAGCTCACAGGGGACCTCATCAGTATGTGTAAATATCTGAAGGGCAAAGAGGATGAAGTCAGGCTCTTTTCAGGGCTGCCCAGTGACAGAAGCAGAGGCAATGGGCATATAATGAAATGAAAGAGGTTTCCTGTGAACATCAGGAACCACTTTTTGTACTGTGAGGGTGACTGAGCATTGGCACAAGCTACACAGAGAGGTTGTGGAGTTTCCTTCCTTGGTGATATTCAAAAGCTGCCTGGACATGGTCCTGGGCAGCCAAACCCCAGTGGCCCTGCTTAAGTAGAGGGGTTGGACAAGATGACCTTTGCAGGTACCTGCCAATCTCAACCACCCTGTGATTCTGTTTTCTCAGCCCTGTTAACCAAAGATACTGCTCTTACCTCCAGATTTGAGGCACTTACCTTCTATACTTGGTGACAAGCAGACTCTGTCTTTTTCACTCATAACTTGTTCCCTTACTGCACCACAAGAGCTCATGGCAGGATTCTCAACTACTACAATGGTAACACAAGTAACAGATTGCTGCCTCATCCTGAATTTGATGTTCTCTTACACTGAACACTAAACGGGGGCAAGTAGAGAGAGAAGGAGTGTGGGGAGGTGGCAAAGTAGGGAGTGCAGTGTTACGTTCTGACTTCTGTACCCATGCAAGGATCAGGAGGAGCTGCTAAATGCTGCCTCATTTGAGGTGAACCAAACTTGTGTTACACCCTTCCATGCAATAGTGGGAGAGGGAGGTGTACATCACATCCTTAGCTGGCATGGACTGTGGCTGGCAATGAAATCTGAGCCTCTAATCAAATGTCCTGCCTAATTTTGGGTTAATGCAGAAGACATCAACATTGCCCAAGCATTTCACATCTCCAGTTCAGAAGGCAATAGTATGGATGAAAGCAAGATGGTAAAGATATTGGTTTTTTATGTCAGTAATAAATCAGTTTCTTCAAAAATCAACTGTTCAATAAGTCAAGTCACAAACATCAACTCTGCATGTCAAGTCACCCAGAGGAAAATTTCCTAACATAAAAAAATAATCTCGGCCTTCCCTGCCTGTTTATCGCTGACTAAGCAAATACAATTGAGAGTAAATCACCTTTATAAAAACGCCAAACCCCAATTCTTAGAACACACTCTTGGAACAGAAAAAAATGCAGCCAACAACACTGATTGTTGGAGATACAAAAGATTGCACAGGATCTGGTTGAAAAGTATTACTACATACAGATCATCACAGAGCACTCTGTAACAAGGATTCTACAATTTGCTATAGGACAAACTGCATTTACTGCACTGCTCTTTTCTGTTTGCTCAAAGCTGTAACATTCCAGTCTCCATTTTCTCTCTGTGTTCTTTCTGAATGACCCTGAATGACCACACGTTGTATCTGTGGCAATACACTTCTCTGAAACACATTCTGTTGCATTGCACAAGACTAACCTGAAACAAATTATGCAGAGAAGACTGATAATGCCAGGAACACAGACTTATTCTTAACATTGCAAAACAATTCTAAAGGCAACCTACTTACCACACAACCTGCTTCTCTCCTCAAACATATGCTGACAATGTCATCTGAAGAATGAAGTGCCATCACCATTTTCATGTTACTTGGTTCAAGCCACACAGCAATCACTGCTTACTGAGTGTCCTCATTAACTATTCTGTGTATTAGACTTCACCAAAAAAACCCAAACAAACACCAAGCAAAGTGCCCTGAACTAAAAACTAAACCAAGAAGTCCACCTGTGAAAGTAGAACCTTAAACAATTTTGGGGGGTTTAAATGTTAGTCTGAATAGCTGAAGCTGACATGGTTTCTTTTCCCACTTCCTAGAAAAGCTTTTTTACTAAGACATTTCATTGAAAAGTGCTGAAAGCTGGCTTATAGAGCATTACTCTTAAAGAATGGAATACTCAGAACTCATGGACTTAAAACCACAGAGAAAACTGGTAAAAAAGAGTATTTTGAACACAACTACAGGAAGTAGGGGAAAGCCAGCAACTTATCTGTGAAGTACAGGAGGTTATAGGAAAAATGGGTACACACCGAATTTTCTTCCTCCTCTTCCAGCTCTCTCTGCTGTTCCTCATGTCGCTTTGCCTTTATCTCCATAGCTTCAGTGATTAGGTCTCTTAAAATTGAAACTGGCTTAGCATTCTTAATAAATGTATGCTAGGGGAAAAAAAAAATCATTGAAATATGTAATGTCAGTTGTAAAATGTAAATATGTAATAATGTAATATGTAAAAGCAGTTGTGCTTCAGATTTAATTCCAAGTCCTATTCAACACCACAGATTTCAGTGATAAACAGTATTGTACATTACACAATAACCAAAATCTACACCCACACAACATACAGTATCCTTCAGCTGCTTCATAACTAAAATTTTACTGTAACTATTTTTAATAATGGCAAGCCTTGGGAAATGTAATCACTTAATGACTGTTTTATGATTGAGGATACAATTTTCCAAAGAAATCGTGCAGTAAGCTGTAAATAGAACGGTGAAGATCTGACATAGAAAACCAAACTTTTTCAGATATTCAGTTTCATAATTGAATTAATCTTAACAAATTGAGAGCATAAAGTAGTGGCTCTAACCAGAGTATCTGTGGCCACTTACTTCAACTTTAAATGTCATAAAATATTTCTTGATCTATGATGCTGAAACGGGGAATCCTAAAAAAATCCTTACTTTTAGCTTGAAGTTTAATTTTTAATTTTTTTTTTAAATTTTTTTAATTTTAATTTTTTAATTAAAAGTATGTGGTATTATTTGCACATTTTGCTGCCTAATAAACATCTGCTATTAGAAAAAAAATCTGATTTTTTCATCATTATACGCAAGTACAATTCAAGCAAAATGTAACTGAGCACCTCAGAAAAATATTATTAAATATTTTAAAACTATTCCAAGAAGAACAGAACTGATGATGCCTCATGCTCTATACCTATTACCTATCTTCTCCCTTGATGTATTAATTCAATTACTCTCTTTTTCATTCCATGACCTCTCCTCACAAGCAGTACTTTCATTTCTATTCAAACATTCTCACAGCACCTCCAGCTCCATCACATATGCTCCAAATTCCAGCTGGGGAAAAAGACAACACAGACTCCCAATGAACAAACACAGTATTTGGTTTTCTGGTCAGTAAGCAAGGGAAAGAAACTGCACGCTGAAGCTTTTTTTTGTTTGTTTCTTCTTACTTGCCCAAATTAATGCAAGTCTCTTCTATCCAGCTGTCTGTATTCAGCTCACCATACAAACTTCCTATATTGGAGGTCCCATGTACTGGTTCATACATCAGACACTTATAACTCCTAATTTGTACTTACCTTGTCTACTTTTGGCGTTTTGCAACGTATAAAATTAAATATCCATACCATGTTCTACAAATTTGACTGATCTATTACTAAAAATTACTTTGCAAAAATTTTATTCTCCTTGTAGTGGAGTTTACTGGAACTTAAAATTTAACAGCTGCTATTGCTAGCTCAACATAGAATGAATCTAGCAGAAGAGTAATACAAGAGCAAGAGCCTGGCATACCCTGCCTGGCTCCAAAGGTCCACACTGCCAACTGTGGTTCACACAGGCAAGTGCCCACTTGGTTGAAGTCAGCCCAAGAACAAACCCATTGTTTGCCCATCTGCATCAGGCCTGTCTCGGACAGAGCCACCTACCTGCTCGATCTGACATGACCAGAAGGAAAGACTGAACACACCCCATGCATGGTCCACACAGAGGGGTAAGCCAGGCTCAACTCCTTTATTAAACATTTGTCTAAAGCCTGAGATCTACTGAGGGCCTCTAACCACAAAGCAAGGATCCACTTTAATAGCAAGAACCAGCCTTAAACTATTTAATGAGCAATGAATTTTTAAAAGCAGCAAGAAGAGAAATAAAATGGGCAGAGATACAGGAGCTGACAGAGAAAAGACTATGAAGTGAAAAAGAAATAAGGTATAATAGTTAAAATAAGATTTTCCCTTACAAATTTCCACACCAGAATTTTGAGTTTGAGGGAAAAAAACCCACCAAAAATCCAAACATAAAATGTGCTTTTCCTTAGTAACTTTAAATACTGACCTGTAGCAGCTGGGTTGCTGTAGCTCTTTGTTCAGGATTTTTCACTAAGCATTTCTTCACAAAATCTGTGAATTCATCAGACCAGAGTTCTGGCTTCCGGAATGTTGGAGGGGGATTTGTAGGAATCATAAAAATAGCCTAGATAAAAATCAAACAATAGCAAGTCTAAACAAAACATATTGCCACAGCATCTGAAGCCAAGTTAAATAAAAGAAATTGCTTTATCCACCTTTCTTATCAGGCTAAGAATCTGGAAGACAAATTTTAAGTATGCAAGGATTTCTACTCAGATCAAGATTCATAAAGTAAATCCATCTGCTTCTAATGTAACTACTTCCCATTAGATTTTCTCTATTTAAACTGTACCCAGCACAAGACTCCTTATTTTATCTACTGCTGTTCATCAATCTGAAGAGATTATGATACTCTTTCAGAAATTCTGGGCAGAAATGACAGCACTGCTTGTTTAAACACACATAAAGTTGCTGTGGACTGCCAAGCTCAACTTCTCTCTTAAGTGAATTTAGCTTTATTTGAGAATTGCTTAGGAAATTTGGGAGGATTGTTATTTTCTTTTGCACTCATAATTCATCAGATGGAGCTTTAAAACTTGCTTGTCCAAGTAAGATTTAGATACATATGCTAAAAGACCTAAGGTAACACTAAAAGATGCTGTAAATAAAATAATCAAAGGTCTTCTTCAGTACTGAGAACTTATATGAAGTTGAAAATGCACTGTGTTTTACCTATGTAACAGAAATGTCTTCTGTTGAGAACCATATGCAGAAAGATTTTTCAACTGGGAAAAAATATTCATCCTATATAAAAAAAAGTTTATCCTACTTAAGATTATATATATTGTGCCATTTTTAATATGATTATTTCCAAGTTCTCCTCTAATTAAAAATACACACTTGTAGTGGTGGGGGGAAAAGCCATAGAACTCTGACAGACTACTGCAAAACAATGAAAAGTTTTGAACTTTTGCATGTAATAAATGCATCCAATAGCATCACTGAACACTTACACATGATAGCAACACACTATTCAGAACTAGGTCTACTGACAAGAACAACAGGCTATTATTTTCTTCTAAACCCAGGTTCATTTCAACCACATTTTCCAAACTCACAGGGAGTAAAAGTTCATTTGTTTTTCTATAAGCATAGGCAGAAATACAATCTTAGAAAAGTGGAAAAAACTGATTCTGCACACTTTTAATATATTAGAAGCACTAGAAGCTTCAGCCTGCGTCTGAAACATAGGCAGAAGGTGGAGAGAACTTCAAGAGATTTTATCCATAGTTTCTAAAAGGATCTGACTGGCCTTGAAAGTTGGTTGAACTCATTCAAATCCTCATTAGAAAATGCTTCTCATATTCTGAAGGTAAGTGGAATCCATGCAAAATGATGTAAAAACCGTTTACTAATATTTTAATGACAAATTAATTCAGTACTGAATAGTTGCATGAATCCAAATACCTAAATATTTAGAAAACTTGGCATTTTGTTTAATAAAAACGTGTGGCACTACAGCAGCTTTGTATTTTCAGTGGGCAGCCGTGCCAAACAAGTATATGGACGCAGACAGGAAAGGTGGCACTCAGTACCTGGCCTTATCTACCCCACTTGTGAGGCAAGATTAATTGTCAGCACAAGTGAAGTGCTTCTGGCAAAAAGCAGTGGCTAACAAATTCAGCTGTTTCTGTCCTTGAAATTAATGATCTCTTCTGAACTTCGAACTGATGACTTTAGATCTTATCTTCAGCTGCTCTTAACAGCCAACTCTGCAGTAGCTAATGGAAACACACAGCTGTAACACAGGACTACCAGCTTCTGCTAATGTGGTGTCAAAACGGGTACCTCCTGTCTGATCATAAACATTGACCTCTCCCCACAGGTAAGCAAAGATAAGTTACAGAGTCCTACTCAGCTCCACAGTTCGAGGAAAAATGTTTGCCTTGGCCAATTATTTTCATCAAATACACAGCAGTTAAGAACCACAGCAAAGAACTGACTTCTTTGTCATTCACAAAGAAAACTGACAAGAGGGAATTCATGAATCATTCTTCTATGCCAGGCAACAAAAGCCACAAAAGGAGATATTCAAGTGTTAGAGTTCTAAATCCACACTCAAACTTTGTACATTTGTTGAAAATACCTGCTTCAGAAATATGTATTATCAATGCAATGCTTAAATTGTTGGCATTTTTAAATCCTATCAAGTCACATGACCTGTATTAGCTGAAAAGAAAAATCAGACACATTTTTGTAATACAGGAAAACATACAGAAATTACTTATTCCAGAAGTTTAGTCCAAGGTGGTAATTATGCCATGCACTTGCTAGTGTGTACCTCTCCCTCCAGCTCTCATCACTCCATTCTATAAACTAACCTCAAATTCTGGTTTTCAATTCCATCTTCCCTCTCTACTACTAAACTTTGCCTTGCACATTTCTCAGCAGAAAAGTTAAGCTCCTTCCCTCTTTAAAAACAGTCTATGATTTAGCTTTCAACTACCTTGTTTCCTTCCAAGAGGCTTGCAAAGCAATCACAGGAGAATTATAAAGCTAGTCCCAAATCTCAAGGAATAAAAACAAAACACTTATCTGACAGGAACTTATTCCTCATTTTTGCTTCCACTTCTTGTCAAAAAGGTAATTTCTATCCTAAAATAACAATATATTACTTTAAAACAAAACTAAGCTATTTCAATCACTCTAGGTGCCAATGGAAGCAGGAAATACTTGTGTTTTTTCATGCTTCTTTCATCTTAGATTTCTCCAGTCCCTGTGTTTTCCCAAACTTGTGTTTTCCCATTACTTGTAGCATTTTTTTTACCTCCACTTCACTTGTAATTTTTTCAGAAGCTTCCCACAGCTATTTGTTTTAGGGTAGCTCTCACAGTGGGGCTGAGGACAGTGCTCATACAGCCAGTGTCAGGCAAATGCTACTTAAAGAAACACCAAATATCCACCCAATTACATGGGCTGAACTGGTACTTCCAACTGCAGGAAATGTTAGGAGGAAATTGTTCAACAGATAGGGCAGGCTCTGACATACTTATAAAAGAACTGGGGCTAATTCTTTTTTTTTTCTCCCACCCTCAACATCATCTTGCACATTGCCTTACATTTCTAAGACAGACTGACAAATCTTACACAAGTAACACATCAAATATACAACCAAAGAATTAGATTGTATGACTCAGTCTTCACTTTTAACCATGCAACCATCTTTAGAAAGAGAAAGAAATTTCATCTAAAGATGCAAGAAGGATCAGCTTAATCTGTGTTTATCTTCACCTGCCTATAATATAGAGCTCATTCCAAATTTGTCCTGAACTGCCCCCTTTGAACCTTGAGCCCAATTCTACTTGGAATCATCTTTCACACACTGGTCTGAGGCAAACCCTTCACCTTGCAGTGAAACCAGAATTCAGAGCAGATTGTAATATATGCATGAATAAAGATGGGGAGAAGATAAAATCATCCAGGGCAGCTTTTGGGGCCACTTCTGACTTGGGCACTGGACAATCCAACACAATTTCTACCATACCTGCTGCCTGGCAGCACTTCCCTGCTCAAGCACCAGCAGTCACAACGAAGCTGAATACCAGACTGAGAACTAGGTCTTAAATAAGAGCAGAACTGTACAAGTCAGCCCAGGATTTTCCTTTTATTATTCTTAAAGGACCTAGTATTTTAAATTAAGTACAGGCTGAAAATGGAGGGATTTTTTTTTAATGAAGGTTCTTGCATGGACAATTTTATTGGCATGACAATGTAATTATGGCGATGATGATGAATTAGGAAACACCAAAAGAAAAATGAGATGCTCATATACCACACATGGAAATTCCCAATCAGAAAATCCTTGCAGCTCGTTCCTCTTGTCAGTCAGGGTAATATGTCTGTATTTCACACAGCCCATGAACACATTAAGTGATGAACAATAATCTTGTAGAGGTACCATGTCTTCTTTTAGTTCCTTGAATAACTTGCCTCTATGACTTAGCTGAAATAAGTTACTTGTAATAAAAAGCGCAAAAACTACCCAGTATCATACATGCTACTGAAGAGGACAACAAAGACTTCTATATTGGGGTGATTTTATAATTTTCATGCTGTGAAGCCCCACTGCTAGAATCTACAGAGAAAAACTTTTATAAACACGGTAAGGATACATGACATCAGTATGTGACTTCATAGTTTTTGGAACCACAATTATACTACTTAGTTTAGCAGTCTACTGTAGGAAACAAACACCAAAACACATTTAAACTCAGTAGCACATTTCAGAGTACAAAAACCTGTTTAAGTCTGGTATGTTAAATACTGAATACTGTAAAATTTTACTAACTTTGGAAACAAAGAATCATCTGAAAGACATTTTTCTCTTCTTTGTGATACATGTCATAGAACCTCCCCCCTTTCCTTGAATAGTCTTCAAAAAGACTACTAAAACACCATTGATGAATCAGTTACACAACTCATCAGCTGTCTAAAAATGAAACATCAGCATGGAGAAAGGGTGAAATACCAGCAGGTTCTACACTGGATTTGCTTTGTCCAGCATGTCTTCTTGGTGTGGCTTTTTGGGGGGCTTTTCTGTTTGTTTTGTTTTTATTAATTCAGAACTACAATTTTGCAACAAAGTGAAAAATAAAGTTACTGAACAACAACTCGTGTTTAAAGTCAAGAAAGTCAGTTCATAATCTGTTTCATAGTAGATAATAGATTTGTTAGAAGCACCCTAAAAATCACTGTTTCTTCCTTCCATCTGCAAACACCAATGTTGATGAAGATCATCTAGTGTACTCACTCCTTTTGTGCAGAACTACAAACAGGTCTGGTTCCACCAGACATCTATCACATATCTGATCAAACTTGATTCTTACTAGAATTACCAACACAGGATTAAATGCAGGAAGGGCTAAGTGAAGCTGTAGTTCAGAGAAGTTCTTGACAAACAATAACTGACATAAAATTTTTCATCCTGTTGAGGGGAAATATGTGTGATATTTAACATGCAGTTCAACTGTGCTTGCTTTATAGTTTTCAGTAATGGCCACTGATTAAACCACGTACACAATACTACATAAGTTTAAAAAATACATTTAAATTACTTGATTATAAAATTACATATATTAACACTAGGAGCACTTGAAAAATAAAATAAAACACCATAGGGAAAAAACCCAAACTATATAAAACAAACCACAACTCTTACCAGTGGCTTAACTGCCAGTCACTGTCAAAAGCTTCCCTCTGGAAAAACGACCTTTGATGATCAAATCAAAGTATGATTCACTTAAGATGTAAAGTAATAAAGTAATAAACACAGAGAAAAGCTACATAATGGAAAGACTATTCTCATGATTAACAGCAAAGATGGGTTACTGAAAGATAAGCTATTTACATTGACCTGTATATTTATTATTGCTCGTAAGCTCATAACATTCTGACAGCATTACAAAAGGTCAAGAATGTAAAGATACCAATCTCAAACATTTTGCAACAGTAAGTGCAATTGCAAATCTATTGAAAAGAATCAACCCTTGCCTTGTTAGCACCATCACACAATGGAACAGTGCCTCGAGATTCACCTCTGAATTTACTCCTACTAAGGCAGGAATTGGACTAATGAACCCTATGGGTCCCTTCCAAATTGACATATTCTTTGATTTTAAAAAACTACTTTAAATTTCAAAAGGATATTACAGACTATCTGTTATGTGACAACAGCTTGAATAAGTTAGCTGTCTAAGTTTATTCAGTCTAGAGTCTTTCATAACTGGTTTTAAGCATGCTTACTTAGAAAACTGATTTTTAAATACCATCACATTTCCTAACTTTAAAACTTCTACCATATCCTCCGCTGTTATATTTAAATGACAGAATTTATTTTACTGGCTGCTATGCAATTATCAAGACAAAGAGTAAGTTCCCCCTGCTAACTCAGCTAAAAAGGATCATGCCATCTGCATTTATGCCTGTTCATTATCAAATCATTTTGTCAGATGAGTAACAAAAATATTTATTACTACCAATCTTTTCCCAGAACTATCACCTCAGCATGCTGCCTTACTACCAGTTAATTAATTTACAAGTTTACCCATTTCTTTTTTTCATTTTTCAAAGCTTCTTGAACTCTTATAACCCATCACTTGTACTATCCAAAGATATCAGCAAGCTACTTAACAAATGACTTCATGGAGTTATATGCAAAGAAAGAACTTTGTTTATCTCCACTGACCTCCTTGTGTTTGCTTCTTCCTTCTTCCTCTCCCTTCAAGCCCAGCAGATCTATCAATATTTCTCCAGGTTTTCTTATTTAAACATATTTAAATAATATTTGGGGAAAACCTCACTACTTTTGTCGGTAGTTTTTTACTATTATCTTGTCTCAGTTTTCCATCTTCTATTTTGAAATGGAACAGTTTCAGTTTCTCTATCCAATTCAGTAAAGCTATTTTGATTTCCTGAACCCAGGTCTTCAACACAAAATATTCCTGAATTCTGCCATTCAACTGAACATTGTCCTTTTAGTTTAGGAATATAAGCTCCAAGTTCCCATTTCACCTGCAAGGTGTAAGTCATTGATGCCAGTGACATTTCAACAGAAAGAAGACACAGTCAGCAACCTGCTGCTCCTCAATATTCTTCCCTCCTTCAACTTAGACCCTTGAAAGCAGGGCAACAAATGCCTTTTCAAAGTCTGTAAAAATGAAAAATAAAGCATGGAAAAATCTGCAATCTTGTGAAGGTTTTTGAACTCTTCTTTGGCTTCACTGGGGCTTTTTGTTGTTTCCTTGGGGGTTTTTTTGAAGTAAGGGGGAAAAGTGTTTTAGATAAGAGAAATTTTTCAAATGAAAATAAAAATAATTTCAGGCTACTCAAGATTTTGTGCTTAAACTACTCAGCCAGATATTAGTTTTGAATATTAATTGACATATACAGGAATTTTCAGAGGAAAATATCTAATTACAAGTACCCTTATAGGTACTAAAAAGTGTCAATATTAAACATTTTATTGAAAGGTTATACTGAAAGTTCACATCCACTATAATTACAAGTCTACACATTTTTAGTGTTCTCAGACATAAAAAAAAAATTAAAATATCAATGACTTAAAAAATTCAAGTACTAGTGGAAAACAAGACAGTGAAAGTCAGCAAGTCTTAGAAAAAAACTGAAGTTTCAAACAGCTGATAGGAACTGCAGCATTCAGACACCATCTAGGACAGTATTTCTAATAATTTCATTCACCAAAAGGAAAACCTAAATGAGCTGAAATTTATTTCATTATTCTTATTCTGTAAACTACCCTCAATGTCAGCACTGGGTGAACAAGTTTCTTTTTATCAGGAGAAGAAAGAAGGGTGCATTGCATGCATGCATATGTGGGGGTTTTAAGCAGGTTTTTCTGAGGAGAGTAAGTGTTTGCAAGTAAGAAGGTTGAGACAGGAAAAAAACAGATATTAAATTACTTTAACTTTAGAAAAAAGTATCTGTTGTAGTGGTTTAAACTTCTAAGTGATTTTTTACTCAACACAGACTTGGAAAAACAAGTATTTTTAAACACTGCTGTATAGGAAAAAATTTCCTTTTGATAGTGACAAGCAACACCTCCTCTTTGTGAGGAAATCAAAATCACTGTAACAGAGACATGGGGCCACTTCAGGCCACTGCCCAATTCTATTCAAACCCTCAGAGAACCTCAGCACTTGAAGAGTCTCTCAGACTAAATTATACATGATGACAGATCCTTGCTCAAGAGGTAGGCAACTCACTGCCTAAAGGGTATCTCCCAGCCACACAGGTGCCCAGGAATCAAGAGATGTCTTTGTGAATGCTGGTACCTCTCAGAAAGAAGCATCCTGCTATCACATAATCACTGCTATCACTCCCTTCACAGAATACATGAGATTAAGAACATGAACTTGAGACTAAACAACTTTTTCTTTTTTCAGCACTGAACTACTTTCTTATCAGAAAGTAGTTCAGTGCTGAAAAAACAACACTGTTTTTAGAACAAGTCTGCTCTTAACAGAACATAGAAATGGTTTAGCAAGTGCACACTGTATGACAGAATCCAGGGAATATTCCTGTGATTAATTTAGTCAACTTTCACCATAGTTTGTTTTACTCCTGATTCAGTACTACCTTGAAAATTCATATGCATAATGCCTCGAAGGTTCCAAGCTTTTACCAGAATATGAAACTTACTTTCCCTCCAAGAAAACTCCAATAAGAGAGCTTACTTTAATAAAAAAAATTTTCTCTTCTTCCCACAGTATTTTTTGCAGTTTCTGAGAAAATGAAGCAATTATTACATCTAGGGACATACTAACATTTGATGAGACATGAAGTGGAAAAACTGCATTTGCAATTACATTTACTAGTATAAGAATTGAGGAGTGGGTAACTTATATTTGTGAGAAAAAGCCGCAATAAACTCACTGGACATTCAATGTGAAATCTCTGACATAACCACAGACAGTAGTAATGAAAGAAGGCATTCAAGAAATACGTGGCAGTTCTCCTTTATCTGGGGTATGTTGGACCTCCAGCAGCAGTTTTGTGTTCAGTTTCAGGCCATCAAATTTTCAGAGATGTGAACCGACTGAAGATGGTCTGAAACAGAGTAACTACAATGCTTAGATATTTAAAACCACACTGTGCAAGAAAAGATTGAACGAATTAGCACTGCTCAGTCTAAAGAGGAGGTAAGTACAGTGAGAGAAAAAGTAACAGCCCCCAGCATGCTAAACGCCACTTCCAAGAGGGACAAAGTCTATAAAGAACGGAAGAGGAGCTAATGAGTTTAAATTTTAACAAGGGATATTCAGGTTACATTGTAAGAAAGTTGCCAATAAACCACCAGAGAAGTTCCAGAATTTGTTTTATTCTACAACAAAATATAGACAAACAGGGTTTCAGAACTTCATGATCAAAATTTGGGCATGTGTTTTGGAGATCTTTTCCACCACCACTTTCCCATCTGCCCTGTGCTCATACAAAATTAATGTTAAAAACAAAGTTTTAAAATAAAAAAAGAGGATTATCATGTTTGGTCAGCCTAGATACAGAAACAGAATGACCATGTTTAACACAAGAAACATGAAACACAAAGGAACAATGCCTTTCAACAGTGTTTGCTGCTTCCTACTTCACCTTTTACAATGGCAGCAGATGAACAGGTGACAGCAAAAGCTGACCACCAGCACAAAGCAAAACAATTCATTCACCTGCAATGTGCAAATTAAGAACTAAAAACTGACAGACTACAAAATTACAGGCATTAAATGCCAAAATCTTACTGACATCATGAAAACAACAAATTAATTACAGATTTTGTAGTTTATGAAGGAGTAATTGAGTTCTTACATCTTAAAGCACTGTCTACCTTCAAGCAAAGAATAAAAACCTCTCCTGTTTCTGCTCCACTGACTTTCAAGGTACTGAGAGAATTCAAGACCCAATGGAGTTGTTTTCCCAGCTACCAGGTACACACATAAACCAGTGCTACTGTCTTTGCCATGCCAGTGTTTCCAGTATTCTCCCTACTTTTCAAATAAATGTCATTTATATTGTAGATCCTTAAATTTCATCACTAGATTAGTGTATCCACATTCTTTCCTGTAAGGAACTGTAGTTACTACAGTAAAACTACTTTTTTTATTCCATAGGCCATTATGCAGTGGAAAGCATTACAAAGTAAAATCTGGACATGTGAACGTCCAAATGAAAAGAGAAGTACAAGCAAGGCATAGTATTACTTACACAATGACACTAATCATACATTTTTAAAAACTAACACTCCTTTTAAACCACTACAAATAATACATAGATCATAGATCACGAGTTAAAACTCAAGATCATAGTCAGAGTTAAAATCCAAATATACTGCCTGAACTGATACTTCAGTTCTTCAAGGCACTGTCTTAGCTTGGTAGGTGTAAGCATTGCTCCCTGGAACAGGATGTGAAAAATATGGACTACATCATGGAATTCAAAAGCAATCCTACCAAATGACAGAGATAGAGCAATATATCAAATTCTGAACAGGTCAGGTAAATCAATTAAAAATATATATATCTGAAATGGCATTGTGTCTGAGGAAACTGGAATTGGTAACAATCGCTCAAGATTTAAAAACTGATATGACATACATCCTCAGGAAGACTTTTCCAAAACCAGAAAATGTTCCAAAGAGAAAATTTGAAAGAGAAAATACACACAAGATTCAGATGCCATGTATTTTTTGTTAAGACAGTAAAAAGTAAAAACGAACTGTGAGCCAAAGTTAACTCTGTATCCTCAGTTTTATTTATCAAACTGAAAAATCTCTCCAACTTTCTCTTTTCCTGTATAAGACCAAAACTATGAGATGTTCTGTTTGTATTACAATTATACTAATTCAATGCAGGTCACTTGCATTTTACTGAATCCAGATGACATTTGGTAAGCTAAACACAGGCCAATTGGCTTTTCTTTTTTTTAAGGCGGGGGCTGATTGCCGCTGGGTAGGTCATACAGTGGCTACAGAACACAATTGCTTGAATTACATTTTGACTAACATCAAACACAAAACTGAAGCTAAAAACTACCATTTTTTTTCTGAGTGTCTTCTAGATTTCTCATACTGAAATGTACTAATTTAAAAGTCATCTCTTTCCACCCTGAGGTGATAGATACAAACAGATTCGAAGTTTTCGTTGTTTCCTCTTTCTCTACTTAGTTTAAAAATATACATTTTTAATAATCTAAGTAGTGCAAACAATTTAGCTTCCACTTTATTTTTAATATCCCCAGTGGCTAACTAACCTTTTCAAGCCTGCTCATTTGAACATACCACAGTAAAAAAGGAAAATATAGCACCCTAGATTTAGTAAGCACTAAAAACAAGCCTCTTCTATTTCTGCAACAACATTTGTATTCTCAAATCAACCTGAACTGCCATGTAATTAGCCACACAATAACCTTTACCGATAATGCTGAGAGACTAGTTCCAGAGGATGAGGAAAACCCTCAAGCCTATATCCAAGAAAGAAATAAACAATATGTCTTTCTTAATGCCTTAGTTGTGATCAAGGGCTGATTCCTCTTTGAAAAAACACTAGCTATAAAACAGTAGTTAAGATCTATGCTATTAAATAAAACATCAGTTTAAACTTCATGCACCTGACTGCAAATCAGTCAGTGACATTCTTTCTAATCATGTCTGTCTGGACTTGGCGTATTTTTTTTCCCCTAGAAGTTATCCACCTCTCAAGCACTATTATCAATTGCTAAAATAAAATGTAATGCATGTGATAAAGAAGTAGCCTCATTATTTGTTTGTTCTGTAACACATTGACTTATATAAGTCAGTTATTATTTGTATCATCTCAAGGTTTTGTATCCAGCTCTAATTCTTCCCAATATGATCTGCTACACTTTCAACAAATTTCACCCAACGGAGGGAAAAGAAGCACAACACAACAGATTAATTAAAATGTATTATGCTAAGGGCAGCCAATGCTAATTAGATGTCCACTAGACTTGGTTATCTTCAAAATACTGCACGCCCTACAGGAATTGCACACTCTGCAGGAAGTCATGCAGATAAACTGCTTAGTTGTATGTACATGGTACCACTCTACAGAATATCGAGGACATAGAAGAGAAAAATTCTTCAAAATTAAGAAAAAAATTCATAGCATAAGATACTTTGGAGGCCAGAAAGATATACAGCCACTGAGAGAAAAGATCCCCAACAATGTGTACTGGCCTTGCATCTATTTTCCTTTGCTTAAACCAAATTACAAACAAACCTGAAGAAAGAAGATTAAAAAAATAGCAAGCATCTGGAGTCAAGACTCCCACATTATTTAGCCTGGAATATTTTAAAAAATTTCATAAATGCTGGGGTTGGGTCTGTGGTCTGCGCTTTAGTGCCCTGTCCAAACATTTCCTAATCATATTTTCTACGTTTTTGTTAGAGTCTGGTTTAACCTACTGCATTTTGTTCCATTTGAAGGCATGTATCCTAGCTTTTCTACAATGACTGACACTGCAGGAAAAAAAAAACCAAGTAAAATCAAAGCCCTGTTACTATAGGTACACACAGAAATAACATTCCTTCACCAACTGTTTAGGGAACAAAAATTTATAGTCCATATTGCTGAAAAAATTACAGGTTAGCAATGTGGCTGTTGCAATCACTCAAGTATGCAAACAATATAGCAATAGTTGAAGCAGGGACTAGAAATGCTGGTATCATATAAATGGGCCATATCATACCCTTAATTCCTGGCAGCTTGTCCCCAGTTTATACAAAATACCTCAGGGCAGACAGAGGAAAGGATTTCTGAACACAAGGGTTCTTCAAGACACGGCAGCCATATACAGTTACATGTAAATGGCCTTCCTCTCTCCTCAAATGATATGTTAGCAATCATACTCCTGGCTCCTCCAGCAATATGATAACTATTCACTGAGTAAACTGCATAGTTCACATGAAGCATCCCAAAAAGCATCTTCAAGACACATCTTGCTCAAACAGCCTTTGAATAGCAGATACTTTACAACAAACATATGGAAGTACCAAGTGAAGGCTTTGCAGATCTGAGAAAGGTACACTTTTAAAATGATGAAGAACTTACATCTCTCTCTCGCTCTAATTGTATGTATTCATTCCACTCGAGCAGCTTCACAGAAATGCCTCTCTCCAGCCTGAGAGTACCTAGAAAGCTCCCTTAGAACAGAGACAATAGAGGCAAGAAATATTCCTAAGCAAGTAGAAAAATTAAGCATGAATGACATCTATGTTAGCTGAGAGACACATACAATTTAAAAGAGTATCAGCTGGTAGATTCCCAGTGTAAGAAAATAATAACCGAATCCCTATAAAAGTCCACACAGAGTCACAAAGTTAATCAAATTCCTCTACTCCTCCTCAGATCCAAGGTCAACAATAAGGAAGACTTTATTAAAAGGTGCAGGTTGAAGGAAATAACTACAAATTCAAGAATTTCTGAGGGACATCACAGTCTCAGAATGGTTGATATTGGAAGGGAGGTCATCTTATTCAATCCTCCTGACCAAGCAGGACCACTCAGAGGCAGATGTCAAGGACTATGTCCAGATAGCTTTTGAATACCTCAAGTATGCTCCAGAACACTTCCTAGCTGAACAAGGTTCCCAGCACTCAAATAGAGCAGGACTGAGTTAAAAGCTCCTAGTGGAAGCTAAAAATGGAGAAGTAACGCCAGTGATTAAAAATGCTAAAAGAAAAAGCTTGACATGAAATAGGAAGAATCATTATTTCCTGTGGATTTCTAAGGCAAGGAGACCTCCTTCCAGGGACTTATACTTCACTTGACTTCTTTCTTTCTCAAGAAACTGATCCTCACCTGGGAAAAGGCAATCCCTCTCTCAGTAACACTCCTCTTGGTCATCTGTGCATACAGTGTCCTCAGGCCACAGAGGGGCTCCTATGTCTAAAGCTTCTGATGTGAATGATGAGACGTAGATGTCATCACTGTGCCTGAACAGGACAAAGTCTGAAGCTACACCAGACAACCGGAGTCTCAGACAAATTCTCAAAGTGAGCTATGAGCTAGCACAGGGTGAATGCAAACTCCAGACATACAGCCCACTCATCCAGGCCAATGCAATATGCTAACATAAAACAGGGCCACCATAGGACTTTGCATTAAGAGGGCCATGTATTTATTTCAGGAACACTCTTTATCACTGTATTTGGAACTAATGTCCTGTCTCTGCAACCCTACAGATTTAGTCAAACACCAGACTGTACAGTGCACACAGACCTATTTCAAATCAGAAATTTGAATCCACTGATTTGGAGGACAGCAAGAGCTGGAAAGCTGCTGTAGACTATAGGCTCAAACTTCAGGTAGAGAAAGGCTGGGCTGAAGACACAACACTCAACCTGAAAGCATCAAATGCAAGTCACAAAGCAAAGGTTTCCCTAGAACAGACAGCAACACCAGAAAGCACAGAGGGTGGTACCGTAATCATTCCTCCTGCAGCTTCTCTTGGCTACTTACAAGGCACTATGTGGGGTGATGCACTGAAACAATGACTCAAAAGCAGCACAGCACACTCCAAAGGGCCTTTCCTGCGGCAGAGCCCCAGGCACAGCATAACCAAGACCAGCACCAAGTCCCATGTCTAGTGAATTATCTTCTCTGTCCATAAAAGGATATGCCGACTGAAGAAGGAAATTAGTCTTCATGAGTTAAAGGGAACATAAAAACATAACTAGGAATAGCATAAAAATGATTAAACAAGCTATCCAACCAAGATAAAGAACATTCACTTGAAGAAATTATTTCTTTATTTTAAACTAGCCTTTATTTTAAGCAGTAGTGAACTCCACAGTCAAGCCTAAATCAGTTGACACACAAAAGGAAAGGGAGATGTGAGATTGTTCCACCTTTCCTTTACACAGAAAAATAAAGAGAGGGAGTATGAACATACCTGTTACAGACTGCTGGGCTGTAATGCCTATGTTAGACTGAGACAGGTAATGATTTAGAAGACAATCATGTAAAGAGAAAAGTCAATTGCTTGAGCTGAAATCCAAGCACACATTAAACTAAGAAGTTCATCTTACAAACAGCAACAGATAGGATAAATTCAGGATAAATCCTTCAGAGACTCAACGCCTGTAATTACGTTTTTAATTAAAAAATAGCCAATGATTGAAAGATTTCATGTGAATCTGCCATGCAGTACAGATAAATACAGGATGATTTACCAGATGCTCTGCCTGATTCCACTCCAAAGGACATATCTGACATCCAAATGATGTTGAAAATGCCTAAGAAGACTCATTTTCTACACAGTAGTTAAGCATTACTACGGCATCCTTTCCTAGGAGTAAAACTAAGAGTGTCTCAGTTTAGTATCAGATGCAACTTTAAGTTCACTGGAGTTCTTAGGCATAAACATTTTGTGAAGGGCTATACAGAAACCAACAGTTTGCACTCATAAGGTCACCAAGAAGACATCATGCAAGTTACTGAACAAACAATGCCTTCCAAGTGTTATTAAAAATGGAGACTAAAAAATAATTAAGCAAATGCTCATTTTTTATCTTATTGAAAACATCCACTTGTAACAGAGATGCATTATTTGGAAATATAGAGAATGAAAAACTCCTCTGTGCATGTGTGTCTGTGTATCTATACAGAGTTCTTTGAGAGAGAAATCCATAAGTTCCTGCATATAAAAAATTTTTTGTTTATAGATACTGAGATATGTTTATAGATTTTACATATACACATATACTCCTCACAAGAACAAACTCCATAGATAGAGATATTAAAAAAACAAACAAACAGTAACAATAAAAATCGGTTGTTTTCTTGATTCAATGGAGGCAGGTGTCCACATGTCTGGAAGTAGCTTGTAACCATGGGAAAAAAAATACAAAGAATACAATGCTCATTTTTGTCTGAAAAATACTGAAGCTCCTTATCATCTTGTAGATGCAAGGTTTTAAAACTCATTGCTCTGCCTCCAAATAAGATTTGCCTGTATTTCCCCAGCAAGGCTGTTTGTACTGGAGCATAACTCCAAGTGACACGAGCACAAGATCCAGCAATTAAGGAATGGTGAATTCCTAAAATGTATCAGTAACATCCATTACTGATATGCATACCCTGAACTCAAAGTCACTGCTTTTTCTCTTTAAGAAGCTGGTGTGCAGAGACAACAAAATACAAGTGAAACTACCACTACTGAAAAATCTGAAAGCAGAGGCTCCCCTAGTGAAGGGATTACCATGGCTGGGTTTTCATCTTCTGTGTGAAACACAACTCCAGTCTCCCAAGGAGGCTTTGCCGAGCTTTACTCCTGTGACTTGACTCACCTTTTCTCTGCCTGCAGGCTGGAAAGCTCCCCTTTGCCTGGTCAAAGCACCAGGGACGAGAAAGGAGATGGAAGAGATGAAAATTCACGTGGTAATTGGAAAAACAAAAGACAATATTCCTGAGCACATCTTGCCTGACCTAAACAACTCAGACTAAGTTTCAAAACTTGGCTTTAACCTATGGTAGGGGATGAGCCAACCATTACTGTAGCTCTAAACAGGGCCATTTAAAACCTTCCACTTCTAGAATAGATCCCTTTACCAGCCAAATGACTTTATTTTTTTTTTTGAGAACCACTGTTGATGTATTAAAAACACTGATTAAAAATAAAAAGACTAAGGATACATATTTAAATTGTCTGTAACAAGTAGTCATCTTCATTTTTTTTAGAGTATATTCAATAATTTCCTTAGGTAAATTATAAATACACTTAATGATAAATTTAAGGGAAAACATAGAACTTAACTCCTAAATTTGCCAGAGGTTGTGTAAAGAACAACATCCAAACCCAACACACCTTACCTCTGCATACCATCCCACCAGCATGAGCTTTCTCTGCCATTTAGACTTAACACCCCATACATACAAATGGCTGTCAGTGAAAGAAAAGCCATCTTTGGTTTGCCATCATTGGAATGGTTATTTGAAACTAGTAATCACACAATTCTTTCAATTCTTATCATATTACCAGTATTTTATCGGAAGCAGATGTTAGCAGCACAACTTAGTAAGAATTATTGAACAACTTTTCTTCCAATTTCATAACAAATTAGGCAATGCTTACTTGATGCATCTGAAAAAAGTTACAGAATTGCAAGCCCTAAGGCACAGGGCTGGTGTCATAATTTAAACCATCACCATCTGAAATGCAAAGGCATTAGAAACATAATGTTTTACTCTGTTAAACAAATTTCCCTTACAGATGAATTTGTTAATAAATTCTGAAGCCTCAATAGCAACCAAAAGCTCCCATTTCAACGTGAAAAGTCTAGCAGAATTCTTACAAACATAATACTAGAATTTCCCAGATGTTTATAAATAAGTAGTGAAATACAAATAAATAATTATTTTTTTTAATTAAAGCCCATCTTGGCCATAGCAATCATGATAAGAGTTTTTGATTCCTATCAGGAAAGCAAAACAAAGCTAGAGAAGAGAATAACACAGAAGTCAAATCATCCTGTCTGTACACTACAGTGGCAGAGCCTAGGAAACAATTCTTAAATTTAAACAGAAAGCAAGATAAAACAGTGCCTGTTTTTAGCTCCATATTTGATGTCTTGGCTCCTAGTAATCCAGTTTACTGCTTTTAAAGTCACTCTGAGAGGTTATTTTTATAAATATAACTCTCAAATGAAACCAGTAAAGGTGAAAACTTTTGTCAATTGCTGAAATTCTGGAGTGTGAAAATTATTTATTTTAGCAACACGCATCAAGAGCAGCTTTTGATCAAAGTTATGTCACAAAAGGCAAAAAGAAAAGTTCCTGTGTTAATGCCAGGTTTCATAGTCTCCCTCTACTCACCATGTGCCTTCTGATAAATGTCATTAATTAAATGTGTGACAAATGTAATTATGATGTTCAGGAAAGACCTTCTTCTTCTGTTAACATTAAAGGTTAATTTTTTTAGAAAAAAGTTCCCTTCTGGTGTGAAAGAAAGCTGAGCCAACCATGTTTTTACTTTCTGAATACAGGGAAAGAATTAAGGTAACATCCTAACTAGACTATTAAAAGTTGGAAAAGAATGTGCTCAGTGTGTATCTAGTGCACCTGGAAGACATACATGACTTAATGGCTTAAGAAAATGAACATTACACCCACTGAATTAATCTCTAAGTACTAATGGGTCAAGAACAGACTCTTATATTATGGGTATGTTAGTCTAGTTGATTTTTTTCAAAGCTCTTTCCAGACAATACTAAAGCAGCTTTAGGAACCAGAATGCTAGATCAGAAACCCTGCAAAAGAATACACTGTTCTCCTGCAGTAAGTTAATAAAAAAAATTTTAATTGGCTAAATTTTGCATCGGCTAACTTAATTCTGAATTAAATCTTAATCTAAGCTGAACATACACGAAGTCAACAAGCCAGCAGCAGCAATCCTGTAGCATATGCTTTAGCCACTTGGTGAAATGCACTTGTGTGTCCACACTCAGTCCAGGAACTGTGAATGAACTCTGCATTAAAGGTCATGAATTAGAGCAGAAGGGATCTTGCCCACGGACAGAGGTAAACATGGGCACAAGCTCAGAGGCCAGGCACACTGCTTTGGGTACAGAGGCACATCAGGGCAGTGCACTGCTCCTGAGCTGGAGCCACGTCCTGCGCCGCTGTCAGAGGAGCACCCACCCATTTCTCAACATCCACCCGACAGACAGACACCCTCTGGCCTGTCCCCCCAGGCCGACAGCAGCAAGACCTTTCTCCAGCACCAACAGCTGACTGTAGTATTTCCAGCCTAGAAACAACCTTCTGGCTACTGCACACTCCACATATTTTCACACCAAGCAAGCAGCAATGCAACCAGTTGCTCCACAGTCACCATTTATACACGGCAATTCACATGACTGTTAGAAGGATCAAGTTCTAAGAAACCTTGTGCCAGTTTCTCTAAATAATTTAATTATTCTCACTGTTTAACAACAGCATGTTTTACAAATTAGGAACTTGCATATGCTCATTTTCACTACCAAGAATCAAATGCTAGCCACTTCTAAATATCAAAAAATACAGCTTGCACAAATTAGTCATATTATTCAGAGAAATAAACAAAAAGTAAGACATTTACAGTACACACACAGTTGCTCCAGAGATACTCCTGGAGAAAACTGAAAGGGGGACAATACAGGCAAAGTTCACTTGTGTCTGGACGTACCTGCCCAGTGTAGATGTGCCCTCTGTCCCAGGTCAGAGTTCATGACTATTGTATTTCTTAAGGAACATGCCACTTGAAACAGATGACTGTTTCCACACATGCATGTCAGTTTGCAGTAAATCTTGTGCTGGCTGATGCTACCTGTTTTATGTTTTCATAGCATGAGAAAGGAGCATCAGTAGAGAATACACAGGGCTGCCATCTGTAATGCCTCCAGTCCCAGCACCAGGACACTGGGAAGTACTGCACCACATGTACTCCTGAACTCCATCAGAGCTACTCTCTTTTCTGGGAACAGATTACTTCATTATCTTCCAAATTATTCTAAGTTTCTAGGGGAGAATGGAAAATGGAAGACACTTTAAACTTCTCAGACTGTCCAGTGTTCCTGTAACTATCACTATAAACCTGTATTGCTCCACTCTAACACCAAAGCTTTCCCTTTTTTAATCATCAGCAGCATAGCAGGGAGCTCAGAGGAGAAGCTCCTCAAAGCAGACGAGGCTTCTGTCAGCAAACCAGAGGTTTTCAGACAAGTAGGTAATGATAAGCAGTATTTAGAATTATGTCCATGTTTGTGTTTCTGAAACACAAACTGATAATGCATTAAGATTTGTGGTGTTAGGAACACCATGTAGGTAATTTTCATAAGGTGAATTCTCAGACATGGTAAAGAAGCACAGACAAAAGTAGAATCTGGAGGTAACACTCCTGCTGCCTTTGTTTCCCATGGGAATGCAAATAATGACTGAAACCATCTGGAAGAAAACCTACATCTACAAAGATCTACAAAGCTTTAAAAGCAGACAGATTGTGTTATCTAAAAACTATTAATTTTTACTCTGCTTTTCTGCAGATAGTTATTACAGCTTTCAAACACACTTTTTGAGACATAGTGTACCAAAAATACTTCCTATATCTCAATGCATTTTAAAAACAGGAGAAAAATACAAACTGGCATTAGTACAGAAAATTCTAATTAAAAAAACAAACAAACAAAAATCACAAATTGCATACCCAAATCATATGAGTTAGTTTGCAAAGTACTGACTGTGTATTAAAGCTTTGTCTAAGTACTGAGTCAGTAAAATCAAAGGCTGAGCCAGGCTGATTTCATTCTTCTCTAAAACCAGGGTGGTCTACAGGCAATTTTTGATACCACTGGTGTTGTCAGGGAAACAAAATGAAAACAGGTGCCATCAAATACAAATTAAAGATTTACTTCTATTTTAAACCACCTTAAAACAAAGTTTCCATAAACTTAACTGATACTACTACACATTCAACAATACTTTATAACAAGAAAAGGATTATAAGTTGTCTTTAGACCATCAAGTTTTAACTGAAGCAAATTCAGACTGATTGGCAACCCTTCCTTTTAAATAAATAAATTTCTTCATTAAATATGCATCATCCTCTTTAAAAATTACCTAGTGTACATTTTAAGGCAATATAATACCGTGACAGAAACAGGGTACATGCAGTCTCAATAAGCTTTCTTCATTCCAAATTTTATCCTCCTCCCAGTCTAAGCAATTTTTTAGATTCTTCATGAAGTAAACAACCAGTATAGGCCCAAAGCATAAAAAAAAAATCTTCTGGTAAGTAGCAACAGAAGCTAATACTTTCCTCCTAATTTGACTGCGGTTTTCTCCCACATATTAAAAAAATCAAATATCACTTTAACTCAAATCCAAGTAAGTACACTTCTGCTTTTAAAACCTCTAATAATGTGTTAAGAGTTTGGCAATATAGCAGTCAAGACTCTAAAGCACTTCCTCCAGATCAACCAGCTATATTGACAGAAAACATATTTAAGAAAAAATAAAATGAACATACAATTCACTTCAATAAACACTAATTCAAGTTTCCAAGAATGTATTAAAATTATTTACTGAGGTTTTTTTTAGCTTAAAAGACATTAGTTGTATACAAAAATTCAAACAGACATTTCAATTAAAAGTAAGACACAGATTCCCTCCCCTTTAATGAAGCTAACTTCCAGACTCTGAATAAAAATCAACCTTGTATATTTACTGATAATCCTAGAACTTGAAAGATAATAGAAATAAAAAAAACCCTGAAGTACATTTGTAGCTAATATGTACAGCTCTTCACTTTAAAGTGGTATACTTGACAATATCCTGCAAGGTAGTATAGAATTGCTAATAAAATAAATTCTCCTAAATCTGTGCATAAACACCTTGCTAAATTATTTTCCACACCCACAGTGCAGGTTAAACAGAAACTGAATAAATTCAGCAAACAATGACAGGTACAAATGACGGAAAACTTGGTTTGGGGTTTTTTTAAATTAAAATGGCTGTGAAGTTCATTAATAAAAAAGTCTTGTCATGTTAAAGCTGTCATTTTAGATTTAATGAATCTTGATTATTTACTACAAATTGCCTATTTCAAATAAAATTTCCTTGAGATCTTCAAGTTGCAAAACAATTTTGCTTCGCACTCTGATCTATGTTTACAGTATTACTAACATCACAAATGAGCAAATCCTATAGCAATTTAAAACTTCTGAATAAGTTTTTTGGTGGAAGGTTGTTTGCTTGTACCTGTGGCCCAGGAGAAAGCAGTGGATACTGTGAACCTGTGCCATGCTAGGGCTGCCAAACACACCCCGGCCATACCCTCATTAACAGTTCTATCAAATCATCTTTAACAACGCTCACAGGTGTAGGGCTGGAGCCAGTGCTCACTCAAGTCATCAAGAGTATTTCCATTCATTTCATGGCTTTCTCCAACCTCTGTTTACTGTTCCAACATCTTTGAAAAAGAATTTTCCCAGGTCCAACATGTAACAGCGAAGCCTCTTGTAAACAAATAGGCAGCATCGTGGGAGTCCTTTTTTCAGATTAGCACTTTTAAGAATCTGAATCACTCACAGAAGATGCACAGCATTACATGAAACTAACCAAGATCAAACTCCCTTTACAGTTATTTTAGTTAAAAGTTTCAAGTTAACTCACTTGTGTGTAATTATGAAATTACTGTACTGATCCTCCACTTACATTGAAAGTGATTAATCAAAGTCAGAGAAAACCAACCATCAACTGAAGCATGTCTCAAATTTCCTATTCAGGGGTAAGTCTAAAAAGATGCACTAATTTAATTTTAATTAAATCCTCATTTAGAAGCATGCAATAAATGTTTTCCATTTAATTCAAAATTAAACTCCAGTTCCAGTACAAATTTCAAATATTCTCCGCTTCTGCTACTTTATTACACATGACAGATTAACATTTCCTTTTTGCACACATACACACCAGTAAACCCAACATAACATTGAAATGTCAAGAATTTATACTTTTAACAGCAATAAACCCTTACTCCATTTCCAAAACTTCTAGCGACATAAAGAAAATTCTAGTGATGTGAAGGAGTGACAATGCACTCTCTCAGCCACAGTCAAACATGTATGCTAGATTCTGTAGCTATTCTGTAACTTTTAATTGCACATTATTTATATTGCAACAGGTTTGTTACATGAACTTTCAAGCCATCTCTTCACTGAAAAGTAAAGCAAGATAGAAAGACGCAAGAAGNATTTATATTGCAACAGGTTTGTTACATGAACTTTCAAGTCATCTCTTCACGAGTAAAAAGTAAAGCAAGACAGAAAGACGCAAGAAAAAAGGAGGGTAAATAAAAAAAGCAATACCTACAGGAAGACAACAATTACATACATCAGATTGTCCTTTTTCAAAAGCTTTAATGCGAACAAGAATAGGATGCTGTCATCCTGAACACACCTGGAGTAATCTAGAGTTTTCACAGCAAATCAATGCTAATGTCACATCATTAAAGAGTTCAATAAATCAGAGAGATCTGTCAATCCTTTGTTTGGGAAGCCATGTGGCAGAAACTCCTTGAAAAGTTCCTTGGGCTGTTAGGGAGAAACTTTTTATTATCTTTGAAGTTTTGCCAGAGAACAAATGGTATTTTTCCTATCTTACTTTCACAGTGGTATTACAAATCTCTCTTCCACGTAAAATGGGCTGATGTTAAACATACTACCCCTCTGCATAGCAAGCTGTCCAGTGTTGGAAACTGGATGCTGCCATGCTGGCACATCATTCCCTGGGAGGCTCAATACACATCACTGAGTCTGGTAAAGTCAAGCAATGAACTATTGATTGCAACTCAAGAAAATAAAATATTGCATGCTATATTTCATGTATTTTGCCACCAGATACCTCTAAACTTGTGTTCAGTGTCTGAGGACAACTCACACACCATTTCTTTTTAGTCCATTTATATATTTTGACTAAGCCATGCCATAGGAATTTTCATCAAAATTCTATGCTAGGCATACTAAAAAACTGAAAGAAATTATATTTCTGTATCACAAGAAACTAGACTATACCCCTAGAGCACTTCCCTGGGTTAACTTCCTTACTCATGAGAATTTTTCACCTTCACCTCTACAGCAAGTCCATAGGAGGGCTGATCACAAACAAATAAGCAAACTAAACCCTTTCGAAATTCACTGCATTAATCCTGCTGGTATTACATATTAAAAAAGGAGTTATGTTCAAATAGTACTATGTCTGAATTTATGACTAGCATTTCCCCAAAGAATAGAAACTTAAGGAAAAAAGCACTGCAAATCACCTTACATATAAGTGAACACCAAATACATTTTAACTACAATCATAAATCATAGCTTTAAGTTTGGAGAACCATATACATTTTGAAATGAAAAAGAATTTTTAAAATCTACAGAGTAGGATCTCTGCACCTTTATGAGCAGCTTGCCCAAGAGCCACAAATGAAATTTTGACAAAAAAATATTTTTCTGCAGGACCATAATTTGCCTTTTATTTAGTTTTCAATTCACTGCTAAAAATAACTGCAATGAAAAGTAATGTCAAGCTGACACAGTTACCAAGTACCTAAAAACTCTCTTTTTCTCTAGTAAAAATGCCCTTACTGTAATAGTTAACAGTTGCCTTAACTGTATTCCAGAAAATTTAGAAATGTATCTTCTCACATTAAGGTATACATAACAATCCACAGAAAACATGTTTTCATATACCCATCAAACAACAATAGCTGATGAAATAAGCTACCAAGTCCAATTGTTGTTACAATTACAGCAATTGTCCTGGTGATCAGCCAATCTATTACCCAGATATTAGGATTTTAGCAAACTCTATGCAAATATTTCATTTAGGTAGGACCCCAGGTATTTGCTCACAAAAAATGGAAACATGCACAGATATGCAAGTTCAAATGTACACAATCACTGATTTTAATTTGCCCAACACTTATCTTATTCCAGAAGCTTTGTTGAAAGGAGTCAAATCATGAACAGGGTGTTAGGACCTGGTCTGCGCCTCAGCAATTACTTAGCACACCAAAAAGCAGTTCAGGTAAAGAGGTCTGCTCACACATATAAAAATTCACTTAAAATAAATCATTTATTTAAAATAAATAAGTAAATATGTTTATTTTGACAATTTAAATAAATCTTGAATGAAAAAGCATTTAGCATCTTTTGGTTTTAATGTATTGTCTCATCTGTTTTGGTTTTCAATTCATACAACAATCCCGACACGGCAATTATTCACATTTTTATCAGAGCAGGTAGACAGGTTGTTTACTAATTTGAATTAGCAGCATATTTAACTAAAATTTAAAGCTTTTCTTTGCTAGAACCCTTAAGTAAGTAAGTCACACCTCCTTAGAGTTCAGTCCTGAAAAGCTGTTGAACAAAAAATGAAAACTACTGAAGATACAATTCCCAGATCAGCACAGGTATTAGCCGAGCTGCAACTGGTCTGAACCACATACTACCACTCACTCAAGGAACAATGTTCTATACCCCATTAGAATATGGACTTGTATTGCTCATGGTGATTCCTGTGGAAAACAATTCCTTTTAAAACCCATTATTTTTTCTTCAGTCTGTACAGAGAACATGCTTCCGTTAGACAAATACAGTCTGGTGTTAACAGTACTTAATTCTTTTTTTCTTGAATAAACTTATAAGACCTATTTGAAACTTGGGCTACAAATAGTACCACTGGCAAATATATCATGAATCAAAACTTGCCTTCAGCTGCATGCAAATTGAAGACCACTGAAGTTTCCCCCATGAAGTTCTGCTGTATCACAGCAATAGCATTTAAAGATGGAAGAACAGAATGACGTGAAGAAGGAAGAAGGTTTTGTGGGGGAACACTCAGTGAAAGGTCTAGAATCCTGTCGAATTTTATCAATACACCCAATGAAAAAGAGGCGTCAAAGGACAAGTAGGACAGCTACAAAAATGTCAGTTTGTCCCTTAGGACAAGCATATTTAAGAGCTCCGTGGTTTCCTTAAATAATTACTAAGTTTTAATCATAAGAAATTTACAGATGGCCAGTGGAGACTCTGGTTTTGCAAGTAGTTACTTAGCCAGCTTGGTTGATGCCCATAAACAGGTGGCCCATTTCTTCTACCAGTCCCAGCCATACATTTTGGTCCCCACCTAGCTGGAGTACCCTGGTAGCAATATCATTGAAAGCTACTTCTTGTTCCTTGGTTAGTTTTCTAACCCAGCTTATCATGTGATCACCTAGGACCCCATTCCAGCAGAAATGGATGTTGAAAATGCATGGAAACAGGCAGGAATACCACCCTTCTGCACCCATTGCATTTAGGTCTGTATAAAGCAAACACAAAAATTCCATTTAAAGCCTAGAGAGGGCCAAAGGTCTTACAACAGCTCTTTGAAAACCCTGCAACAGAACACATGGTTCTCCAACTCCTCTGCTGTCACAGCCATAGCACACAAGAGTCTTAGGTCCCAACTGCAAACACGTGTTACTTGCACCTTAAAACATCACAGCTCACTATCATTCTTCCACAAGAATGTGAAGAGTAGTAAAATAATGAACCGTCATGTACAACCAAATATCCATATTTTAAACTCTTTAAATATTAGCTCACTCTATCTTGACACAGCAGGCAAGAAGACAAAGTTACAAATTAACAGTGTCTCATAGAAAGTTCTTAAAAGGTAAAGGACTTTTAGAAGTTAATTCAAAGTCTTTTGTAAAGATAAGCAAAAGCACTAAAATGAGAAAACCATATACTTTTACAAACCTAGTCTAATTTAAAAGCAGTAATGCTGAGATAAGATAGGTGAACTCTTTAAGAAAATAACAGAAATCAATGAGATAACACCATCTGTTGGAGAGAAGAAATGCAAGAGTGACTATAGAGAAAGACAGAAGCGTTTTTTCTTTTTTCCTCTCCTCAATTTCTGGCACAAAAGGCATACAGAAAAGTGTCTTCTCAAAGGCTGAAAAACTGGTCTCAATCTGACTGCCATGCTCCACATGACACCTCCTTTTTTCTTAGAGCCCTACAGAGCAATAATTCTCACTTCAATCTCCAGTTTTAATGCAATATGTCAAGAATAAAAAAACGGGAAATTGTAGTTTGTTATGAGATACATCAGGAATAAAAGGTTATTACAAACAGATTAGTCCAGGGTGGAAATGACACAGGCTAAGCAGGAGGCATGGATAATCTGGGTAAGTGCCATGGAAAAATAAATATCATGATTGAACTTAAGGCAAATGGAAGCAGTTCAAATTGGCTTCCTCCAATTCACTGCAGAACATGTGATGTCCACATGTCCATTTCCAGCAAACTTCACCATAAAGAAACAAAGACCAATACTGTGAAGTGTTGAAAAACACATCGAGCACCAGCTTCTTCCATACCACAACAATGTGAATTATTGCAGCCGCCCAATAAGCAGGAAAGAAAAGAGTTTGGGCTTTTTTGGTCCTTTTTTTGCCTTCTCTTTTGTAAGAGAGCTATCAGCATTTATTTGAATCACACCAACCTGTCAGTAACTGTTGACCTTGCAAAGAACAAATTTTATAAAACACACTTGGCTGTTCTGCAGTTGGTCTAAAAGGCTCAAAAGCAGTAACTCCCCTCAGCCCATTTCCTCTGTGCACTACATGATCCTACAACTTCTCTGACCCAGTTCTAAGACGTTTCTATCACGTTAACTTTTCAGAACTTCACGGCTGCTTTACCCAACTCCATGTGAGGCCACAAAAATGTTAGTGTTTGCTTAACAGAAAGGTCAGGAACTCCTGGCTATGGACAGCATGTCTCTAACAGCAGCAGCCCACACTTCAATTGATCATAAAACTCAGCCTTGCAGGAATAACTGATCACATCATTGCATGAATATGCAGAAAAATTTTAGTAAGGGTGGCCTAGAGAAGGACCTCAAAAAGAGCCATGCTTAAGTTTTAAGACTAGCTTTATGGCAAAGTGTTATTAATCTACTTACTATTAAAGCCAAATACCAGCAGCAGAAGGATCATACAAAAACTCTGCAGCTTAAAGGATGTTCCACCAAAAACAATTCTTACATGACAATTTGAGATCATGGCTTGATTATCAAAGACAGAGGGTATTTCACAAGCATGTTACCAGTTTTTTGCAAAAAAGCAAAATCACAACTGCTACAGTAAACAGTCCATTCTCTGTGCTCTCATTGCAGATCAAAAATAGGGAATTTAGAAATAATAAGGATAGCTATCACATGCAGAGAAATGACTGAACAAAACAGTTAACGGTTTGAATTAAGTTTTGTCTGGGGTAGGACATAAACATTTTATCCTTACAGGACAGTGTATATGCTGCAGTCAATGGGAACAAGCAAACTCAGCTGTTAAAAATGTTGCTGCAGCTTCAGAGGAAGAAACTGAGTCTTGATCTAGAGCCACAATGAAGTCCCCTTTAACTAGCTCCACTAGAAATTGCTAATTGCTCATCACAGCAGAGCAATCCAAGGCAGATGCAGACACTGTTGGTCACTTTAACCCTGGGTGCTGCACAGCCTACTGCAATCAACCTGCTTTTAGCCCTGCTAGATGGCTTAAATTATATAGGTTTGAGTGATTTTTTTAATCAGCAAACTCATTGCTATTTCTAGTGGCTGTATCACCATGTTTTAGGGCAAAGTTGAGGCCATCTGTATTTTTCCCTCCTTTAAAAGTACCTGAAAATACTCCTTTTAAAACAACCACAGAAAATATAGAAGTTTCACTTTTCATCACTAGCAACAGCAGAAAAGGACTCTGACATTGAGTACGTGAGGCAGTCCATAACTCTTCCATGAATAAAGCATTAAAACTACTGAGCTGGCAAGAGCTCTTGACCTTTGAGCCTCAAACCAAGTGTGACAACTACAGCTCCTGTTGAATTCAGGTTTGCAGCAGGAACAAGTGAAATAGCATGGATGACACTTAGAGTCAAATACATTATGACAGGAATATTTAACCAGAAAAAACCTCCTCCCACCTGAAATTCCATTTTGCATCCCCCACTACTTCTTTCCCAGCTGAAACCAGTACAATTCTTTGGAGTAGTCAGAGTGTGGTTAAGCAGAGGAAGCTATGCTTGTTTGCATGGAATCTGCTATTTCCTCTCTGCCAAAACACTTGTTTAAAGAAGTCATGTAATATTTCTATTAAGCTGTAAATGCAGTTGACAAGGAAATGGCCTACTGGCAGTGCATTACCTTTGTGGCAGTGCCAACCAGCCTACAGCAAAATAGTGTGCATGGTAATTTCACTGTGCATTCCCAGGCAACAAAATTGTGCCTTACATAAATACAACAGAACTCCAGCAACATCTAGAAAAAGCAATGAAAATTTGCCCAAGCTTTCATGCTTGCCTGTATCAATTCTATGTCATAACTAAAACAAAGCATCTACATATGGCGAAAAGTTCTGTGAAGCTGTATCATATGACACCAGAAAAACTATTGCAACTTAAATCTGTGTATTTCTTGTTAACCACTGTAACAACTCACTAATAAAAATTAAGAAAAACTGGAGGTATCGAATACACAAAAGAGTACTAACTACACACAAGCCCTTAAAAATCATAACGTAATTTATTAACAAGAACACATGTTGTAACGTAACACATGTAATCCAGAATTGTGTTAAACTGCATTGGCCTTTGATAGCATTCACTTGATTGCAAGAATTAAACAGATCCACAAGCATTCAAACTCAGTGACCTTTGATTTACAAGCAGCTATTGTCATGCACATAAAAATCCTCTCTGATAATGTAGTCCTCACCTTTCAACAGCTGGTGTAACTACGTAGTGATATTATTCAGATGTAATTAAGCCATCTTTGTTAGAAGCATAACCAAAAATCCCAGCCATCAATCGTTTTTCTAAATATTTTTAGAGGTTATTTCATCTTAACTTAAATTCCCATCAAAATCCACCTTCAGATATGTCTATTTTGTTCTCAGCTTTCACCTGAGTATTTATAGTTTGAATTGTAATGTTAAAACAGTTAATCACATGGAAAAAAATATGGTGCAGGAAAACAATTAAACTTTGCTTCCAAAATTATGTAATGTTTCTAAATGAAAATCACTTACTAGCTTTAGAGAAATTTCAGGAAACATCCCTCCTCCAAAGAGCACACACAACCAAAAATCAAGAGCCCCACAAACAAAAATAGCACCTGAATTCAGATGTGCATCACTGTACACTAATTGTATATTAACAGTACCTTCTCTTTCTATAGTGGTGGCTCCTTTGTATTAAGACTCTGATATATGAGGCACCAGCAAAAGAAATTTGAATAAAATAATTTAGTGTGTATGATAATTTTGCAGCAAATAGCAAAGATTTTTCTGGAAAAAGGTATGCTTTAAGCAATATAAAGTGCCTTCTTAATTCAAAATGGGTTTTAAACGACATAAGAATGCAGTGTTTAGTGGATTGCTCAGTGCACACAGCACAGCTATTCTATAGCTCATTACAAAATAATAACAGCATGAATAACAGTGTTAAGTTAGCCCTAGATAAACATTGTTCCCCATTAACTTCCCCAAGTAATTCCTTTGTAACTGCTACTCCTCCATAAAGCAACTAATTCTATTTAGATTTTATTATGCAAAAGGTAAACTGTTTCAGTAGGGAGTCCCTAATAAATAAAAGCTGTCAGGTGTTACTAATAATAATAATATTAGCAGTGCTCTCATAGGACAGTTCTGAATTCTTCTTTAGGTCACCTTGATTTTACAACTGCCCTTCAAAAGCAGACAGCCTCTTGGGGATGGAAGTCTCCAAGTGCAGGTACAATATGAAACAGATTCTATATATTACCCCAAAGCCAATTAAGAACTTCTGCTGTAGCTCCCTCTCAAGTGGAGATAAAGGCATTCTGAAACCTTACAAAAACATGTTAAAACACAGGCAAACTGGAGTGAAAAGGAAGCAATACACAAAGTAAAAAATTGTTAGTATTAAAATCTCTATTCACAAACATACAGCTTTATGATTCCAGTATTAGGGGGTTTTGAATGTGTCATGGGTTTGAGGGTTTTTTTTTTAATACAACAAACAAAAAATGCCACCAACACACTTACCCTCATGGGGTGAATATCAGCATATGGAGGCTTTCCTTCAGCCATTTCTATTGAAGTTATACCAAGGGACCAGATGTCTGCCACACAGTTATAGCCAATCTCCTGTATGACCTCAGGAGCCATCCAAAACGGAGTTCCTATAACAGTGTTACGTTTGGCCATTGTATCCTGTAATTATATTAGTCATGCAATTAAACCAGAGATGCTTATTGTCAGATTATTTTTATATCAATTCTATATTTAAAGGTTAAATTATCCCCCCAAAGGTGACATGGTTACGACTTCCAATTAAGACCAAACAGATTCAGCCCATCAGCCTACAGAGGCCAGAGGTGATAACAATTAAAAGCTTTAAACCAAAATTTCAAGGGATCATCAGGCACTTGATACAGTGGGTTATAAAAACAAACAACTGAAAACTAAATAGCCCTGCAGTACATTAAACACGCACTGTGATAAGGAATGCTAGTTCTGCCACTACCACTAGAGGCAGTGACACTGCTCAGACACAAAATTCAAGGCAGAAGACAAAGGTGAAAGAACAAGACTGGGAGCACTACTGCATTTTTAAATCATCTTTCCACAGTTACTTACTGTTAACTGGCCAGCCACACCAAAATCAGCTAATTTTGCATGTCCCTCGGTATTAAGAAGGATGTTCCCAGCTTTTATATCTCTATGTATTTTTCTCATAAAGTGCAAGTATTCAAGGCCCTTAAGAGTAGATTTCAAAATAGTTGCAATTTCATCTTCTGTTAGCTGCAAGAAAACATATAACCATTTTCAGGTATACACACAAAATCCATATATTTGATGTATTTAAATCATGATCATTTCATAGTGATTATTACAAAGAGCACAGTGCTTGACTTTTTTTTCTTTGCAGACCAGAAAAACTTCAGTTTTAAAACTAAAAAAAAATGAATCAAAACATAAATTATTAAATGCCAACTGTAGAGAAAAAAATTGTGTAGACTTGGCAGGCCAAAACGCTTCTCTTAACTCTAATATAGTGCTGAGTCACATGCCATCACAAATTGTACAATAAATTGCAAGCCAACTGGCAAAAAGCTGACATATGTTTCATTACCAAAGAAAACACAACCGAGAGAAAAAAATTGAGACATATTTTGTTTTATTTTCTACATAAACAACACAGACTCTTGAGTAAGTCATCAGTTAGCAGTTGTTTATCCCTATCGCTTTAGATCAGCACAATAGGAACACATAAGCTCCTGAACAAGTGTTATCAGAGAAACAGCAAGAGTCTCTTTTTCAGTACCAGATCCCCTTGAGAACACTTCTCAGATTTTCAGCAGCATTTGTTCTCAAATAAAAGCAAAAACAAGCACATGTAATTCATTCCATGTGATGCAACTGCTCAAGGAAATACAAAGAAATTATCCATACAGCTGAAATGCCAGTTAATTACAGTACACTGATGCTTCAATACAAGAACTAAACAAATGAACTCCACGCATTCTCAGAAATGCAAGAAACTGCAAAACTGAAGATGAATACTCTGATTTGGCTGCAATGTTAGGTTGCATTTTTCTCCTCTTTACTCTACTTTTCCAATCCTACACAGAAATTAAATTAAGCAATAGCAATTTCTTCCAGTTTCAGTTCTGAAAGTGTTGGTAGACATCCACACCTCCCTCCAAAAAACAACCACCATCAAAAGCCTATAAGAAACAAAAAACCCACTCATGATCACTCTAAGCCAAAAGAATGAATCAACAAAAAGGAAAAAAAATTATCAGTCAGCAAGATTATCTGCACTTGAGCCGCTCACAAGAAGTTTTAATTATTTAACAAACAGAACCACTTCCCTGTTGCAGCTTCTATCCAGTCTCATAAAATGTAGATGTGGAGTCCAAGGGCACAGTTACACAGACTTTTGTTTAAGCAGCAGTCCCAAGCTCCAGTCCCTCCTTCCCCTGCAACCTACAGCAGTAATTCCCACCGTGTCTCAGCCCTTCCACTGAACAGCTGTAACAGACAGATCCTAGTTGAAAACAAACCTGTCTGCCAAATTATTTTTCCAACAAAACAGTCCCTGGATTCCACTCATGGCATAGTAAAAAAGGACAAAGCAAAGGAGCTGCTGCTCAAACTGGCATTGCTTTCAAACAAGTGCACGTGTTGATACACCCCAAGAGCTCCAGAGCCTTTATAAACCTTTTCCTATGCAAGCAGAGGATGAAATTGGTGGCAGTATATCAGCTGTGAGCCAAGCAGTTACCGCCTCTGCTGGGCATTATGCATTCCTTGCCCACCATTTATCTCTGAGATCTTGCAGTGTTTCTATTCAGCAGCACACTGCTCAAAGCCTTTATTTGTGCTACTTTATGCTGACTGCTAGGTTGCTTCAAAGGACTGTATACCAGAAGAACTGAAAACCCTGTCATGCATAGGTCAAGGACAACTTTCCTGGCACTGTGCCATGGGACTAAAAACCATCTACCTGATCTAGAGTCAAGCAAGAAGGGACTTGAAATCAACTGCAAGATAAACTTAAGTATGGTCAAAAGGATATTTAGAGAAAGAGATAATCCCTATTATGTGAGCTAAAAATTCTATGGTGAATCACTAAAACTGTGATTATCTGCAGACTCACACTTCAGGCAATTTCAACTCTGACTATTAAACACTTTATTTTGAATTATTTAAGACATGCTGATTGTAACATTTTCTGCCCAAGCTTTGCCAAATCCACACAATTTCAGAAACAATACAACGTCCTGAAACTCCAAAGACTTCCATGCAGCTAATCCAGAACACGCAACAGAAAATGATCCTGAGCACTGACAAATGTGTAGCAAGATAAGCACACAACTTCCTTCCCACTTTCACCTAGAAACAAGTACTATAAAAAATGGTGCCTAGAGGACACAGCAGAGATCTCTCTTCAATATGTTGTGCTTCTAAGGAGGTAAATCTGTAGCTTTAGTTCTTGAAAAATTAACCACATGGAGATCTTTAGATCTTCAGCTCTAGATGGAGAAGTGTTTTTGTAGCTACATGGCAAAATCCAGCCCTCAAAAGGAGAGGCTAATGGAACACCAGAACCAAAAGCTGGCAAAGAAGCTATGGAGTGAGAAGCCAGCAAACCAAAAGAAAATTCTGGAGTACTGCAGCCTGATGCAGTATCTGGGGACCCTCAGCAAAGTAAAGATCTAGCACGGCTAAATATTATAGAAGAACAAAGCATTTACACATGCAAATACACAGAGTGGTCAAAAAGCCCAGAGAAGTGATCACCACCTCTAAGATGTAGGCAGAGAGCATGAGTTAGGTTTGTCATGAACAGCAGTAACAGGGAAGCACAGGAAAAAAGGAGAAACAGATTTTCACTGTTCCAAGACACATCAATTGCAGCTCCAGATGTCCTAGACTTACCCACTTGTGCTTCATATAATCATCATTTATATAACATGATGCAGTCACTAAAATCACTCCTGCTTATATTGCTGCTAAACATGGCCAAGTACATGCACAATACTCATACAAAATGTTTGGCTTTAATACCTAATAATATTTAGAAGTATGCAATGGATTTCCATCCCTACTCAAGAAGCCAAGAAAGGACACTCACCTTCCCTAGACAAAATTACTTTCTCAGAAAATAATGCCCACTGCCATATTGAACATTACCATGCAATCACCCCAAAAAGAAGTATTTTATAAAAAGATTTCAAAATCATTAACTTCATTATTTTTGCGCCATTTAAACTTTTTGCAGAACACATACCATCTATGCATAACAGAGAAAACACAATTACAAATTTCTCCACATGTATACTTCTAAACCCAGAAGCATTATTTAACTATGCAGTGTAGCATCTGAGCCATACACACACCATTTCATCCCTTATGGGATGCACTAAGCATTGTAAAAAAAGTTGCACTTATGTTGTTCCTGTAGACCAGAACCATCTTGTGCAGATGTTTTTGTACACATTAATGGCATTTAAGTATTTTGTAGACTGCCTGCCAAAAAGCAAACGGTATCCTGGGCTGCACGAGACAGAAGTTGCCAGGAGGTGCAAAAAGGTGAATGATCCTTTCCTTCTGCTCCACACTGCTGACACCACTCCTGGAATGCTGGGTCCCATTCTGGGCTTCTCAGTATAAGAGACATGGACACACCAGAGTTAGCAAAGGGCCACAAAGATGATCAAGGGACTGGAACATCTCTCCCAGGAGGAGAGACTGAGAGAGTTGGGACTGTTCAGCCTGGAGAAGATAAAGCTCATGGGGAATTTTTTTAATGTATGCAAATAATTGAGGGAAGGTGCAAAGAGGATGAAGTCAGGCTCCTTTCAGTGGTGCCCAGTGACAGGAACAGAGGCAACAGACACACTCTGAAACACAAGAGGTTCCCTCTAAACAGCAGGAAACTCTTTACTGTGAGTGTGACTAAGCACTGGAACAGGTTACCCAGGGAGGTTGTGGAGTCTCCCTCCTTGGAAATCATGCAGAAATGGCCCTGGGCCAACTCTAGATAGACTTTCTTTATCAAGCTGCTTGAGTCAGATGACCTCCAGAGGTCCTTTCCAACATCAACCATTCAATGATTCTGTATGAGTAAAATTTACAACTCCATACAACAAAATCAGGTGCATTTTACATCAATTTGAATAAATCAGGGGTGGTTTGTTTTAACTGACTTGACTATATTTAAAGTTTGACTATCACCCCAAAATAAATGAATTCCAAAATATACCACTGCTAAGGAATAGGTAAGTTAGTTAAGTGTCTGAATAAAAGGCAAGTATGACTTCTTAAGGAGGTAAAATCACTAGCTTTTGTTCTTGAAAAGTTAGTGGCTGAGGTCCCTGTTGACTGAAAGCTAAGCAGTATTATTCCAATTTACAAAAAGGGCATGAGGGAAGACCCAGGAACCTATGTATGTGTTAGTCTAATCTCAGTTTCTACAAAACTAATGGAGAGCACCACAGTAGGTACCACTGAAAGGCTCCAAAAGAACAATGACATCATCAGGCACCATCAGTATGAGTCCACCAAGGAAAAGTCCTGTTTAATTTGATACCTTTCTATAATAAGGTCACCTGCCCACAGTGAATGAAAAGTAGGTGGTGAATACTGGTTTCTAGTTAAGTAAGGCTTAAGATACTATTCCTCATGTCATCCTTCTGCAAGATGAGTGGAGACACAGTGAGCTGGAGGCTGAAGGGCAGGGCTCAAAGGGTTGTAGTAAATGGGGCTACATCTGGCTGGTGACCTATCACCAGTGATGTACCCTCAATTCTAGGGCCAGTTTTGTTCACTACTTCTATCAATAACCTGGATGAAGGAATTGAATGCACGATTAGTGAAGTTCACTGAGGATACCAAAGGGGGAGATGCTGTTTGAACAAAAAGCCTTGCAGAGGTATTTGAACAGAATGGAGCACTGAGCAATGATGAACAGGATGAAACTGAACAACCCTAAATGATGGAGTAATGCAGGGACAAGCATAAATTGGGAGAGTAATGGCTCAAGAGCAGCCTGCAAGAAGGGATCTGTGTGTGCTGGTCAGCATCAGTCTCAGCAGGAGTCAGCAATGCACACTGGCAGCCCAGAGGACAAACCCCTTCCTGGGGCACACCAAACTCAGCGTCACCAGGCGGTCACAGAGGGGCCTGTCCCACTGCACAGCCTTGGTGCGGCCTCGCCCTGAGCTCTGTGTGCTGCTCGGGCCCACAGCTGAGGGATGAGGGTAAAGGCTGAGAGCGTGGCCAGAGGAGGGCAACAACGGTGGTGAAAGGGCTCGAAGGACTGTCCTGTGTGGAGCAGCTGAGAACATCAGGCTTGTCCAGTTTGTAATGAGGGAGGTGACCTTGAAGCTCTGTGCAGCTTCCTGAGGAGGGGACATGGAGAGGGACATGCTGAGCTCTTCCCCCGGTATTCAGGGATGGGACACGTGGGAATGGCTCAAAGCTGAACCACAGGAGGCTTAGGCTGGACATTAGGATGCATTTCCTTACTGAGGGTGGTCAAACACTGGAACAGGCTTCTTACAGGACGTGGATGTCCCAAGTGTGTCAGTGCACAAAATGCACTTGGACAAAGACCTTAACAACATGCCTTCGGTCAGCCCTGACTTGGTCAGGCAGTAGGACCAGATAATTGCTGCAGCACCCTTCTAACTGAAATAGTTTTCTGTACTGTTCTGTTTCTTTCCCTGTGATAAGCATAGCAGTTATTCCCACTTGGATTTTACAATGTATTCCATCATTCTAAACTTGTATAAAAACGACATACGGATGTATTCCTGAATACAGATTACCTAAATGCATCAACACCTTATTTCTTCATATTTACAAGAAAGGAAGAAAACTGTTTTCCTGGGAAATACTGAATTTTTTTTTTAAATGTAAAAAAATATACCATTCTTCTTTACATCAGACAGACTAGCTGACACATAAACTAATGTAAACTTGATGGAATTTGGGGAAATAAATGGAGGCAGATACATTTTTTTAACCTACCAATTGTTGGAAGTAACAAGGGACCAAAGTACATAAAAACAGATCCAAAGCTCCTACAACTATTCATTTATTCACAAAACCACAAATAAACTCTTAAAATCCACATGAAGGTGCTTCCTAATTACACCTCCTCCCCCCTTCTTTACTCTAAATCAGAATCTGTCCTCATATGGTTAGAAGTCACTTTATAACATGCAAACAGAACCAGACCATTACAANTCTAAATCAGAATCTGTCCTCATACGGTTAGAAGTCACTTTATACTGTGGTGTCTGTGTCCCTACAATTGACTTTGAACATGCAAACAGCTAAGTACAGAACCAGACCATTACAGGCTTTGTCACAGCACACAGCTTGCCATCTATTCAATACCCAGTACTCTCTTGTTCTGGAAGCAGTCTGATACTGACATACAAGCAATGCCATTGATAATCACCACAAAGAACAATTAAAGGAAACAAAACTATTTCATATTAATATAAAATTATGTTCCAGTCAATGTTGCTATCCTGATCTAGATCTATGGTTCCTATACTATTCTATTCCTGGCCAATCTGTAGGGGCAGTACTCTTCCTGTAAAAAAGTCGGTCTATTTTCTTCTGAGATTTTACATTCATAGCATCATTCTTCTATCAACACAGCTCTATACCTAGCACTTTAGTATAATTTCACAGTCATCATCTTCCTACTTTGTTTCTGATTTCTATTTGTGTCAAGTTCCTCACTTAAAACCTTGTGGAACATTTATCTGTTTGGTATCTTTGGCTAGTTCTAACCCTGTATGCTGTCCCTTTGATGGGCGCTACCCTCTAAATACGAGTCAGTCATGGAGCAGCTACAAATCCTTCACCATCAAAACCACAGAGATTATATATTAAAGAGAATGTGAATGACAAAGGTGAACAATTCTACAGCCTAAGTAAAATACATTAGACATCAAGCCAATCTTAAAAACCAAAATCTGGAGCAAAGCAGCAAATTCTAGTGTTCAACTTCTTTTAGGAGACAATAATAGACATCTAATTCATGTATTTATATCTAAGTGGCTATGGATGCCACACACAAGAGAGACTGAGGGGTGTGTTTATCCAGTCCACCACACACCACCTAATCCATGCAGCTGTTGGGACAACTCAACCACAGGTTCTCTTGCAGAGTCATTCTCCTTCCTGAGGCCCCTCTAAAGGGGTCTGGGTCAGCTGAATTGTTTTAACTAAGTCCATTCCCAGCTGCTCTTTTTACACTAATACATGCACATTAAGTCTGATGCTTCCAGGAAGTATCAGATTACTGCATCTAAACACTCTGATTAGGTTGAACACTGGGTAGGTCCACTCTCATGACAAATAAAGGAGCCATTCTTCCACCAGGAGCTATGAAGCTCAAACATTTCACATCCTATCATCATCACACACCTCTCCTATTCTTTATTTACACAAGGACAAGGCTAGACTAACAAAAAACCTTAGATGCAGGAGAGATGGGCAAATAAGCAGGGGAGAATAAATGACAGTTCCCACAGTAACCTTCCCATTTATAATATTTGACATCTAACTTAGGAATTAAGGCAGAAATCTTCAGAGAGAAAAAGAGTTGTTAAAGTTACAGTTCTAGCCTGAAGCCAATCTTGGATATTAGTTCTCACTACCTGTTACAGACTACACTGTCCTGAAATTGCTTTCCTTGAGCCTCCCTTTCAGGGCAACTACACTTCAGACTTCGTTTTTTAAGCAGATCCATATGCTATGAGTAAAGATAGTGCTCTTCAAACAAAATCACAGCCTCTGTCTTGGAGTAAAGTACCAAATCATGGCATTACTTATGACAACAAGTTTGGTCCAAGTCTCAGATAATCTTTACTTAATCCTATATTATCTAAGGAGACACCTCAGTATTACAGTAATGGACAGAGTAAGAACTCACGACCATAACACCCAAGCTGCACACAAAATCATACAGAAAATATGCTGCAATAAACATAATAACAAACATTCACTTCAAGTGATGATCAGTGTTAGTATTTTTTAAGATTTGTTTTTCACTACATAATCCCAGTAACATAACTTGCATAATACTTCTTGAATATAACATGCAAGAGATCTCATCTTCTCTTTCCCTTAAATTAGCATTTTTGTACTAGATAATTAAAGAGAGTGCTAACACAGTCTTCTAAGTGTAGTCTGAAAATTATTGTAGCCTAGCAGCAGCATAAAATTATCTAAGAGATATCTAATGGCTCATAGGAAAAACTGTTTCAGGAAATCTTAGGTGCCTCCCATGCTCAACATTAGCTAACATTAATACATAGACACAGGCAGACCAAGAACTGATCAGAATATGGAAGTCAGACTCCTCAGCCCTTCATTACCAAGTTCCAGCTTCCTACAAGATATCTATGAAGTACTGAACCAGATGCTGTGCACAACCTTAGAAGCAATGCAGAAAAGTACAGGACCTCCTTAGCACTGTACTGAGCACAGATTTTAACTATGATTCAATAGCACATGCTTTGGCATGTCTACTTGTTTTTTAAACAGAACATAAATTACATGATGTTCAGCATTTTAGTATAACATGGCTAGTTTAAAGATTGCCCACAAAATGAACTCCAACATTTTATGCACCTGTACAAAACTACAAAAATCATCCAGGAATAAAATTCTTCTTAGAACTGACTTGTAGATGTTCATGGCACAATATTTCTTGCAATGGAAAGAGAAAGGTCAGATAAAGTTTGGGGAGAGATAATTCTGTCTTCAGAGCAATCATTACAGTGTTTTACAAATAAACACTGGACTTCAGAGGATGTATCATTTAATAGCATATTATTCCTCACTGAGTGAGCATGATCTGCTAACACTGTAGAAAAAGTGGGAAGAGAGGACAGTTAGTGTATCCCAAAGCACATTTACCAGAGGATGCTGTATGGCCAATCTTTGTTTTCAAACTTCCCCATTTCTGAATGCTTTTGGTCAGCTGTAGTTGTATGTAATATATACATAGTTATTTTGGAAATGTATGAATACCAGTGTAGCTCAAGCTTCCTTTTCTTTCATAAAAATTAGCCAACACATAACATGCATCTCATTTCCAACATACAAAGATTCTTCAGCTCAGGGGAAAAAAAGTCATTTTCATGAGCACATTTCCAAGCACATATAGTTTAATGCAAGGTTGAAAGTAAAGGTCTATCATTCTGAGAGTCAGATAGTACAATCATTATTTTAAGAAACTTACAAAGAGCTAAAGGAAAACAATTCCCAGCATTTATGTAACAGTCAATCATTCAGAGCCATAGTAAGGATTTTATTAGATAAGCACTGAATAATCTCAGTTTTGCATTGCAGAAGTGAGTATAAACTACTCTGCTTCGTAAGGCTAAACACAGAATAAGGCAATCAGGACATTTGTGATCAAGTTCTTTCCTCCTTTTCTTCAACCTGGCTGCAGAGAAAAGTAATTTTAGAATGTTGGTCTAAAGATCAGTCTCTGAATAGTAACACAGCTGATTAGCCCATTGAGTCAGTTCATCACCAGGAGGGCCCACTGACAGAAATGTGGTCAGCAGCACAGCCAGGATGGACTTGTCCATGGTCACCAAGATCAGAGAAGCAAGTGAGCCAGTGCAGAAGGAATTTCAGTCTTTGTGTAGGGACTGTCTGGGTCATTAATGTGGGCTCAACAGAGGAAGTTATACTGCAATAGACAGCACCTCAAAAATATAAGAGGTGCTGGGCCCTAGATAGCTGCTTTACAGCTGTCAATCACATGTACTTTAGTGAAGCAAAGGCCTACAAATTGGAACTATTTTAACTGTGAAATTACTGAGAAACATGACTGCTTAAAACTGCAAGGCAACATCCTTATGAGCAAAATGCCTTTGGCCCAGACAACAAAAGATTTACCCTGGATCCCCATGGTAACATAGAGAGAAAGCAAATCCAGTAAGACATTTAAATACAACGTCCAGAGATTTGGATACACTATTCACTTGAATTAGTGGAGCTTAAACACATGGAAACAAGTAATTAGCTAAGAAAACATGGCAGAAGAGTACATGAGGCATTATATATGTAACTGATAAACTGGCATGTAAAGGAAGTAATTTTAGATCCAAAATGCACAATCTCTGGGTTCAGCTGCTAAGTACCTGCACAGCTATCCATTCCTACACTTGTTACTTACAATGCTAACCCAAAGAAGACAGGTTTGTTCAATAATCCTACAACACAGCCACTGTCTGGTATGTTTCAGCCAATTGAATCTGGTCCCTGAGGAGTCAGGATTAGAATGACTCAGTTAATCATGATCAGTGGATGAGCTAATACCTCCTTAATTATCATTAGAGAGACAAGGTTGGTTGTGTGTAAATATTCTCCCTTATGTCAAGAGCAGCTAGTAGGCCTTAGAGTGTTGCTTCACACTGTAATCATCTCATTCTATGGACACTGAAAGCCAGTCTCGTACATTCCCTTCCTCCCCGTTCCACACTGCTCGTTCCTTGCATCAGATCAAGCCACTGTGCTGCCACAGTACCAGAGTGAGCTCATGAGGGTGTGGGGAGGACAGAACACAGGGGAGTTCCCCCATCATATCATCAAGCTTATCAAAGATCACCCTGCAGCCACAGACAACCACGGCACCTGCAGCATGGAAAAGGCAGGAGGAACACACCAGGCAGGCTGGAGGGCAACAGGAACTGTCCTTCCTGGCAGCAACCCACAGTTTGAGTGTGTAAGGCACACACATCTCCCAAACCAGTCTCTGAGAAAAGGAGACAAAACTAGATCTAAGCTTTGTTGCCCAGGACTGATGGACACCACACTCCCAATGAGCTAACAAGCACCATGGATTGGCAGAAGTGCTGCTGATGTGCCTGGCACACTAAAAGACTCCAGGCAGAATTGCAGGGGTCCAAACTTCAAATTAGTGGCTTAGACCTCTTGGACAAGAATCTGCTCTTGCCAAGTGGAAAACTTCTCCATATGAATAGGCTCCAAACACAAAAAAATTACCCTAACTATGGATTCTGTTTACCTTGGTTTTGGCCCACTAGAATAGCGGAAAAAAACTCAGTGTTGTTCACTTTCTAGACAAATGCAATTTTTGAAAAAGTAGGGAAACCACAAAACCAGAAAAAGATGATCAATAAATTCTTAGTTTTAGAGACAAGCAACAAGGGCAAATACTTATTAATGCTTCCTCCCCAAACAGGAGGAGAAATCCACCTTTTTCTATGACTTAACTTCATAATGATCCTAGAATCATTTAGGTTGGAAGAGACCTTTAAAATCAAGTCCAAAAGATAATCCTAATGGCCACTGCACTAAAGGGTTCTTCAGCTTTCTCTTTCTCAATTTCTTTTCCTTAAATATAAAGAAGCAGGAAATGAACTTTTCCTTGGCCCAGCCACAGTCTTCATTTGACAATTTAGGAAAAAGTTACAGAATACATAACTTTATGTCTCTAACTGTATTGAGTAAATATTCTGACAAAATAAGAAACAATTCTCTCCTTGTTTGCAAGTGAAGATACTTCTTTTCTTATTATAAAACCATTCCTTATTTCCATTTAATAAATGAATAAATAAACAAATAAATGTAAGGTCATCAACAGAATGCTCAAGTACTTTAAGCAGACCCATTCCAGTAATAGTCACAAGCTTCCCATCACACAGAGATCAGGCCACTGCTCCACAAGGAGCAAGAGAATCCAAACAAGTCCAAAGCCTCTGCCTGAATCTTCCAAAACTTGCAAGACAGAGGCATAGCAAGGCAGAAATGGAGAAGTTTGCTCTGCTTATTTTTTTGTTATAAGCACTAGAACACTCTCTATTCTACACTAGAATGGAAATTCTGGCTAGCCTGGTAGCCTGCCTGAATGTAAGCACATTCCAAGTAAACTGATAGTTGTCTGCTTCCCCTTCCCAGAGATCTGAAGCACATGAACTTTCTGCTCCAGTCATTAAACATTTGAGTGCAGTCACAGTCATTTTTTCCTGGTCTTATTTAGCTGCCTTTTGAAAATCAACTCTCAGCATCTAGAAGAACTTCTATAATTATACAGTGACCCTCATCATCATGTGCAAGGAAAAAATTTTTGCTTTGCATCTACTATCACAAGTGACCCCGTGTTTTGCAGTAAACAGTAAGATATCCACATCTTACTTTCATGGTGCTACTCATGATTTTCAAAACCTTTCACCATGTCTCTCCCTCCAGGTACCTCTTCTCATCACAGAAATATCCAAATGCATTTGGTATCTGCCTCTAGAGAAGTGGTCTTTACTTCTGATCACCCTTCTAACCTTTAACTTCCATAGTTCTGCTATGTCCTTGGTATCACTGCAATCTAAGACAACCACTTTACTGATTCAACTATTTCCAAAAGTAAATCTGAAGAGCTCATAAACCTGAATATAAAGACTTTGTCTTTCCCACCAAGGCAAATGTATTTCTTCACATTTATTTGTGCTTATTCTCTCAGTACCACAAAGCCTTTCAAGTCTTTCCCACTTTCAATCACTAGGAATATAACCTCTCTCACCCTCTATCTGAAACAGGATAGCACAGACCCGTGCAGTAGGCCAAAAATTACCATCTACAACCTCTTTTATATTTAAAACAATTACCCGTGACAGAACTTCCCATTTGCTTCAGATTACAGTTATGTTTACTTGAAGAGCCTCTGGAGTGGAAGTTAATCCACAAATATTTCAGCATTTCCAACCAACTTTACACCAGCCAGCATTAATTATGTCCTTACCAATGCCTTCACAGAACTCTACTAGCTATGCCCTCCATGACTTCCCTTTACAAAAGCTTTATCACTGGTATCTATGTATTTAGTGATTAATCTATTTCTTAAAATAGAATTCATGCTATTTAATCATATTGACTTTAAACAGCAGTAGCAGTTTGTCTGATCATCAGTATGCATTTGCTCCAAGACTCCAATATCCCTTCCCCTCTAATATATCTATGTCAATATCCTACAACAAATGTAAAGAAAATAGATAGCCTGATTTTATACAAGTACACAAACATTCATATGCACACCTTTGTATGCATAAAAAAAGCTTGCTTCCTTTTTTTCTAAATTCTGTTTTAAATGAGTTACGGTTTGTTTTCCTCTTGTAAATTCTGGACTAGCTTGTGCCATTTCTTACTGGAGCTACTGATCCTTGAATAATATACAACAGCAAGAAGACCCATTTTGAAGATTGCAGAACTCCAGCAACCTCACATTGGTTTTGGCTTTTCCCCATCACTTCAACATTAGAGCAGCCCTGTACTACAGCACACCTTTTCCAAAGGGGCTCCTTTTAGTCTCAACTTCCACTTCCTAATACACCTGATTGCACTTTCCTTTATGTCTTGTTTCCTAGGCCTAAACATTGCTTTTCTCTCCTTTACTTTCCCCCTCTGCTCCCAAGTAAGGTGCAAGGAACATTCCAGGGAGTGTTTACAGAACGTGAAGCCCAGCAAGAGTACACCTCAAAGTACTTGCTGGTAAAAAGAACACCTCATGTTACAGCCCTTTACTGAAAACTATGGATTCAAAAGAAATCAAGGTTGTTTGACACCTATAACAAAACACTTCTCAGAGAAGTTGTTTCTTAATTAGAACTAACAAAACCTGCTTCCTGCAGGCTTCCTCTATATTATTGCTGGTATAAGTCCATTAAGACACTTCCATACAACCCTCATTTTGGTTCCCTCCCAAGTTCCTTAGCTGGCATCTCTTCCCTTTCTCATTCCTTGAGTAATGCCAGTTACATCTCATGCTCCCTAATTACTGAGTGAGAGTGAGACAATTTTATGCCTATTTCCAAACTATGAAGCTACTAAGTGGCTGTAAGGTGGATGGGGTAGGGAAAAGAAGCCACAGTTTTGCCTTCTGTAAAGCAGTAATTTTCAAGAAATTCCCAGGATCTTTGTATTTCAAAATGCATTTGCTTCTGCAAATGTGACCACTCCACAGACGAATGCACAAAAGACAGACAGCAAATTAATGAGCTTATTTCCTCAGAGCCAAGGCACAGATAGGCCCCTTGACATCAGCCAAGATCTTGTCTTGGAACTCCAGCTTTTATTCTGGCTTCTAATCTTAATTCACAAGTTCATTTTAGGAAGTGCTATACATATTAAAAAAAAAAACTCACCGTTTTATTACGCAGTCTAATTATGTCTGAAACAGAGCCAGCTCCACAATATTCCATAACAATCCACAGGTCTGTGTTCTTAAAGTAGCTGCCATAGTACTTGACAACATAAGGACTAGATGGGGGAAAAAAAAGTTAGATAAATAGATTAATTCTTAGTAGAAGAAAAAAAAATCACCAGCACACCTGTTGTTATGAGCTATGGTGTTAAGAGATGTGTTTGACACAGCTAAAGAGCAAGTGCAACAAAATACATTTTAAATCTGCAATTAGTTTAACCAATGTCTAGTTAGAACAAATTCTCATTACTTAATAAAATTATAACCTCACTACTAGGTATATAAGTTTTCAGCAATCTTCAAATACAGACATTGTTTTCCCAAACAGTTGTCATCCAATAAAAAGCTTTGTTTTTCCCCCCTCTAAGGCCTGTCTTAAAAAGACTGCCTTGTTTTCTTCTCTCCAAAGCAAAATAATATGGAAACTCACCCATGTTTTCCCAGTTTTGCAAGAATAAACTTATTTCAAGCACAAAGCTAGACTTCCATATTAAAGAGCATCTAGTGTTGCTTTGAAGCCTTCTGGATTTGCAAATGCATTTTCATATGAAGTGTCTTGTGAAGTGATAGTATTGTCACAAACAGAACATATTGCTTTGCTACTCATCAGTTTGTCACTTGACAAAATGCTTCCCTGGAGTCATTTCCAAAAGAAAGGCAGAAACATAGCAAACATAAAAAGGATCATCCTTTAGAAGTTATTAGATGGTGTATTTATGGAAATAAAAGACTGAAGGTTTGGGGTGGGGGTTTTTGCAGGAGCTTAAATAAGGCTACAGTTCAACTGCCATCTATCTCCCACAAAATCAGGAAATAAACATACTGAGATTTCAGACTGTGGTTTCTGATCAGAACACCTACATTATGGGGTAGAATCAAACAGCATTCTGTTTTGGAGCAAGGAACTGTATTTTAGGATCAGCATTTCTGGCAGCAGCATTCTTCACATAGACAACTGATATTAGAAGAAGAGAGGGCCTATGGTTGCCTCATGCAACATGATACTATCTTTAAAAAAAAACAGGTCAACACCATCAAAAAACTATTTCATTTAAAAGCAACTGTTAGCACGAAATGAACTTGCCTTTTCAGAAAGAAAGGTGGGCCAGTCTCCTCCTAACCAGTCCAAATGTCTACCATTTACAAGCACAACATACTGATCTTGCTCCTTATAAACTCATGAAGTGAGGAAGGCTATATTAGTTCCAAAGAAAACCCACAGACCATCTCTTGCCAGATTTATACTAGGCCAGTATTCCCAGCAACAACTGGGTGTTATTATCAATCAGGACAAGATGATCTTTTCAAAACATCAAGTGCTGTGCAATCTCAAACACTGCTCATATTTGCTTAAAGATAATAATAAATCTGATTTTGAAACTGCAGCCCAAAACTCCACAGACAACAGAGAATGCAAAGTAACTTCTGCACCCTTGCATCAATGCTTCCATTTTTACAAGACCTGAAATCATAAGATTTGTGAACAAGTGTAAGGCAACAATCCATTAGCACTTCTACAAGATTGCTCACTTTTAAAAAGGGTATGCTCCTGCATGAAAAAGGCAACCAAGAGAATACTGTCCTGGAAGTCAACTGCTAGCCATTCATCCTCAGCTAGAAACATCTTTATCCATCTTCTGAAAAGGGTAACTCAGAATTTCACAAAGCCTAAGACATTTAAAGGAAACAGTAACCTATGGCCTTACCAGTGCAAGTCAAGTAAAGCAAGCATGGAGAATGCTAAGCAGATGCCAGTATTTATTCTTTCAACAGTTTTTGTTATGCACAATATTTTTACTTTCTTTAATCCAAACTAAGGAGAGAAGGAGGCCCACAAAGTGGTTCCTTTAATTAAAACGTCTGTGTTGGACAATTTACCTTCCATGAAAAAGTTTGCAGCTGCTTATATTTCAGCCATTTTCAGAAGTACAAATACATTTTCACATAGACTCTTAGAAAGGGAACAGAAATATCATACCTACCTGTCACATTGTTGCATTATAGAGATTTCTTTAATTATTTCTTGAAGATCTGACTCCACAGGGACCTGTTTAATTGCTACAACTTGTCCAGATTCTTTGTGTATTGCTTTAAAAACGCTACCATAAGACCTAAAAATAAGAGACAATATTTTTAAAAACAAGACAAACTGCTCCTGATTTCCATTACACACAAAAAGTCAGAGAAGCCATATGCTCATGCAGAAGTTGGAACATTTTTCAGGCTGCAAAAAGATCAGTACTACCAGGACCTCAGGAAAGACAGAAGAATGTTTTGTCAAGACTGAAGAAATCTTTGTCAGGATTTAGAGTTTCTAATTCCATTACAGGTGCAAGTACATTTGTTGTGTTAACAAACAACAGACATCAAAAATGCACAGATATATAAGGGAAAGTGTGGAAATCTACTGATGCATTTGCCTTAGCAGTAAAACTTGTCTCTGGAGGCATTCCTTAGGACATTTACAGTCACTCTCTCTGAAACTTAATATTCCAACATATGCTTTATGTACTGTTTCCCTCTGATCCTATGCCCCTGTAAATAGCTGTACTTACCCTTCACCAAGCTTCTCCAGAACATCAAAGACTTCTTCAGGCTGCTTAGTTAAACTATCTTCACTTAGCTTTTTCAGTTTGCTAAAAGAAAGACAAAAGTTAAATAATTTGTCTGGGGGAGAAAGAACTCAAGCAAATAGAATAAATTATTACTAAGAAAAATATATTCCAATTAAATTACTTAATGTGCAGCAAAAAAAATTTAATCAACTATCATATAAAATGAATAAAGTTATAACAATTTTTGTCATTATCACTTTCCCATTACTGTTTGCTCAATTCAAAGCAGCATGGGACCAATACACTCTTCAAACCACCTCCTTTGCTAAAGCAGAAACAGACAAAGAATACAGGAAAGTTTACCTTCCCTCAAAAAACAGTCAGCATGCAAACACATGCCCCTTACTGCTTAGAGGATGCCACGTTGTTCTCTATTTATGAACCAATCTTTTACCCACATGAAGTACTCAGTTTCTAAATTGTACCCCTCATCAGCCACTGAGTAACATCATTACAAGCAGAATTCTGAAGTCAAGATGATTCTGGGAGCATATGGTAACACTTCCTAGGTAGCAGCAGAAGACTGAAATTCCAAAAGCTGAGTACTGTGAGAGCTGTTGGGGCAGCTTCTCTTGCATCTTCATAAATGCACATAGGGGCAGGATGCAATGAAATCTCTAATTACATAACACCACTGTATTTTGCACTTAGGTCTCTCTCACACAGTCTCAAATCACTCACTAACACCCTATGATTTCTTCCAACACTCTCAACCCCTTTCTACCACCATTTGTTGTCCTTTACAAGCAGTCCTAGCCTTGCCCTGGTCTCTAGCATTCCCAGCTATCCAGGCCCCCAGACTCCTGGCAAATCTCAAACTACAACCTGGCTGCAAGCTTGCACCAGAGCTAACACTGAACACAGCACAGGAAAACACAACCACACACACATTGCAGCAGGGACAGGGGGCTGCAACTTGTCAATCCTTCACCGTAAAGTTACAGGGAGTTTTGCTGGAAGACTCAAGAAACAAGTTGACTACACGACAGCCAAGAGGACTAATAAAGCAGAAGATGAGATGAAGAATAGCTGGTGCTGTAGTGTTAAATATAGACAATGTGTTCCATATGCAGGAAGAGGAAAAGGGGAAAAAACCGAAACTTTGAAGAAACAGCGGATCATTGAGAACTTATGGAAGTAAGTTATCCCACAACATTTTCTAGAAACAAATACAAAACAGGGGAAGGAAGGAGGGCATAGACAGAAAAAATTGACAAATCTTAATAGTGGAAGAACAGTGATCTGAAAAAAAAACCAAACCACTTTATATTAGGAGATGCAATTCTGTGATATACAAAATTAATACAAGTTAAAGTGACTGACCAATGAGGGAACTCATGAGTTGAAATAGATTTGTAATTGCCAACCAGCTAAGCAAAAGCAAACAATTTAAAGTAACTGTAAAAGCACCCAAGTCATATGGATTGGTCTTAAACAAGGGAAGCAAAGTGAGAAGGCACAAGGGTGCACACATTTATACATCAAAGAACTATTTCATAGATGTAGCAATTACATGAATACAAAAACCTCTACAATCAGTAAGGAAAAGTGCATTCATACAACAAAGACCACGCCGTTTCCTACAGCAAACAGTCAAGAAGTTGGAACGTCTGTGTTTAGGGAAAATAAAAATCTGCACAGCAAAGGAACAGCACAACTCATGAATATGGAGAAAATCAGCAAAAAAGTCACATGAAAATAGCTAAATAATGTCTGTAAAACTGGCCTACAAGAACAAAACTCTGCTTTCTTTTTCACTCTCTCTCTACTGGTGAGACACTAGAAAGCAGAAAGACAGAACTTACACCTTGCAGAAAAGCACATATTTAATTTCTAAACAAGCATATGTTGAGACAAATCAAAGGAAAAAAATATTTTGCAGGTCAGTATTAAAGTAATAAATAATTCATTCTGCTTGTTTGTTCCAACTTTTTTCCTCTCTGAACAGATTATACACAGCCTTAAAGGCAGCCTTCAAGAATAAGTTGCTGCCATCATTCCCTTCTTGCCACCAAAAAACCCCAGGCACAGTATGTTTATAACACAAGCAGAGCCCTGAAAAACAAAAAGCATAACCTTTAGCTGAGTCTCTCAGTCAAAGCGCTGCGCTACAAAGGATGTACCAAACAGAAAAGCAGAGGGACTGAACTTCTTAGTGACAGCAAGAAAAGAGAAAGCATCCAGTACCCCCGAGTGGAGATGCCCACAAAGAGAACACTTCCACCTGCCCATCACAAGAGTAATGCCTGCTAAAACGAGAAAGAAACAAAAAAATCCATACAAAAAGGGTCCCAACAGCACCATTAATGCCAAGGCATTGAGAGTGCTTGAGAAGAGTTAGTGAAACTCTCACAAACAGCCATAAACTGATCAAAACCAATGTCATTGTCAAATAACAGATTATCTGGAGTACTTGAGAAGCAACCAGGAGATCAAAGAAATAAGCATTCTGTAGTTTTAAAATTATTTTCACATTATCCAACTCTGACAAACATGTTATGAGACCAAATCACACTTAACACTAAGGCAGCTTAATACAAAACCCATTTCCAGTAAGAAAGGCAGGTCAGCCTCAGGAACGCAATCTCCAAAAGCCCTGCTCAAAGTCCCTCCCACTCCTTTGCAAGCACTGTAGCAGCACAGATGCTGGGTCCAGTGTTCAAGTGGTAGCACCAACACCACAGGTCTTAGAACCATAGAAAAATCCTAATTACTCAGACATTCTGGTTTCTGTTTCTGGATGTTTAAATAGAATATTCAGCTCTTGGACTACAGAACACCACGCGATATACCCTGAAGGGCTGCAGCAAAGAAAGCATTTATGAAAACTCTAAGAGAAACAAGGAAGAAGGTGGAGACCGGTGTAACTGGCTGCAAAGCACCCAGGAGAATACAAGAAGAGACCAGAAATAGTATCTTATTGGTTAAAAGCAAGCAACAAACTTGGGACAGAGAAACACATCTAAGACTTCAGCATCAGCTCATAATGGCGGGTGTGGGGAGGGGGGAAGGGGGCAGGAGGCAAAAATGAAGAGATAAAGGGCACAAGAACAATAGGAGAGAAAGATCTAATGTGTCTCATTCCCTTCTCCCTCATTCATTCTCTACTTCTCTACTTTCATAACACAAGCATTTAAAACAGAACAAATAAATCAGTAAACCCAGGCACTGATTTACTCTGGCCAAAGGATATAAGTGCCATATGTGTATGTGTGTGTGTGTGTGTGTGTGTGTTAGTATATACATATATATATATATATAATCATATAGGGGGAAGTCCAAAGGAGATGCAGAGTTCAGTATAAAACCTGGGCAGAAAGTCATTCCGGATTATTTTTTTTCTCTAGAATCTAAACTATGAGGTAGTGATTATAAGCTATTTTAGAGGTCTTCCAGAAGAGAAGCTGCTCCTTAAACCAGAAGGACTAACTAAACTACACTTCTGGGAAAAACCTGTCAAAATTATTTTCTTGTTCCAAGAAGGTTTGACTTTCCACATAACATCTAGTCCTTTAACAAGAAAAATACAACATAGTAAATAATAATACTTTTATAAATCCAGTTCATAGGAGAAAACATTAATTCCAGTCTGACCAGAATCTTATTTGCCATTGAGTACATCAGCAAAATTGTAGCAAAGGAAAACCTAGAAAACTTAAGAGGCACCCAATCCCAGCAAAAAGAACAGAAAAATCTGAACTGCAACATGAAAGAACAAGAGATTTCCTCCCCAAAAATGGGAAAAAAAAAAAAAAAAGTATTACTATAGTACTCTACAGTCATTATATACAGATTTCACAAAATAAATTGGTGATGTGCTACAGAGGTAGGGATGCACAAATCCCTGAAAGTTCAAAAATATAAATAAAGCTGGAATAAAGAATAGAAAGCCATCAACTACTGTCATGAGTTACAAAAGAACAGGACAGCCACTCCAGGAAACATCAATATATGTGGTTTATTGTGTAGAAGAACTACCACACTGAAACATTTTTAAAAATGGCTGGGATCAATTACACTGATATATTAAGAGAAGGTAGTAGGAGAAATCACTGCAGTCCTGTGAAGTAGAGGTGGCATGTGGAAGCCTTGAGACTTTTACTCTGCTTCACAGCAATCACACAAGTAGAAGCAAGATTAAGACAATTTACACCACTGTAATGTGCACTTACATATAGCTTTCTACCAAGAAAGCCCAAACATTTTTGTCCCATCATTTTCAGGAGGAACTTGATAATTGCCAACATGTCCATTGACACAAACATTTTAAAACACACTTTTTTCACAAGCAATTCATTTTCTAAGAACAAGTTCTTCCTCTTCCCACAAAACCTGAAAAGTTGTGGTTTTCAGTGAACATTAAACTCAATTTTGAAGAAAGGACTGGAAAACCTTCATTAACACTTCCCATGCTTGTTAAGCAGCCTTTCATTTGGCAGCAGCATGCAGGAGATGGGCAAGATTAATATTACATACTTGAGAAAATTCTGTCAATAACTATTTTGTTTTTCCCTTGTATGCAACCTGTATCCTCACATGTGAGCTTGCCAAGGACACAGAAAAAAACAAAAATATCAACAAAGGAAAATTACAACACTAAGAGGAAAATGTTGTAGCAATTTCAAGAGCGAATCTCCTTTCTAGAGAGAGAAAAAAACTACAAAGCACATCTAAAGTACAGTTAGAGATTCAGATGCAAGAAAACACTGTGTCAACTACTGCACAAATTGTTCAGCATAAAATCAGAACATCTACTCTAAATTATTATTAAAATTAAAAAATATTCTGGAAAGGACTCTCCCTTAAAAGTCTTGTGTTACTGTTGCAGTACATTAGTCAAAGAAAAAAAAAATTGAATTATTTTGACATTATCTTCACTGAAAAGTCACAATGGCCTAGAATGTCACTTGGGCATCATCATTGCTACTTTTTGAAGGGCTGTATTACAGATTTATACAACAGGCAATTGCAGTGTGTGCTTCTCTACAGGGAAGTGGAGATAAAAGTGCCCTATACCTCGAAGGCAACACTGGGATTCTAGGGCATCCAGGCAGCTTTTTAGTGTACATATGAAATTCTTGCTACCTCTAAATGGATGTCTTGCACCACGGGTATGATGCCAATAGGTCCCTGTCAGTAACTGCTCCTGTGGACAACAGGCACCAAAGTAAAATATTCTGGTGTTCACATTTGTTTTGCCAAGTAAATATGGTCCATTTCAAACCACTACTGCATCCAAGGACAGCACCAAAAATTCAGCCTACAAAAAATAATCTGGACTTCTTCTGGCCTTGCAGAAAAAGGGGGTGCCCTAGAACAGTTTGGAATACCAACAATCAGGAAACTGTACAAAACTATCAGTAAAGGAGATATTATGCACAGCCATGAAAAATTCGCTTCAAATCTTAAGAAATAATCTGAGTTAATATCTTATGAAAAGCTGAGTTCAAATTTTCCCTTCCACTAAAGAAACAAATCTGAGTTCTCATCACAAATTTCCAGAAATAAGCTTCAAAAAACATGTGGAATACAAAAACATGCCAGAGTTTAGACATTCCCACATCTAGTTCTTTCTGACCTAATCCAAAAACTTAAACATCTCTTAGTTTAGGTTAGGCCAGACACACACCTCCAGCTAAGCAATAAAGTTACAGTAAATGCCACATTTTCCCAAAAACATCCAGCAGGTTATGCCAACTTCACTGTTTGATTTTCAGTCCTGTGATACCACCAGATCCCAAGGGTTCCACTGCTGCTGGTGACGCTGATTGACGTTGAGACTCCTCAGACGTTTTCATTTCTTTTCCTAAATTTTTGTGGGCGCCTGTCCCACTTCCCTCATTTGAGATACGCAGCACTGTCAGCCAGAAAGTAAAGTCTAGGCCTGTCCCTCCTTAGCCCACTGCCTGCTAAAAACACCCAGACAGCAACTACAATCCAATTCTTTTTCAAAATTTTCCACAGTAGGTACTGTCACTTGATGTGTTATTGGAGAAGTCATCAGATGTTCAAGACTACATTCTTCTCAAGTCCTATCATCCTACAGGAAACTGCTTTTAAAGAATTTAAAGGTTCTAAATGGAGAATGTAGAGGTTTTAAAGATGAATGTAAAAACAGATCTAATATCCTTTATAACAATTTTTTATACTGTGTAGTCCCTAGATTTTTCATTATCAGGAAGCAAAAGCAAAATCAGAGCTCAAAGACAGTAAATATATATGTGAACCATGTAACTACATTCTGTACACCACACAACTACAGTCCATGTATTGTACAACTATACCCAAGAAAGGCTTGATCCAATTGAAATAGATTATTAAACTTAACACAAAGCAAAACTGTTTCATGCATTAACAAGTCAAATGGTAAATTACTTTTTAAATTGTGCATAGTAATTAATATGACCTGGTAGCCTATATACTTGAGAAAATACATCTACTGTGGGAATATTCTTGGAGTTTGCCTCTTCCCACTCCCTGATTTGCAATTGCAACTATGCAACGCCCACCCCCACAAGCATCCATCCCTCCAGCAGCAGAGCATAAGGACACTTTCCAACGTGAAAAGCGAACTACTCATGTATGCTCTTGCCACGATCCTGAACTATCGAGTGAGAGACCCCCAGGCCAGAGAGGACTCTGCTCGGCTCGGCGACCAAGTTTCCCTCACTTCGTACTAAAAATGTTCTTAACTCAAGCAGCTCCCAAGGGTTCGTCTCCAACCGGGCATTTACTAGAAGGTGTATTTCGTGGCACCCACCCTACAGAAGACCCTTCCCCACGTGACAGAGCCCTCAGGCCGCTAAGCAAGGCTCAGCACCGTCCCTGTCCCATGGCCCCCTCACAGACCCCGCCACCGAGGCCTCACCCTGGCCGTGCCACCGCTCCCGGGCGGGGAAGGGTCGTTACCTCTTGGGCGCTGCCTGCTCCATGCCGTCGCCGCCGCGGCCCCCCGGGGCCGCTGACCGAGCCCCGGGCCCCGCCGGACCCGAACAGCTCCCGAGCGACCTCCCTGCCCCTCGACACGGGGCCCGCGCCCTCCCACAGCCGCGCTCCGGCCGCCGCCACTACCGCTACCGCCGGCCACGGCGGAGTCCCGCCCCACGGCGCCGCTCATTGGCTACAGCCGCACTAGAGCCGGCGCTGATAGGGTGGTGAGGATGTCGCTCAGAGTGGTGTCTGCGAGAAAGCCCCGCCCACCGCGAGANCCCCGCGGGCCGTCCCTGCGAGCCGGGCCGGGCAAACCGGCACCCCCGCGGCGCCGTTCCGCCCCCGCGCCTCGTCCCCTGCTCTGGGCGCTGCGCCGTCGGGCAAGGGCAGCCTAGGGCAGCCCCGCCGCCTGAGGGCGGCTCTTCCCCCGCAGCCACCCCGCGGCCTCGGGGCAGCGCTGCCGGGCGGCCGAGCCTCTCACTCGCCTGTGTGCGCCCGGCGAGGCGGCGGCACCGAGCCCCTCCTCGGGAAGTCAAGGGCTTCGTGGGCAGCCGGCTGCACCGCAGTGCTGGGGCGCCCGGCGAGGCGGCGGCACCGAGCCCCTCCTCGGGAAGTCAAGGGCTTCGTGGGCAGCCGGCTGCACCGCAGTGCTGAGGGGAGCTTGAAGACAGTCTGGGCAGGACGGGGGAGCTGCTCCCCGCAGCCGCCTCGGGTGACACGGAAAAGCTTTTGAGGTGAAAAGAGCGGCGCTCGGCTCTCGGGTGTGTGGTGCCAAAGCACACAAGGTACCCTGCAAAGCAGGGGAAGCTGTCACGTAATTACTCAAGCAGCAGGTTTCAGGCTCCAGCCCCATGCGACGGATAGCTGCAGTTTCACCACCTTACAACTTCGACTTTCTGCTGTTTATGGACTTGAATCTGATGGATCCAAGTAGATCCAGCCAAGTCCATACAAGAAGAGCTTACATGCCCGAGCCAATTCCTATATCCTTTCCTGACGGTAGGTTTATTTGCCCAACTAATGGAAGTTCAAGCTAGTAAAACACCTAGGCAAGTTCCATAAAAACACTGAGATGCCCACATTCCACTTCAAACTGATTTTAGATGTGCAAGTATTACAACACTCCCACTTCATAAAAAAATCTGCACTCCATACGTAATTTCGTCTCTTTGATGTGCATTAGCATGGGGATTTAGCATGACTGAAGTCCTACTGTTGTGCAAGCCCTCTACTTTGTCTGAGTCAATCCAATCCAGTTGACTCACTGTGGTCGGGCCAAATGCACAATGGCAATATTGAATGAACCCACAAAACAAATCACACACCACCATATGACCTTTCTGGTTTCTTTGTTTTTCTGAGTCATGGAAAAACTGCGATAGAACATCTTCCTTTGCACAACAGATTAATGCAGAGCTCTTCCAAGCTTCATCCCACAAGCCACAGTGGCTCACCAGCAGTACTGCCAGATGTGTCCATAGCATAAACAGCAGTTTGTAGGATGTGCCAAAAAAACAACCCACCCAGGAAAAGAAGCCAGCAGATGCCTGAGATGGAGTATGAGTACCTCAGAAAGTGGTGAGGAGGAGTCCCACAAGATGTCTCATTTTCCAGTCCAAGGACAGGTGTGGATAGTCTCCAACTTTGTTCTACAGGGTATTTGGCTATTCCCACTGACCAATTATTATTTACAGTTCACCAATTTCACCTAATGAAGGGAAGTCTGACATCCCTATTTGGCTTTAATACTCCTGGAATGCAGAGGTTGTCTCCACATCCTTTAACACAAATATTTAAGGCAGTATTTTGTCCAGGTTATTTCAGAGGAGGCAGGTTTTACTCCCACATCTCAAACCAAAGCTGCCACAGACTACACATTAAAGCAAAGAAAAAGATTCTTAGAAATAAAATACAGGTACTATATTATAGTTGTAACAGCAATACAGAGAAAAGAGCCAAGAAGTTCTCCCTCTCCCCATTCACACATATATTTCATTTTCTGGAAAAATTTAGGGTAAACAGTCTGCCACTCTTACCTCTCCCTTAAACAACAGCTGACAAGAAGAAAAAAAAAAATCAAGCAAAAAAATAGCATATTTAGATATTTTCTCTGTTCTTTTGAGTCCATTTAATACCACAATTCCCACTTAAAAAAAAAAATACCCTGGCTCCTCAGTAACTGAGGAAGATGGAGCAGGAATGTCCTCCATCTATGCCACTGAAGAAAGAAAGGGGTGTAAAAACCTCAAGATGTCTGAAACAGGAGAAGTTAGGTAGCCTGGCTTTATTACATAGTGGGGCAGACAGTGCCAAAAAAAGTATGGACTAATTCCATGCCTCTCTCACAGAAATTTAAGTTGTATCTTGTGCAATTGCCAGAAAGCTTTCTAAGTACATTTAAACTGAAAATGAAACATCAGTAGGATAACATATATACCACGGTATTTTTCAAGATCACTTTATTAATCTCTTATAATTTCAAGTAGTATTTTTAGTCCATGACATTAGAATAAATAACACTATCTCACCTTTCCCCTGTGACATGAATTTGAGAACCGTGCTGTGAAATATGACACTGATTTGGTATTCATTACAATACTGTACCTAGCCACTGGCAAAGAAGGAACTTTGAAAGGGAAAACAGATTCCCTCTGTTCTCCTACCTCATTCAGAGTTTCCAGTTAAGAGAAGTCTAGATGTTCTGGAGGCATGAATATACTATGAGGTTGCTGGTGTCTAGACAAGATGGAGATGAGGAAGTTGCAGACACTCTACATGAGTATTCCCATGATTTCTTCCAGCAGCAGGACTAACACTACTAAGAAGGCAGGCGAGTAAGAAAAGGCTTAATGTAGCCCAATCCTAAACATGCAGGAGCACACTAACTGAATTACTCTTTTTCTTCTGAAGTATTTTATCCATTTTACAAATTTATCCGCCTGAATTAGGACTCCCTTCTCTGCAGAACTGCATAAACATCAAATACAATTCCTTAGACCAAAGAATGGATGAAGACCATACTTAGTTTTTGAGTGCTATAATTATTCTATATTATAATATAGTTTCATAAACAGATAAAATAATTTACAATTACTTATACTGCAATGAAATCAGGAATCACGATGGCATGGACAACTGTTAGGTGCTGTATAACACACACACAAAGGAAGTCCTCAAGCCCTTAAAAATATGAACAAAAATAGTCCTAAGATATCAATCCTGTCTCAGTTGTATATAGTTTGTAATAAAACTAAGAATAAAAATTACTTGAGAAGCTCATGTCTGCATTTCTAACAGGTATTACTAATGTTAGGATTTAAATTACAAATATATACTTCAAAGTCATTCATAAACATCATGAAAATAAATTACCTATGTTACAGCAGGGACCTTATCTCGTTCCTTTGATAGCAAATAAAAGCAGCATTTTCTTCAGAAGGTATTCGATCAGGCTCATTTAAACAAAGTTCATTGTAATGAATACATGATGCTACTGTAAAACAGCAGAATTCATAAACAGTGCATGTTTTCCAAGAGATGCTTGTCATGAACGCTCCCCAAAGAAAATACCCCTCGTCCTTCTTCCTATCTGTGGGGCTTTTCACAGGCCAGCTCTTTTTCCCATGAGCTTTCTGTCCTTTCACCATGGTACTCCCCACTTCTTTCACACAGACAGGGTCCTCAGTGCTCTCTCCCTTGATGTGGAATTATCTTCCCCAGTAGCTCCATTCAGCTGCTTGGCACACCAAAACTGAAAAAATCCATATAGACCCCCAAGAATGCTCCCAGCTCTGTTCTCCTTAAAACCCTCCACATCACTGATGTTTCACTGTGCCTTGGCCCACTCTGGCATTACCCCACAGGGTTCCAAGGATGCTGTGTCTCCATCACACCTGCAGATTAGCTCCCAAGGGAAGGTGTTTGGCTCACAGGAGAAGGCTGCAGGCTGGTCCACAGCATGGTCCCAAACCCAGGTGAGAACAGAATTTCCCTTGCTTTTCCCTTGCCCTGGGGTAGACAGCCCCACAATCAGGGTGTTCTCCCCTCTATCCTTGAGTTCTGTAAAAATAGGAACTTACTGTAATTACAGACCTCAGCTTTTCATAAAACATGTTTAAGTCTAGGAAGATAAGTCACAAATTATTGTGAAGGGGAAAAAGGCAGGGGATGGCAGGCAAGCACAAGGATGGAATGAATGCAGGAGCCTGGTTTCCTTGGAATCCAATTCATAAATTCAAGTAGATAAATAGTCAACAACAACGTGTTTGCATGTCTCTCCCTGTGACTGTCTGATAGTGATCTGATATGCTGAAAGTTAAGGAAAAGGCCTTGAATGAAATACCAGCTTGTTTATACAAAAGATAAGGAAAACTGACTTCTGCCTGTATTTGCTTCCTACCTATCATGTCTAATGTGAAGTAACCTTGAAGACTTATCTAAGGATTTGTTAAATACTTTCCTAACCTTGTCAGTCATAAAATAGTTATAAATAAAATATAAAGGAACAGTGTATTTTCAAGTCTGGAATAAAATTTGTAATTTTCTATAGTGAGTTTTTAAATAAGTTTAGGAATAAAGAACAAGGCACAGAGAGAGGTGTCTCCTTTCCTGAACTATTCACAATTTAATGGTTAATTACTGTCACTAAAAGGAAAATTAATTTTTGCTTGTCCAACAAAAGAAAGAGATATAAAATAAAAATGCAGGCAATATAAGTACAGCAGTCTGGATTCTGCTATCCATATCCAGTCTGTTAAAATCAGCATGATTCACAAAATTCCTACTTAACATTAAAAAGAGCCATAAAAAAACCCCATAAAATATTTGCTGCACTGCTGCAATTCCTCTGACTACCTAGTATACGTTATTTTGATATCCAAAATATTATTACTGGACCTAAAGCCATTTGTTGATTAGGGTAGGATTTTACTGTTGACTAACCATTTAGCTCACAGTCTTGGTAACAGGCTATATATAGACTTACCATTTGCTTTTTTTCCTATTATAGCACACTATGGTAAAAATAAACCATGGATACAGAGTTGCTATTTACAGTTGACCACAGAAGATATTCCAGTCTGTACTACAGCTGCATTGATTGTGCTCATGGGATCTACAGATTGGCATTAATCTGAAAAAAAAATCTCATTTTGGTTTGCGAAACAATTACTGTTGTTGTGGTAATACTGAGGGTTACTCTGGATTCTCTTCCGAACAAAAATATTCCTCCTCTTCCTGAGAGCAACCATCTGCTCTCCAGTGTGCAAAGAAGTGTGCTCACACCCTGGAGGATAAATAAATAACATTTAACTAGCAAGCCTTGATGCCTGCACTAGGGTTGGAAACTAGTATCAATGACAAAAGAAAGACTGAATCATCATTACTTGGAGAAGCAAGTACTTCATGAACCAGCTTCAACTGCGTGAGTATGCACAGCCTTGTGCCCAAGGCTTCCACCACCATGATGGCTGGATTTTCCCCTACCTTCCTTTAGCTCCTGAGCTGAGAATTTTTATAATACATGGCAGAAATATTTAGGGAAGATAGGGTTTTGTTGGGTTTTGTTACAATTTTTAGGGATAAAGATTCCAAGAGGCTAACAAGACCCTTTCTTTCAGATTGAAAGGAGGGACGTTTCCTTGCCCTTGTGGACCTTTCACCTAAGTGCTGGAAGAGAAATATAAATATGTGTGACGCCAAATGACAGAATAAAAAATGAGAACTCAATACAACCTGAAAGCACATCGTGAATACTGAGCACTAAAAAAGCAATGCCATGAAGGTCTTACAGTTTATTCAGTTACAGAGTTTTGGGGTTTTTAGTAAAACTATTCCTATTTATTTCTGAAGTGCATCTCCAGCTTGCTTCATAAATATTGAAAAGCAAGGGTTTTTTATGGGAAAGAATCACTCATCTAAATGCTTTACAATCCAGAAACCACATTTCAGTTTCTTACTTTTTTTCCAACTTTCCCAACCAAAACATGCCAAAAGATCATAATTCAAGTCCAAACAAGCTACTTGTATAACATGTACAGTCACACTTAAAAAAAAACAAAAAACAACCCAAAACCTAAATACAATTCCAGTCTTAAAACCTCACCAAAAAAAAATGTTCAGGGACACAACGGCCATTTCATGACTGACTGTGAAGTAATGTGTCTGATTACAAGATAAGGTCCCATGGAAAGTGGGACTAAAATCTAAGCAAGAAAAATGTTAAGATTTGCACTTACATTCCAATTTTGCACTTAAAAGCAGTGGGAAGCCTTCCCCAGGGCAGCCTTTGTGGTAAAGAAACAGCAAAGCAGCAAATAATTAATTTTCACAGAACTGACTTTGTACGATGCACTCGTTTGAGTCTCCTCTAAGCAGGTTTGGTTTGGTTCAATCGGGGAGAGTTTTATGGCATCCTCACCACTACCCAGGATGAGTCCCTAAACTGCTGTCAATACTGAGCAGGGGAACTTTCTGCTGAAAACAAGATTTTGAAGTGATTAAAGTGTACATAGGTAATGCTATAAAACCATAGCAAAACATAAAGCAAGTTACTATCTAGACAGATAACCCCATTAAATTTGAGAACTAAGCTTTTTCCACTATTCCGTCCTTAAAAATAATCTTCTTAGTGGATGATTAATGGATTTTTTTCATACTAGAAGAGAATTTATCAACAGCCTTCAAAACAGCCCATTTTTACCTAGCCTGGAGTTAGCAAAAGGAAAAAAAATTTGGATGCGTAACTTTCTTTCAGAGCTGAGGAAAATAGAACAATTCCATATACTAGGAGCTTTCTTAACAGAAACAGTTAATTTACCACATAAGGAATATCACATGCATACCACTTCCACCTAACATGAATCACTCCTTCCAGCTGAGAAAACTAAGGTCTTTTATCTTCCTCAGGGTGGAGACCATCTCCTCCCATAGATCCCTACAGAATAAAACTGCTAATCGTTTTAAGGTTTAAAGGCATTACTTCTTTTACATTCTTGTGTTCACATACCACGTTTCAATGTCTTCTAAACAAGAGAGAGCTGAATGTTTTTGTGTAACCTTGAACAGGCCGGTAGACAACTTTTATTGCTTCATCCTTGAGCTCTTCTGTAGTTCCATGATCTAATTTGTTATACTGGTGGTGTTAAGCTGCTCTTACCGGATTCACAATATGCAGTATAAATTCCTTAAAGCTGATTTTAAAATGGCTATGTTAATTTGAATGCTAGGTTAAACAAGGAAAAGCTCAAACAGAATAAAAAAGCCAAACTACTTGTTTCAATATATGCTGTGTCTCTCCTGCAGGAAGGTTAATATATAGCAAATCACTGCTCTATGCAGTTCAAGCTAGGCAGAATGTCACTAGGACCTGATCTAAAATCTGTTGACATCAGCAGATTCCTTCTTTCAAATATACTACTTTGAGGATTAGTCCTTAAAGGAGAGTCCTGTCTCATTTTCTCATGGGAGTGTAAATATAAAGGCAGATTTTTGCTTGACTAGTGTTTCCATACTTGGCCCATTTCATCTCCCAAGAGGATGGAGAAAAACTCAAGATTGGAGACAGATCATATTAGACTCTACCATTTATTTAAAATAAACTCTTAATAATGTGTCATTGGTTCATTAGAGTTCATTAGATCAGAAATTATGCAATCAGAGAAGATAAACAGTGTAGAAGTGGTCCCTGTATTGTGGAATAGATACTAAGCATCTGAAATTTTAGACAGTGGGAAAATCTGCTGTTCCTAGTCACAGGGACACTTATGCAATGTGGTATAATATGCATTGCCTGCTAATGTATTATGCATTACAATATCTGTGTATAATATGCATTGCAATGGCATAGTAATTTGAAGTGAGAAAATCTGTAGGAAGATTAAAACCACACGACTGTGTTAGTATACCTGCAAATATATACAGCACTAATTTTACCTACATTAACAGGAACAACACATTATAAACACTTGACTCAAATGTTATTGGCATTTTTCTTGACCTTTCAAAATGGTCTTTCAAAAACAAGTTCCTCATTTTGACGGGCGTGGGATACTCAAAAGCTCTAAATTAAATGCTTTAAAAGCAGTCTTCAAAACTGTGTTCTAAAGTATATTGCATTAGGCTACACGAGACCAGTTTTTGGCACCTGTTCTTGAAATGAAGGGAAAAAAGCACATTGAAACAAGATTATGCATTATTTTTCAAGAATTCAGCAATTTCTTGGAGAGATTAAATTTGCTACAACTTTAAAATAACAGAGTTAGTGCACATTTTGAATGGTTGCAGGGCTGGGTAACAGCTAGCACAGGAGACTCGGGGCATTTTATTATAGTTAACCCATCCTTCTGTTCCTACTTTAACATTCTACTTTCACATGCAAAAGAAAAAGGTTGTACTTAATACAATATTTATAGCTATAAGTAATAGTGAGTTCCTTTCTGGTTTTACTGTACCAGCATGTATAAGAAATACACAGAACTCTATCTATATTACTGCTACTACTTTGCAAACTGCTGTATATATTGCAAAGCTGGCTCTCTAATAGAAGGCAGTTAAAGACCTCTGCACTGAAATCTGCCAAAGCTGATACAGCAATCACAAACATGTGTTGTTACACTTCTTGTGGCTCATCTCCACATAGTGCAGCTGTTGTGTTGGCTAAAGAAAATGCAGGCCCAAGGGAAACAAATTTAATTCAGCTGGGGCGACTTCCACTGGAAAAAAGTGCTTTAAGGAGAACAGGTGTCTTACAGTAAGAGAGATTGTTTGAGAGGTTTTCCCCAAAGTTGCTTTGCTTCTAGGAAAGCTATTCTAAAGTGGTATGCCTGTGATAATAATCTTTTGCGGTCTAATTTTTAAATAATGCCCTTCAGAAATGCAATGGATTCCAGAAATTCTCTTTTTGTTTGTTTGGCTCAGTCCTAGGTCAGGAAAGCTAGTACAGGATCTTATGCCGCTCATTAGGAGCAGGAGGAAGCCTCAATGCTGTTATTCAGATTCCTCAGCCTCAAGAAGGTTTTTTTAATCAACAAATGATTGTACCAAGCAGACCTGAAGCCCATGTAAGTCACCAGGTGACACCCCTAGTGTTGTGCCTGTTTAAACTATTGTTTTAATTTTTTACTAAATTCACTTAAATGTAGCCCCCTCCTAAATATGTTCCCATTTAGTCAAAATAAATAAGCTGAGATACACTATGTTCTCTAAGAACACAGTATTAAGTATATGACTTTTTTTCCTTTTCCAGGAAGACATTTCCCTTATGCACTATGATACCTCCTCTAGCTCCATCACGCATTCCCAGCTCTCTGCTTCCTATGTCCTCTGGTTTATCCAAGTGGGAACTGACTGACGTTCAGCAGCCTCCACGCTATGGGCAGCAGCACATGCCACAGCACTGAGGCACTGGGATCCCTGGATTTCCTGCTGGGAAAAGTCTTTCCCAGCAGGCTCTCAGGATGTCTCTGTGTCAGAGCTGACTGAACCAGCCCTTCAGACAGATACTGCAGCAGACAGCAGGTCTTCCTCTTGTCAGCTCTCTTACCAAAATAAGGTTACTGCAGAGGGCAGTCTCTTCTTGTGTAGATGTCTTCATACTGCACTTTCCTCCTTTGGGCCTGTTTTTTCTATCTCCTACAACTTCAGAATTCCTTCTCTTTGAGGCAACAGAAGTCCAAACAGGGGATAATTTTTCCATACAGATCCCATTCCTACAGTGTTGGTTCTTCTATAGGATGTATAGGAGTTGCTTTCAGCTCTTCTTTCTCACATCTTAACTAAATAAAATGTTGTGAAAAAATTCTGTCTTTATTTTTGCAAAGTTAAGCTCCTTAGTTCCTTCTTCAATATTTATTGCCAGATGTTGTGTCTTACGCAGACCTTGGGCTGTTTTTTAGACTTTTTCTCAGATTTCTGAATCGAAGACCCAGTACTCCTCCTCTTGAATAACATTCAGAACTCAACAAGTTCAGTAGCAAAATTCTTGAGAGTTTTGATCTCTATGTCTGCACATAAAGACCTGCAACAAATCTTGCATTTTTGTCTACTTCCCTTTACCAAAGGAAAGAAAATTGTTCTGCCCTTGCTACTTTTCTCAAATGGTCTTGTGACAAAAGCCCAAAGTCACACTGATGGAAGGAACTGTCAATGCCACACCTGAATTCAAAAGCCAGGAGTAGATGCACCGTACCCTGTCAGTGAGGGGAAAAAAGTATTAACAAAATAAGGAGAAACAACAATATAGTGAAACCTGCATTTGCAGTGAAACCATTAGGAAGACACTCTTTACTCTGTATATGTACAACCAGTATCCCAAACACTAAAAAAAAAAAATAAAATATTTGTAGAGTGAGACAAATTAAACAAAGCATCTGAGTGTCACTGAGGGAAGCTGTTTAAAGTGATATCTGAATTTAAGATTTTTTTCATGGTGTTGGACTGGTGTTGTGCTTATCAGGGAAGTTTTATGTTTGAGGTTCAGGGAGAAGGTGATGGCCATGTCCTCTGAATGCTTTCAGATGACTGATTTTCAGAATGTTGCTGGCATTCTTCCAGCTGGAGGCCTGGCCATTAGATAAGCTTAACATTATGGTGGCCATTTGCAAAACAGATGAGAGCAAGAATAGCAAGAGGAAATGAGAAATCCAAGAAACCTACTGAAACTCCCTGAAAATAAAGTCTTAGCATTGGAGGGAAAAGTCTTAGATCCTTCCACTGAAAGAAAAACGATTAAGCATAAATTTTCAGGTGGTAAAAGTACAACCACCACCCCAAGGGAGACAAAAACACTGGCTGAAGCAATACTACCACAAGTGCTGGCTTAAAGAAATCTAGGAAATGTTGCACTATCTTCCTGTGTGAGAGTCTGGACAAAAGTTTTTGCGTATTGCCAGACAGAGGACGTTTATTTCTGCTTTCAGGTGGAGGGGTTTTGGTTGGTTTTTATATTTAATGGTGAAGCCCTTAGCTCTGCTGGCTAAGAACCTTGATTAATAATCCCTCCTCCGCCAATATTTAAAGTGCGTTAAATGGCATTGGAGCATTACACTAGCAGAAGATTTGACAGATATCATTTGGCAGATCCTATGGTGGCCATTCACATCACCCTTACAGCTGCCTCTTCCCTCTCTCTGCCAGAAATTACTGCTTCTGGAAGAGGCTTGGCAAAAGCATCATACCTGTACTTCAGTAATTCTTGTGCAGTCAGATGCTGTAATTCAAACTTGCAAGCAGAGATAGCTGAGGGCCATTTATTTTTGTTCTACATTTAGTAGCTGAAGTCTCCTTTGCACTGGCATTTGGAAACACTGGGAACAGTGATCCTTGGTTACCACATTTTCACTATCAGGCTTTCACATGGCAATGGAACTTGATGTGGTGGAAACAGGAATGGGGCTCTCTCCACTGGTAATTTCCTGGCAGAGAAAAAATATTAAGTCATCTTTTTTTAATCAAAGAGCCTCACCTGAGTAAATATTCTAGCAATTCCAGTTTTTAATTTTATTATCGTAGTCTGTTGCTCAAGCTGTGTTTTCTGACTGTGCAGCAATAATAGTGCTATGAACACATGAAGACTTTTCAAACTGGCATTGTATTCAGTTCCTCTTACATTTCCACACATAATCTGCATAACATTATTAAATCTTTCCTGTACATTATTTAGCCTCTGGGATCAAATGAAATCATACATAACTGGAACTCTTTGGACTTTGACAGATGTCCTCTGGCAGATTTTTTGCAGCAGTTTTTAAGTTGTTACTGCTTTTAGCTATTTTCTTGGCCTTTTCCTGGAATTGGACACGTGTCAGCTGCTCCGGTGGAAAACACTAACCTCTTAGCTTTTAGAGATGATAAAAGTGGGTTTGAGTTCCTGTACCAAACTTTGAACTGGAGTGAAGCAAAGGTATGGTCGTTTTCACCAGCTCACCTGCAGGAAGAGGAGTGCTCCACAGAGGGCTGTCCGAAGGGTTGGGAAGGTAATGTGGAGGACTTGCTGGCTAGCTTCTGGAGGAATATTTACAGCATCTTACCTCTGGTCCTTTTTGCATGGGAGAGCACTGGAAAGCTCAGAATTCTCCTAAAACACTGAAGATCATGAAAAATATACTAAACTTTTGCAGCTCTGTTTTGAAATAATACAGATTCTCTGAAACCAGTCTGCTTTGTGGGCTGTCTCCTGCTGTGGTGTTATGAAGTTACCCTAAGTAGTACTGTACCTAGGCAGTGCACAGTTTGTTTCCTTTCATCTCTACACCTGCACAAGGATTTTTATGCATGGGAGGGCTTTTTCTACCTTTTGGATTTTCTATGTTACCTCTTTGATAAAGAGAACCCTAGACTTATTATCTCTGCCTTAGTTACTATACTTTCTACAGATTTGGAGCAAATAAATATAGTCACCTCAAATCCATCATTTGTTTTTTTAAAACCTCTTATCAACCACATAATACAGAAAAAAATCTCACACCATCATATTTTGATGAGTTCAGGCATTTTTGAGCGACAGAGAATTTAAATCTGCGAATAAACTGAAGAATGTATCACTGCATTCAAGAAGCAGACTTTCACTTTAAGAAACCACAGCTGCAACAATAAGATGAAAATTTGACACACACTAGGTTGGAGGTGGCAAGGAAAAAGGTATGGAATTAGAAAAGAAACCCCTTATGCTGTTGAACAGAATATGGGACATAAATCAAGGACTAACTTTGGCTAAGCTTTGCCTTATGGAGGTATGCAGCATTGCAGCTTCACAGTTATCAGTATTTGTCATCTTGAGTATCAGTACACATGCCAGATGCAAAAGAGGGGCCCAGCGAGAACATGGGGGATGAGGAAAAGAAAATTAATAGTTTCAGTGACAATGTACAGTATTTTGATGTGAAACAGAACTTCTATAATATTTCAAGGAGCTTACATACATATATATATGTGTGTATATATATATATATATGGACAAAAGCGGTTGGAAATAAGCCTTTGACTTCAAAATGTGCCTGATTAAAAAGAATACTGATAAAAGTTGAGACGAGAACAGCTGGAACTTTGATTGCAGCTATGCTTTCTTCTGGATGTTTATTTCTAGATCACTTTTGCAGCTGCTTTTATCTACTCCTTAGAAGTTCTTTCAGAATTGAGGAACCATTAGCTGTAAAAGTAAACATCAGCTCAAGTCTGGTTTTATAGATCTTGAAACCATTGAGGGTGGGAAAGATAATGTGAGACTCATGCTGAACCAGATCAGACTTAAGTGATGCTTTGAACAGCCTTTTAGCATTTCAGACTCCACCTGTAATTCTAACAGAACATTGAGTATTTCCAATACCGTTCTTTATTAAGCAGTTAGGTATTTCCAAGCTCTAGGAATTAAATTACTCTTTTTTGGAAGTCTTAAATTCATGTCTCACTGTCGTTCAAAAGACAGAATGCTTTCAAAGTGTGCCTCCCCTATCTAGGTAAAGAGATGGTCCTTAAAACTGGTTCTGCTGCCTTTCAGTGTCTGTCATATATAAATATTATGCTTCAAATAAAACAGATCTGCAGTTTTGACTCCACTTCACTCTGTTTTGTTATTGTAGTTGTTTAAGAGTTCTTTAATAACTGTGGGTTTTATTTGCTTAAGAGATGCCTGTTTGGAGACTGGAGAAAGGTCAGGGTTAACCCTGCTTAACCTTAGCTAATGACCTATATTGATGGTCCCTTTCTTAGATCTCAGAAGTGTCAGCAATGATGCTGTGGCCACTGACTGGCTTTCATGCCAGGTTCCACTGAAATAAACACGCTGTTATACTTACTCTATGCTCCTTCCCAACAGAAATTCTTAACATTGCTCAAAGCCCTCTGGTAAAAGCCACCGAGACTTCTCTATTTTCAGATTTAAGGTCTTAAGAATTCAAACACAAGATACATTTTGTTTAAAAACCTTTCAGATGGCTTCATGAGTCTTCTTCTGGGATCATTCCTGGATTTGAAAAATATTTTTTCAGTTTCTATATTCAGCTTTCATTTCTCTGCCCTGAGCATTTCTGCTAATGGTGATTTCCTCACATCTCTCCACAGGCATTCTCTCTAGGCTCCCTGAAAGGCCCTAGTCTTGCAGATGCCTTTGATCCTTGCTCCTATCACAGCCAGGAAGGCTGTCATTCCAAAGCATTCCTTGCCCCAGGGTCTCTTCTGCTCCCTTCCACACACCCACAGCCTCCCAAAAGAGCAGGGTGCTGTACCTTCACAGGCAGTTCAGAAACACGCAGCCTCGTGGCAACAGTGAGATTCAAAGGCTCCTGGTTGCATTTGAGCAATCAGTAGTCATCAGGACAATTGAGTGGGAAAGGAGGACATATATTGCACTGGAAAGTTCACAGTGTGGCTGACAGTACCTCTTTCCCCTGTTCTCTGGAGCTGAAAATAAGAGGCCTTGAGTCAGTTCTGTTTCTAGTTCAATGTTATGTCCTTGGCTTTGAGCACTCCTCTGGTGCTAAAATGACTTTTAAGTGCTGAAATGAATGGGATTTATGTTTTTCTTGGAGACAATTCCCAAGAGGGAATTCGAAAGACTAGTATAACAATTTTATAATAATATAATATAAATATAATAATTTTCACCAGCCTAGCATGGGTGAGCAAGCCAAATAAATCAAAGAGTTAATGCAAACATAAATCCTGCAATAATCATTGATACTGTTTATGAGAGAGACCATGCCATCTACTCTAGACTAAACATGGAAAAAGGCCATTTGCAGGCTTCATCCTACCCTTCACCATCCCATCCAAGTCCCTCAAATACTCCTGTGGTGTCTGTGAAAGGGAACTAAGGGGAGAAGGCAAAATGCCAGTCCTCTGAGCAGGGACCTGTACCATCATGGGAACAGAAAACAGAAGTCCATGAGCAAAGCAGGTGGAAATCCACTACTGCGTCTTCACTCTGACTTGTCCTGGTTTCACATGTTTTCAGTTTGTGGCTGACTCATGATACCCAGACACCAGAGACTATCAGCCATGGCACACTGGCTCAGCTGGACAGGAAGGGAAGGAAAATGAGGTAGAAGAGTATTCTTTACCAAAAAGTCTTCTGACTGGTCCATGTCCCTTTCAGTTCTTTTCTTGAACTGATCTGTTCCTTTTCCCAGCTGTTGCTTTGACTGTTCTCCAGAGCGATCTTACCCTGAGCTTTCCCCACAGTGGCTATGGAGAGTTCATGGACAAAAAGGACTCTTTATCCCATGCCATAAGCTAAATTCGAACTGCTCTCCAAAACCAAATCTCTACGGTGTATCAGTCAGCATTGCATGCACAGACTGTGCTGGTGCCGCTGTCCTTTCACCCAACAGGATGATGCACACAGCGGTGCTATGAGGTGGCAGCAGAAGCTGAGAACACCAGCACTTAAGGCAAAAACAAGGTAGTCATACAGATATCTGTGCCAACAACTTAACTCATGGAAAAGGACATGAAAGCAGGCATGATGAAAATTCTTGCCTAGAACAGTAACAGCCCTTGGGTTTTTTATAAACTTTTGTTCATTTGTTTATTTTTATGAGGCAGTCTGAAAAAAATATCCCTGATTAAGTAAATATTTAAAACCAGCAGTAAACCACACATTCAGCCAATGACTGGAAGACATTGAAGCACCTGCTTAGGTACTGCCCTGGGTAGCAATGATCTTCAGCATTCACTTAAATACTTTTTGGATCCTACCAAGTAGAGATACAGAGTTATGTTCAGTCTTGGCAGTGTCTTTAAGTGCTTTCTAATGCCTTACCATGGCAAGCTTTCCCTCGATTTCCTTTCCTTTTCAGCAATCTTCAATAAGTTAACCTTCAAAAACCTTTGATTTTAATAAGTGCAAGGTTTCATCAATAAGGTTTGTCTGGACATTATAGAAGTGAATCTGACCAGGAATAACTGTTTGTTTTTTGCAATATCCATTATTGTCCTTTTCTTTGAATTAGATGCCACAAACAACTGAAAAAAACACAGGGAGATTACTACAGACATTGTGCACATCTGTAAGTGATGATTTGCATATGCTTGCACCATGCTTGTAATGCTCTGAAAATATCTGAAATGCTCTGTAGTATCCTGGTTTATAACATATCCTTCACCACAGTTTACACATTGAGAATGCATGCTGAAAACAGGAAACCCGCATATGGAGGGTAGGTAAAAGAGGATTATAGTATACATGCATTCAACAGAATAGTCCCAGTTTAAGAGTATCGTGAGCATCAGGCTTGCATAAACAAATCAGTGCTTAGCCCACAGATGTATCTAATGACCAGATGGATTCTGCATGTTTACAACTGGAAAAAACTCTCTGAGCTTTTCTATTGTTTGTTGACTTACACCCTATAATATTAATTTTACATGTGAAATCAAGTTATTCACTGGGATATTGCAAGTTCTTAAAAGGAAACAGAGGTATTTAATATATGCCACAGGAGAAGATGGATGGGTCTGTTCTCTGCTGCCTTGGAGTTCTCATGTCCTAGGTGAGTTACGAGGCATGAGACTAAACGTACAACTGCATTTCTTAAACCAATTTATCGTTTTTATACAACATTTCTTTTAGATTTCCCCCCTAGAAGTTGGCTCAGAGATTGCAAACTTCATGATCCTTTCAGCCTGAGGCAGCTGCAGAACTTCATGGGAGCCTGAATCCCCCCTTTAACGCAGGAGAGTTGTCTACAAACCCATGGCCGTTCAGCAGGCAGGCAGCCCTGAAGCCCTGCCGACCTTCACCTTGCAGGTGTCCTTTGACACGTCTGCCGAGAGAGGTAAAATGCCACCACCAGAGAGTAAGCAGAGCCTGTCAGCCTGGGGACCCTCTGCAGTCCCGGGGCTCGACTTAGGGGGGTCGGTGGTGAGGTATAGAGCAGTGGGAAAGGGGCCCGCTCGTGTGCAAGGCGTGTCTGTGCCTCCACAGCACAGCCCTGCTCAGTGTTTCTGTGCTGACGGCAGGAAAGACTTTAGCCAAAAGGTTGCTTAAACCAAACTATAGCAAGGTATGCTATAGTAAGCAAGTTGTATTTCTTTATGCCCTGACATCTTCTCACTTCAGACATCACAAAAATCTCTCATTGCAGGGGAAGGAACATTTTCGGCTAGAACAGTCCTTTAATCGAGGGCTCGGGGCCCGCCGTAGGGGGAAGGCGGCAGTCCCGCACCTGGTGGCGGCCGCCGCACCATCCGTCTGTCCGTCCGCCCCACGCTATTGCACCGAGGCGATAGCAGCGGCACAGCGCGCAAGTTCCGCGGGATGAGCGGCCCCCAGCGCTGCGCACACGGAGAAGACAGACTGGGCCAAAGGCGGTTCGACGCTTCTCCCCGTGCGCCCGTGAGCTCCGCGATGGAGCCGGGACCTTCGGGGCCAGGGAGCCGGTGCTCGGCAGGAGCCCGAGATCAAAACCCCCCCGGGGCTTTGTGTTGCCTAGAGAGGGGAAAACGAGGAGGAGGCACCCGTCGGGCTGGCTGCGGTGGTGACGCACGTCGGGGCGGGCAGCCGCCGTGCCGCGGGTGAGGCGGCTGGGTCCGCTCGCTGTGCCCAGGGGCAGCCCCGCGGCCGGGACCGCGGGCAGGGGCCGAGGGCGAGCGGATGGCAGGGCTTGCGGGTCCGGCATCCAGCCCGCTGAGGTCGTTGCGTGCTTAATTACTTTCTTCTTCCATGGAAATTAATCGCTGCGATATTCTACGGGGATCTGAGTCCGAGTAGGGAAAAAGGGGACGCTGAGCGGGAGTTGCAGTGGCGGTGTCCCCCGGAACCTGCCAAGCGCCGCGTCGCCGGCCGCCTACGCCTGTTTGTCAAATCTTGGCATTTCCTGATTAGTTCATTAAAAACAAAACAGAATATCCCACCCAATAAATCGGAGCGAAGCCGGTGATGATTTAGTCACCAAGAAACACCAGCGGAATCAGATGCCAGATAGACGGGCGGTCACTGTTTTCCATGAAAAAAATAAAATTGAGTCCTCGGTGTGTAGCCGAATCGTTGGCCACATGGGCCTGTCTGTCGGCCGGCGTTAGCCCAGGGCTGGGCTCGGTCCGCAGTTGCCCTCGCTGCCCAGCGGCCGCTCTGCCCGGCGCGCCCCGGCAGCGCTCCCAGAGCCAGCGGCCGTCGGGGGCCCTCGGCTCGCTTCCCAAAGCAGGGTGCAGCAGTGCCCTGCATCGGGGACTGTGCTCCCGGCCCCTTCCCTTGGCGTAGCCCCTGTCATGAGCCGGAGCTGACCCGAGTACCCGCTGACCCCTCGCCCTCCGGCGCCGGCTGCGGACGCACCCCTGACCCCTCTGAAGACTCTGCCCCATTCATTTTTGCGGGGATGAGTTCCCAGCGACCGCGGCCCCCACTGCCGATAGCGCTGCGTGCACGCATCACCACCGCAGCCGCGCACGGTGCCCCGCGGGGGCCCGACAAGCGCTGCTGCGGGGCCTCGCTGCCGTCTCCCGGGCGCATTTCCGTGCTCAGAAAGGGGGCGAATGGTCAAGGTACGCCCCAAGCTTCACGGCCGCAGAGGAACCGCTTTAATCTCTTCCTCGCAGCAAGAACAAACACTGCCTATCTCCTTGCTCCCCTGGACGGAATCCAGCGCTCCAGATGAATTTTTGAGGGGGTATGTGGGAAGAGAGCGGGGAGAGCTGAGATAACCGCGGCCATGTCTGCACTGGCGAGACGCGCGGATGGGAGAGGGATGTGCGANTTTAAATTAGAAACTTTAATGCTCACCAAAAAGGCCCGGCACCGCGGGGCGGCCCCGCCGAGGGGGAGAGCGCCTCGGGTGCGGGACGGGCTCGCCCCGGGTGGGCGCGGAAGGGTGACATGGGAGTGCTGGGCTCCTGCGGGGCCCGGCGGCCCGTGACCCGGCTAGTGTCACCCCTGCTCGACGGGCGCGGCTGGCGCGGGGCCCCCCCGCGTCCGCGCGGCCC
>VYXF01002727.1:1623664-1633785 GCA_013397295.1 Polioptila caerulea | reverse complement strand
GGCCGGGGAGGCCTCCGGGCCGCCCGCTCTCCTCGCCGCCGGTGGGATGGCTGCTGCGCGGGGGGCTGGGTAGGAGGTGTGCGTGCGGGCCAGGGGCTCCTTTTCTCTCCTTCGGTTATCATGATAAATGAGTTGTTGTTGAAGGAAGAAAAATAAGCAACGGAGCAAGGACGAACGCGGGGTTTATTCCCCCCCGCTCCGCCCCCGGGGCCTGACTCGGCTCTCCGTGAACACCCTGCTCTATCCCGGGGAGGCCCCAGCCAGGAGGGGTCGGGGTCGGGGCCTCCGCGCCCGCAGGAGGCCGGGCGGAGGGTGGGAGCGACGCCGGGGGCCAGGTCGGCGCGGGGGGGCGGAGGGAGGCGGCTCCGGGGTCCCCGCGGTGGGCGCTCCTGGGGAAGGTGGCAGGGCGACGGAAAGCGGAGAGGCTTCGGTCCCGGCCGCGTCTCCGTTCCGCCTGTATTTTCACACGATTCGTTTAATTTGAATTTGCGGCGCCTTCGGTTGGCTCGGTGCTGAGTTTTCTCCTTTCTATTTTAATTTGAGGTGGGTGTTTTGGGAACGCTATTTTTATTTATTTATTTCCTGCGTTTTAGCTTCTCCGGTCGAGGCGATCGCGCCCTGAGTCAGTGTCGGCCGCCGGTCCCGGCGGAGGACGGGAGCCTGGGCTGCGGCGGGGTGCTGGGGCCGCGGGAAGGCAGCGCACCGGGGCCTTGCCTGGCCCTCCCTGGCTCTGCTACTGCGCTCGCCTCGGCTGAGTACCATGCTGCTCTCAGTAAAAGTCTCTCTCCCCTCCTTTCTCCCTCTTTCTTCCTAGGAGTTTGTCCCCGTCTCAGAAGCCCATCAGAGGCACCAGCTGCTCCGCCGGCTCGCGCCCACCTCGGGAAGATGGGAAGCAAGGCTCTGCCAGCCCCCATTCCGCTGCACCCGTCCCTGCAACTCACTAACTACTCCTTCCTCCAGGCTGTGAACACCTTCCCCGCAGCTGTGGACCAGTTGCAAGGTCTGTACGGACTCAGCGCCGTGCAAACCATGCACATGAACCACTGGACATTGGGCTACCCCAATGTGCATGAAATCACCCGCTCTACCATCACGGAGATGGCGGCCGCGCAGGGCTTGGTGGACTCTCGCTTCCCTTTCCCCGCGCTCCCCTTTGCCACGCACCTCTTCCACCCCAAGCAAGGGGCCATCGCCCACGTCCTCCCAGCATTGCACAAGGATAGGCCTCGCTTTGACTTTGCCAATCTGGCCGTGGCCGCCACGCAGGAGGATCCCCCCAAGGTGGGGGAGCTCGCCAAGCTGAGTCCCGGACTGGCCTCGCCCCTGTCGGGCATCAGCAAGCTGTCCCCGGACAGGAAGCCTTCCCGCGGCCGCCTGCCCTCCAAGACGAAAAAGGAGTTCATCTGCAAGTTCTGCGGCAGGCACTTCACCAAGTCCTATAATCTCCTCATCCACGAGCGAACCCACACGGACGAGCGGCCCTACACCTGCGACATCTGCCACAAGGCTTTCCGGAGGCAGGACCACCTGCGGGACCACCGGTGAGGGACCACCACGACTGGGGTCGGGCCGTGGGCAGCCGGGGTGGGGTGAGCCGCTCGAGGGGGATGAGACTCAGCGGCTCCAGGAGCCACGGAAACAAGCGCGGGAAAAGCCCTGGGCTCAGGTTCCGTGGCCACGGAGGGACCAGGGCAGCCGAAACCTGCGCTTTGTGTGGGAAGGGCACCCGCCTGAGGGAGAGCCAGAGGGGCTCACAGCCGGAGATGAAGATTCCGAGGCTTTTGTGCTTCTGAGTCATGAGCCTGGGGGGTGCAGGGAAAAGGATGGGCGCAGGTGGGCGCTTCCCTGCTGATCCCTCCCCAACCTCCTCACACGGCGGCCGGTGCTGAGAGGCGCCCGCGGCTGCAGAGCTGAGAATCCTCTCCGGGCTCGGGTCTTCCGGCAGCCGCAGATGCCGTCCCGGCCTGGCACCAGAGAGTGCAGTCACGCTTCGATACGAATTATTGCAAATGTTTTGAACCGGCCAAGAAGTTTAACCATACACAGAATAATAATGGGGAAAGGAAGGAAGAGGAGGATGAGGGCGTCTGAGGGGGGTCGAGTTTGGGGAAGCGGGGTCTGGGGTCGTGTGGTCCATGCGCCTCCGGCAACGCTGCTCACCCCACGGGTTGCCTTCCAGGTACATCCATTCCAAAGAGAAACCCTTCAAGTGCCAGGAGTGCGGGAAGGGCTTCTGCCAGTCCAGGACCCTGGCGGTCCACAAAACCCTACACATGCAGGTGAGCCCGCCCTTCCTCGGTCTCTCAGCGCACGCGCCGTCGGCGCTGTCCCGGCCCGGTTCGGCCCGGTTCGGCTCGGCTGGGTTTGGCCCGCCGCGGGGCAGGGCTGGTGGCCACCGGGGGAACACGGCTCCGGTGCGGAAGGGGGCGAGGGGAGTCCAGCACTGGACGGCCCCGTGGGTCCGCGGGGGAACAGCGGCCCGTGGTAACGGCTGCGGGAGACCCGCGGAAATACGGCGCCCTTGGGAAACGGGCTGAAAGCCAGCGGGTACGCGGGGAGTGAGCCCCGGGTTCGGATTTGTCCACGCCGCTGCTTCGGGGCGTTTTTCGTTGAGGGCTGCAGCCCTGCTCTGGCGGCGGCGGCAGGCGCGGGGCGGCGGGATGGGTGCGGAGCGGAGCGGAGCGGAGGGACCGCCGTGGCGGCCGGGCGGGCAGAGGGAGACGCGGAGCGGGAGGGCGGCGCGGAGGCCCTTTTCCGTGTGCCCAAGGGGCGCGGAACATCACGACTCGAGAACTATAAAATAAGGCTTTTGGGGCAGGATAGGAAGAGGTGGGCGGCCGCCCGGCCGCACGGGGCTCCTCTCGTTCGTGTCCTCCCCGATATCTCAAGTTGTGCGTTGCGATGAGAAAAAGTGCAGATTAATACGTTAAACCAGGTGGTTTGTGAAGGATTAATCCTTTGCTTGCTTCAAATCTGAACAGGAATCTCCACACAAATGCCCCACATGTGGAAGAACCTTTAATCAAAGAAGTAACCTGAAAACTCACCTTCTTACCCATACAGACATCAAGCCCTACAACTGTGAGCAGTGCGGCAAAGTGTTCAGGCGAAACTGTGATCTACGGCGGCACAGTCTAACTCACACCCCGCGGCAGGACTTCTAGAGCAGCCAGGGACCCGCGCCCGCTCCGGCAGCTCCAACTTGCCCACTTTACTCAAGGAGTGTATTGTAGGAACTCACAGACGCGCACACACACACAGGGAGACACGCACGCAGACTCGGGGCCAAGCTTTCCTACCACATGTCTGCGAAACTCGTTTAGAGAGTGCGGACTGCAGGATCGGGCCCCTCTCCAATCCACACCCAAGCGTAAAGCTCATCTTGTAGATAATCGCGGCTCATTTTAGAGCTCTGTACAGAACGTGTTTTTTTCTTCGTTTGTTTGTTTTGTATTGTGTCAGATGCACATCGATAACAAATCATGGAGGCAAAGTATCTCTTTAAAAATGTATTTCAAAATAAATCTTTTTTTTTTTTCCAAATATCTCCCGCGTTCTTGTATTATTCTCTGAGCATTTGGGCTTTTTTTTTCCTGCTGTGTCAATGCAATGCTAAAGCATATTGAATAAATTTCCTAGCCGGGTAATTGTACTGTCACAACAATTTTGGTGATCGCTTTTGTTTGGTCTATTCCACTGTCGCTGTTGTGTTATCTATTGTTAAGTAAAATGAAAGTGCCTTATTTGAGAGTTTATGGCTCTATTACTTAATAGTATGAATGTCTAAATATTAACCTCTGTAGTCTTTTTTTTTTTCTTTTTTTTTTTTAATTTTCCCGAAAGATTTTTTTAAAGAGGAAAAACAAAGAAATATTTGCAAATAAACAGATCTTAGGAAATAATGCATAGAGCCGCTCTTACGCCAAAGCGGCTTATTAGTAACTTATTTGCAATCAGGCCGTATATTGTAAAAGTTACCCCTCTCGCGGGGATTGCAGCAGGCAGCCTCCTGCCTGTAGACTTTGGACACGGGCAATTCACCCGCCTAGACAGGGACTTTATCCTGCAGAAGACGATTCTTTCCCGACAGCTCTGGAGGCAAACAGCGAGGCGCCAATTCCGCCCTCCGCCCCGGGCTCATCCGCGGGCGCTGCCCGAGCTGCGGCGCTGGGAGCGCGGATCCCCTCGCCCCGCTCCCCTCCTCCATCTGCGCTGCCGAGCGCAAGTCACGCCCAGGGGGTTGGACGGAGACGCGTGAGAAGAGGGATTGTTCCCCCTTTTAGGGAGACCCCCACCGCGGGGCCCCCAGGCACTCCCCGCCGGGGTGGCTTTCGGCGACTCAGCAGGTCCACCCCACGGGCCGCAGGCTCAGTGCCTGCACCGGGTCTGCAGCCGGCAGGGTGGTGGCACTCAACAATGGGCTCTCCTCCCTTGCCATCCTTGCAAGCCCCTCACCAGTGCCTGTGTGCTCTTCTGGAAGTTGTGGTGCCTACACTGGAGCATTTTCCATGATATATTGCAGGGTGACTTGGATGTGCATCCCCTCCTTACCATCTCACTGCTCTTGCCACTTCTGGCATGCTCTCCACAGTGTTTTGAGTAGTTTGGAGTCCCAAAAATTACTCCTTCTTAGGCTAGGGGCAGTTGCCCTGCCCTACTCCTCTGCCAAATTAAGGACCAGGTTAGAATGGCAGGGAGAAATCTTCTCCCGAGGCCCAGGGAGCCCTGTCCAAGGAGAGAGCTATCCCCTTGAACCCAGTTCAGCAGAGAGGGCTTCACTCCTGGGCTCCATCTAGCAGCGTACCAGAACTCCAGGCTGGTCCATCCATGAGAAGGATCACAGATCCTAGCATGCCCAAAAGCAGCAGGTGCTGACAGAGCTTGTGTGGCTGCTCTGTAGCCATCCCTGATCCTCGCTGGTCCTTCGGCAGGGAACTACATTGCCTGAACACTGTTAATGAGTAGCAAGTCAGACCATCCGTGCAGAAAGCTCTGCATCACTGCCTGCACTGCCTCCACAGAAGGCTACCACGGGGCAGGGACTACGAGCCAGCCCTGCTCTGCCTCAGACCAGTCAGCCAGGTGAATTTCCACTGGTACAGCAGATTTGACAGTGCCAAACTCAAAATTTCTTAGGTGGTCAAGGCCTATCTCTTAATCTACGCCTGTCCAGGAAGATGGGAAAGGAAAGAATGTTTCTGCAGCCAGAAATACTGATCTGCTGGCTGAGGAGCAGGCTCCCTAGTCAAAGTTTATGTCAGTGCCATCTGGTCTCTTCCACTTCACTGCCTGTGAACTTGCACCCTTTCTTTGCTGGGGTGCTGCACCCCTAGAAATATCTTTTCCCACACCCCACCCTGCCATGTTGGGAACCCTTGTTCTCCTTCTTCAAAACACTTCTCTCTCCACACTGCTTTTCTCCAAACCTCTCTTCATGGGCATCTTTTGCTCCATCTTCATGGGCATCTTCCCAATATGTGATGTCTTCCCATCTGACTGATTCTTCTTCTCCCAGTGCATTCCTGTTCTCTCAGTAGGTTATTTCCTCTAAGTTTCTCTATCCTTATTGTTCTCTGAGTTCCTGTCCCCAGGCCGTTTTATGTCCCCAAGTGCTCACAGCAAGGCTGGGATAACTCTGTTTGAGTAAACACTCCTGTCAGGATACATATGGGCTTAGTCCGCTCCTCATAGGCCAAGTTCTGTGCGAAGTTTGTTTGGAAAGAACTTAATCAGATGAACAATATCAAAGGACCAAATTAAAGTGATTGTATATAGCTAAGGTTTTATTTAATTGTTTGAGGTTGATTGTTTAATAATCTTCTCCCTGCACAGACACAGACTGTAAATTTATCTTCTGAGGATTTCTAAAGTTCATCAGCCAGAAAAAAAAAACGAATTACTGAAGTGGGTCAGTGACAAGCGTCTCTAACAGTTGGTCCATGGACTGTTATTTTATATTTAAGCCAGGAGCTATCATCTTAAAATGTCAGAGAATGATCTAGTATTTCTCTTTACTATCAATACACTTAGCACTATAGCACTGCCACACCCCATTCACTTTTAAAAAATTCATCCCTCCCTGGAAAATTTCAGAGGCAGCTATAAAAAACATGTTAAAATACACATATGGTTTGTTGGTTTTAGACCTATTGGGAGCAGAAACAAGCTCTGTAAAGCTACCTTTTGGGCAGGGCTAGGGTTTTTATAGCCATAAAGTTCCATCCTGACTTTCACAATGCAAACACTAAATACAGCAATATCCCTGTGACTGCCGTTTGTGCCTTTGTGAAGGATCCTCCTTCCCTCTGGAAGTTCTCTGCTTAGTCACAGAACACAGCATATAGCTCCATGCTTCTGCAGTTTCCCAGAGCTTCCCAAACCACCTGCCTCCTGCTGTTCTGTGTTCCTCTCTCCCATTGCCACTTCTTTTTCAGCGCTGTTTTTTTTTTGCCTGCACTGGCATGGCTCATTCTGCACCTTTTGCTGTGTTAGAGGCAGCAGCTGCAGCGCTGTAGCAGGAAAAACAACTGTCTGTGCTACATACCAGGGAGAAAAAAACAGCAGATAGTAACAATGTCACAATAATTCCATATTTTAGGGGCAAATTTTATCCCTTTAAGTTGCATCTGAAAACTGAGCTCTTTGCACATCAGTTGCTGAAACATATGCTGTCCACAGCTGATGGCAGAACAGCTCAGCCCAGCTAATTTTGCATAAAGCCTTTTTTCTATGCAGTAAATATTACTTAGCAATGGCATGTCATGCTATTCCAGGCCAGCATAGACTATATCCAATGCCAGTGCAAATTTGCTGGCAAAGCCCAGCTCTACACCAGTACCATCTTAGGAATATGCAGAGCCCAGATCTAAGTGTCAAACACTCAGCAGCAACCCAGGAATGCAGCATGGCCATGTCTGCCTGGGTCTAGGGGCTGGTGCCCAGGGTCCTTTTGAGTAAAACACATGTGAAAAACCACTCTTTATCGAACTCCTCTCTGCCTGCTCTCCCCTTCCTTTTTCCTCTTCCTTCTCACTGCTCTGCTTTTGGATGTTTGCTTCAGGAGTTCCTTCTCTTACCCCAGACATCCTGTATCACACCCTGCCTCCTGCCTAGTCTCACCTCCATCTCTTTTCTTACTTTTCCCCTCCTGTTTCTTTTTTGCTTTCCCATGTCTCATCCCACATTTCAATCTCTTTTCCTGAGCAACTTCCTTCATGTAGACTTCCTGGTTCCCACTTTTGAACCACTCCAACTTCCACATTTCCTCATTCTGTCCTTCAACCACCAGCCCATAGGAGCTCGTCTTTCTTCCCTGACCCAGAGCTCGTGTCCCCTGTGTGGTGCTTCTCACACACGGCTGGTCCTTCCCTGCTGATCCCATTAATGGATGCAATGTCCACGTGGCACTCAGAAGACATCAGAACAGGTGCCATAGGTGTACTTGGGCCATTTTGAGCATTCTGGCTCTGACACAAAGCCAGCAGCATAGTCCCAGGAGGACCAGGGCTGGTGGCACATGCAGCTGGTGGCAGCCTGGGCTGCTCAGGGTGGAAGCACTGTTGTCAGCAGTGCTGCAGCCCCCAAACTACGTGGCCCTCATGAAAATCAAGAGGAGCCAGTGATTTCAGGTGCAATGTTCTGGCCCCAGAATGTCAAGACTGAGATTGCAGTTCGTCAGATAAGCTGCACTGGTGGCTCAGAGCCTCTAATCCCTCCCTCCATGCTCCTAACACTGTAACTGCAGCTAGTCTTCTATACATAAAGTATAGAAGAGTGACTGGATTTACCAAACTGCATTACACAAGGGTTTAGGCATATGTTCCTTTATTTCAAAATTGTACTGTGTTTCCAGCTTATATTTCTCTTCTCATGGCACATTTCTTCCTTCCTACTTATATAAACTTGTATTAGTTCTTTTTACAACTTATAACAGTCAGTTATGACAAAAATAGGACAGCTACCAATCAAAAAGTTTTTTTCATTGAAATGATTAAAAATAATTATTTACATTCAAAATAAAGGCATCATGTCTGTATAAAACATTGATTTTAATATCTATTTTCAAAAATCCTGGTGCAGATGCTTATGAAACTTTTACGAGAAGCTCTTAGTTTATCAAATGAGATACAAAAAATATCTATGCTGAAAACAGTAAGCATCTTTCCTAGATTTGCAGAATTAAGGCAATGGAAGTGTAAGCTGCTTCCCCTTCTCAGAGCCCCCTTTGCAAGCCTGAACACCCTCTCCCAGGTGTGACTTTCAAACACTACCTGGGACTTCATGATGAGTGGAGTTGGACCCAAAAGAATTGGGTGGGACCCAAAAGCAGTGGCCTTGCACCTTTATCCCTACACAGTCAAGCTGGAGGGGTGCATGGTCACTTTTCCCTCTGTCAGCACTAGAGCAGAAATTTGCGGTACAGATTGACCAGATAAACTTATTGTAAAGTTTACAGATACAGAAAATATCAGCCTCCACCTGAAGTGGGTGGTGTATGCAGCAGGGTCCTGTGGGCATGGCTGTGTCATTGGGGAGAGCACACTGGCTGTGTCCCCAGCCCACAGGCAGCAGGGGACAGGCAGGCAGGGGACAGGCAGGGGACAGGCAGGGGACAGGCAGAGGAATGNCTGGCAGAGGGACAGGCAGGCAGGGGACAGGCAGCAGGGGGACATGGCTCCAGTGGAGACCCCACATGCTGTGCTGGGAGATGCAATGGCCACAGGGGATGGAGAGATATGTCTTCTCAGACCTGGCAATGCTGGATGAAGGTGGTATCTCTCCTGGCTGCAGGCTACCATCAGCTACAGCAGCCAGGCCTTGCAGCCGTCACAGGGCTGGCTTGGATTTGGGGAGAGGAGCGATATTCCTACAAGCTGTCCTGCATTGGGAACACAGTGAAAGGGGGTTGAAGACGGTGCTGGCCAGTCTCTGGGACAATTGGGATTGGCCAAGAGAATCTCCAGGCTTTCAGACTCCATTTGAAATTAGCCTCCTCTCAGTAGAAGGGAGCGGCAGGAATTTTGCTTTCCTGAAATTCTTGTAGGATCCAGAGAGTGGCTCCATCGCCTCACACGGCTGAGGGCTGCAGCTGGGAGAAGATTACAAACCCCAGGTCTTTTGACTTTCCCTCTCTGCAGAAATCCCCCCCATTTCTGGCTTTGGAAGAAGCTAACTTCACCTTGCCTGCAGATCAGAGATGGGATCGGGAAGGAAACCTGCTGGCAGGGCGGTGCCGAGCTGTAGGCAATGCTGCGAGACTCCCACTCCCCCAGGCAGCGCCTTGACCTGAGGCTCCCCCGCTGTGCGCTTGTGAGGGCTCTCCGACATGCCGGGGCATTTTTGGAGACCCATTTGTTCATCTGGGGGAAGTAGATTGACTGATTGCTTGCTTTTCTTTTTTCAAGTGTAAGAGGAAGCAAAACCTTCATTTCTTTTTTCCCTCAGAGGTTATTTATAAGGCATTATCTCCACTACTGCCAGCTGACATCCTTTGGCGTCACTACCACTCAGTGCACTGAAGATGCCTCAAGGTGTGTCAGTCGTGCTTCACGTCAATGCGCCTTGATGTATCTCTTTGGCTGGAATTGAAAGGTACAGTTTCTAAATCTCCCGGTGACCCGATTTGCATGGATCACTGGTGCGCTAGAATGTAGCTACTCCTTCCCATCGTGTTAATGCAAGTTCGCCTGCCTTCAAAGCCGCCTGGCCTCCATGTGCCACGCTGAGCCCAAACGGAGCGCGGGTGCCCGGGTCTGTGTGAAACGGGCACGGCTGCTTCAGACTTAGCATCTTCCACACAAGTGGCATGCTTTAGGTGCTCTCACTGCTGTATCACAGCCCCTCTGTTTAAACGTTGTAAATTCTTTTGCTTGATAAACATAGGCAGACAGCTGGATTATCTTAATCTTGGGGCTTGCAGGCAGCAAGCGCAGTGAGTGCTCCCAGGTTGCGGAGGCACCCTCTCCTGCCCGGGCCCCCCGCAGCTCAGCTGGGCAGCAGCGCCCAGCGTGGCACCAGGAAAAGGACCAACACGCCTGCGAGGGAGCAGCCCGACACCACCCATGGTGGCAGGCTGCCTGCCGCAGTGTCCCTGCAGCCAGCCCTGGGCCAGGCCTGAGTGA
>VYXF01002727.1:1567992-1623299 GCA_013397295.1 Polioptila caerulea | reverse complement strand
GCAGCCCTGGGCCAGCCCTGATGGATCCCCCAGCAGCCCGGGGCCAGCCCGAGCTGCCTGCGCACTGCCCCGTCTGCCGGCACGCCGGGCTGGGAAGGAGCGGGGCGGGAAGGCAAAGCCTCAGGGGCCCTTCCAGAAGGGCCCGCGGCCCAGCCGTGCTGGCAGATGGGATTCATGGGCAGCTCCAGCCCCGGGCGGGCTCAGGCTGCCTGCGAGGGCGATGCAAATGCAGTGCACCTGCCCACAGGCTGCCGTGACCTCCAGAGTCCTTCAAAGGACGCCTGGCTGGGGTGCAATGTAAAGCTTAATGTAAGGTTTAAACCCAGCGCTGATTTAGTCCAGGAGCTGGTTCTGCTGGGATGAATCATTTAAGCACACAAGCACCCCATGACTCTGCCTCTCATTTCCATGTTGTGGTCTTTTCCCACTCCACAGAGGAAATGATGGCCCCACCCTGGGCAGGAACTGCAACAGAAAAACGCTAGGAAAACAAGGAAGCATTCGAGGGGGTTTCAGTTATATGTGACTAAACAAATCTGGGTGATTGGGCCAGATCCTCACCAACTTATTTTGTCATGCACCTATTATCATCTAATTTTATTTCATGAAAGCTGGGTCTTGAAATTAATGCTGCGTTAAGAGGTACATGGCAGCTCACACTATCACATGTAATGTTCCTGCCAAGCTACAACCCTAGTTTTGTCACGTTTCGTATTTTCAAGCTCCCACTAAAGACGTTAAAAACAGATTTTCAGCAGTGGGCACCTCGTATTTTTCTGAGTCACATTTGCCTAGTTAAAAGAAAAACCAAATTCTAGACACACCAAGTTTTTAATGAAAAATTAGTCTCCAATGCAGTCATGTGGTCCCATCCTTTTCTGGGGTGCATAACAGGTTCCTAAAATCACCCAGTAAGTTCAAATGAGCTGGGATTATTACATAGGAGTGAGGGCTATAGGTGGGAACCTTGCTGCGTTTGCCTAGGCCTAGCCTTACATGGGCAGCATTTGTTTGTCTACTTCAACTGGGTTTTCAGACTTAGCATCTTCCACACAAGTTACATGCTTTAGGTGTTCTCATTGCTGTATCATAGTCCTGGGAAGTGAGGATGTGGGCAAATGAACAAGTTACTGCAGGCAAAACAGGGGACTTGGACGTTCAGCCCCCCAGCTACTGCCCAGAAACTGCTCTAATGCATTCTTTAAGCCCCTCACAAATGCAAACTCACTTTTCCTCTCCCACAGGGAATGAGATACCTGGCTTTTGCTACAAGTTACTGTGTGTAAGAGGTTGCAGGTGGACACTTGCCACCACAGAGCAACTCTCCTAAAAGACTCCAAAAAAGAGTCTCTCTCAACTCTGAGGCACAACAGTTTGATTTCCCTAAAAGCCCCACTGTAAAATGCTGATTCAGGTGAGGGAATGGCATGGGAGCTTCTGTGCTCAATTGGCCTTTGCCTCACAACCACTTGCAGGCAGCAACCTGGTTTGACTAAAATTCTTCAGGTTTCAGCAACAGGAAATTACAGTGAGGGAATGCTCTGTGAAGTGCATTTGCACAGTTTCAGTCTCAAGCTGTGAAAAGTAGCAGCTCCCTGAGCCCTCAACTTTAACACTGCTATTGATACTGCTTTTTCTAACAGCATTGAGAGCGATGCAGCATGAGGGTCTTGTTGTAGTAAACATCCTCCCAATGATGCTCAAGAAACCCATGTCCTGTCTCCACACAGTTTGCTGTCTAAATGTCCCAGCAAACTCCCAAGCACCTTACAGTGTCCCAGCCAAAATACAGATAGTTAGGAAGGTGGCTCTATTTTAAAACCTAGTTTTGAGGTCTTTCCTCTGCCAGGCAGCAGAACAGGCACCCTGAAAGGCTCCTCGAGGCCATGTTGAGTGCTGTTCAGGGTTCATAAGAGGGGAAATTAAAGTTTTGTCCAGTGCCTTATTCCTTTTCCTTGGAGAGCCCCAGGGACTGTTCTCATACAGGTGCTTGGAGTGCTACACAGGAGAAAATCCCTGCCCCAAAATTGGATGGGCTTTGCAAACTGCCCTCAAGGACTTAACACCACTCTGTTTTCACATTGCTCTCACTGGTAATGTAGACAGTCTGTGGTAGTATAAAAGCTGGTCAAGAGGGTCAAATAAACTACCAGGACTCCCTGCAGCACTAAAACCTGAAGATATATTGCTCCCAGAGCAGTCAGGAGAGGGCTGGGTGCATGGCTGACAGGAGCAATGCTGGCTGGTGCCTGCCCCATGGCTAGGTAGCCACTCTTCCTGAGGACAATAGGCCCCATCCTGGGAGCTGACTGGTTTCAATATGGGACTCTCCATCTTGATCCAGTTTGGATGGGTCAAGACATGTTGAGACATGCCCTTTCAATATGCTGCATTTTATTAAAAACAAAGTAGCTGTGGGCCAGATTGTAAAACTAGGTGGGCCTCATTTGTCTGTCCCTACTGTAAGCCAATGAAACCTTCAACATATTCAAACTCTCACCTTTTTACCCATTTGAATGAAAAAGCATCACTAATAAAAGAAAATGACTCACCTAATGCTAAACCTGAGCTCTGTAGATCAGCTTTGATCAAATTCGCTGACATTTGGATAACTGCGTTATTATAACTAAAACATCTTTTAAAGTTTTTTTTTTCCAGACGTTCATTCTTTAAAATTTGCTTTGATCACTGTGCATATCCTTTTCAGCAGAAATTTGTCCACAGAGGGTGAATTTTTTTCATTTGTTTTTCATATGGATTCTCTTTCCTTTGTTCATATTTTAAATCAGTGAAGCTACCCTTCAAGCTAGCCCTTACAATAAAAATGCAGCTACTGTGTGGCTTTTAACAACTCATTTAACCCATCTGTGCTTCAATAGTCTTGTTAGAAACCCAAGGCAACTCACACTCATTTATGCAATGAGGCTGATCATGAGGCTTAATTAGATATATTTTTTTTAGGATAAAATAAACATTTCAGAAGGGCAGAGCAGGGAAGTGACGGTTGCTGTTATGGTGGTCTGACAACACCAATTTGTAATATGTTACAACAGTAGTGTTACAAAATGCTGCACAGAAGGATATTACTTTCAGAAAGTGCTTTTGAATTAGTTCAAGTGCTCCAGTTTCCAAATAGGAGTCACAATCCGAGACAATTAAAATAAATGGAAGCAGGAATGTGTCAGGACAATTACAAATTAAAAGATTGAAATCACTGCAGATGGAAGGGCAAAAATTTGCCTGTGAGTAAGTTTGCACCAGTGTATGAAACTCAACCTTAGATGTTGAGAAGGATAAAGTTTGACTTTTTCTATGGAAAAAAATTCACACATCTATGATGTAATAAAATTTAGTTTAGCAATGCATAAGTGCATTTGTAACCAATTTTACCCTTTCAAGCAGGCAGGAAGACTGTTTAAGCCTTAATTTGCTAATTATCATTTATTGTAATTTGACCATGCAGCTGGGGAAGGTGGTGCTGATTGTTCATCAAAGAGGATGTCTGCCGAGCTCTAGAGTCAAGATAGTCTTCGTGGCTTTTTACAGCATGGGCAGAGGTCTTGTTAGAGCTTGTAACAGAGGTGGATTAACTACAAATAATTTTTTAAACTTTGAAGTCTAAAGCTGTAGCACCTTTTGCCGTATTCTAGGAAAAAAAAAAAAAGGCGGATGTGTTCAGAGGAGGCTCGCTGGTGAGATTCTCCCCCTGGCTCGTACCAAGGTGCAGCCTTCACCCTCCCAGGGCTGCCTGCACAGCCATTCTGCAGACACAGATTCTGTGATCCGACAGAGCGAGCCCTGAGCTCCGCACGGCCTCTGCCGCCGATAAAGCTGTTTATAGGCCCGCTCGCTGCCTGAGATCGGGCCCCGCCATCAATAGCTCCACACCAAGCCTCTTAGGGTGGCTTGTTTTCCCCAAACACTTTAGGCTGAGGATTCCTATTAATACAAATCTGCTTTAAACAGGGGATAGTCATTTTTGAACACAGACGTCCTCTAATACGTTCATGATGTGGCTTATACCTTAATAGATAGCAGTTGCGGTGCAGATCTGGCCTCGCAGTTGCACAACATATTTGCGGTAATGAGAACCCTTGCCGACATGGAAAATTAATATTAGGAAAATTAATGTAAGGAAAATCTTTAATAGGTTTTTGTCTGTGTCTAATGCAATTTAGTAGTTAGCAGAAGGAAGGAATTTAGTACCAGGTGAGTAGCCAGCTCTTCAGAAATCATGTTTTATTGACCACATTTTAAGACCTGCTGTTTTGGTTCAGTGCATCAGGAGCAATATCTGCTTCGTAAACAACAGCATGAAGCACCACACTCAGGATCCCGCCTGGCATACCCAGCTGTCAGAACCTTGCCCACAAGAAAGAGTTCCTTGGTACAAACGTTTCTCATGTTGGTGCCCGTTCTGTCTGGGGAAGTGCTTTGAAAGCTCAGAAACTTCAGCAGGGCAGGAGAGCAGCCAAATGCTCAAACCCACCTAGCAGTGACTGGGTGAAAAGACATTATCTTTTCTTGAGCAGCATCTGTCAAGTCCTTTGGCAGAACAGAAGTCGCTGATTTCCCAATGAGAAAGGCTGCTCTTACTTGTGGCATGTCCAAGGGCCGCAGTGTTACAGCAATAGGGCAGCGTGCAGACACTGCTCTGCACAAAAGGGGAGGAAACCCTGGATGGGAGCCAACCTGCTGTGCCTCCCACCCCAGCCTCTGCCCCCCAGCTCTCAGCTGCCATCCTACCAGAGAACACCAACGTGGGCATCAGCTTTTATTCAAGGCGATCCATGGTCTAGATGTCAGTCTTTTCATCTGTTGCCTGGGTTTCTCTTGAATAAAAGCAGACTGTCATATTTTTCTCTTTTTTGCTGCAAGGAAGGTAGGTACTGACCCCCTTTATTTCCTGGTGATTGTGGATATTAGAGGTGATGCAAGCACAAGATATCTGGCTTGACCTTTCAGAAACCAAAGGGAAAAGAGTTCTTGGAAGAAAATCCTTTTTTGTTTTTCAATTTAGGCAGCTTGAAGCTGTTTTGTTTCATTACCTCCTACCTAAATTTCTTGAAAACAATACTTAGCAAGAGGGAGGAATTTCTTGGTAAACCCTATGTATTGTGTGCCATTTTTCAAGCAGTAGGCAGACTCCTAACAGCCTTCTGAATCCTCCCTGAGAGACACCAATTGTGAGACGAATGGTTGTATTTGATCAATAAGAAATGTGTGTGTGTGTGCACAAATAAAAGGAACAGCAAACCCAGCTCTCTTATCTCCCTTCCTTCTTGCATGCCAGATCACCTTTAGCATCAGCTCCAGTCCTGCAGCTGCTGCTTTCAAGCAGGGCTCACTGACACCAGCCCTGGCTGCTGACCTGCTCTGGCTGCAGACTCAGGCCCTGGCTTTCCTCACCCCTTCCCTTCACCCTTTCACTCCCACAGCCTGAAGGAAGTGGAAAATGAAAGTGAATAGTTAACTGCACGTTTTCAAAATTAAACAGATATTAGAAGTTCTCTGGAAGAGAAAGATGACAATTATTTTCTAAAATATTCCCATAACTTTTTTTAGCAACCCTCTGTTGCTCATTGTTTCGTTATGGAGGGTGCACAGAGAACAAGGCTTGTTTTATCACAGATGGGATTGTCTTCCTGGAAACCCCAACAGACACATAGAGAAATGCTGTTAGGTTGTAGGGTCTTTCAAGATTTGGGTAGCTAGTTTTGCCCAGATTAAAAATAATTTCTTCTTCATCACTGATTTAGAAAATCTTAAAATCAGGTTGACTAGCAATGTGTTAATATTCATCATGATCTTGAGTACTGCCAGTGGCTTGATCACATTTTTCAGAAATAATACATGAACAAAATAAGCTTATAAAACACAAATATTGGTGTCCATTCTGTGCTATGCATACCCATCTAATTTCTTTTTATCCCCAAATATTTAATATAACTTCATTTTGCAATGTGTGGATAGTTAGTTCGTCGTTAGTTCATACACAAAATGTAACAGAGTATTGAAATACGGCCCTTTTTTCCCCCCCTGAAGAATGAGATAATTAAATCAACTTTTTTCAATTACCTATGGTATTTTTACAGAAGGTAGATAAGACATATATATATTTGGAGACACACACATTAACATACACATCCAAAACATATATGATGTTTTGTGGCTGAACCAGTTGCATTTGTCATCAATAACAGCAAAACATGGACCTGATCCAATTGCTTTGCAGTTTCCTGTCACATTAATGCCATATAGAAATATAAAAATAATACATAATTATATTTACCATATTACAGTAGAAAGTTTTCCGTCTAGATTTTGAACTCTGTTCTCACTTCTACAAGAAACCACTATTTTATCTGGCTTTACAGTGTTCCTTTGCATCAGAAAAATTGCTGCTTATATTTGCATCAGCCATTCAGCAGACCGATAAAGATAAAAATGTGCACAAAGAATAGAGGACAAACGTTTATATCAAACAATACACATCAAAGAGGAGAGACTTCACTTCCTTTTTGTTACCTCCACCCGTAGATTTTCACATTAATCAAATCATTACTACATCACTGCTAGTAGCCCCAAATGGCTCATATTAATTCACTTCTCATTCAAAATGATTTTTTAATTAAATCCTTAGCTATTGTTATATCAAAATAATACGCTAATAAACATTTTAAATGGCTGATAATGTAGAACATTTGCCCTTTTAATTCTTGTTAGGTAGACCCCAAGACAAAAACACATCAAAAGAAAAAAGAATCTAAAATTTCAATTAATCTTAACCAGAAGTTCAAGCAATGACAATATCGAAGAGACTTTGTAATACCTAATATCTCCTGACAATATTTCAAATCCACATGTGAATATAAAATAACTTCTCGCTTGACTTCGTTGGCCCAGAATTGTCAGTGGAATAGAAATTTCAGCAATTCCAAAATGTATCAAAGTGTGATTTGCCCCGATTTCAGCTTAAATTATCTATTTGTCTATATCTGCATTTTGTCTCTTTCAGAAAGCAGAGGGGATTTGTTCGTTCATGGTCTTTAAAAACACTGTCTTATTTTCATTAAGCTAAGCCCACTGCTGATGTAATTCTTGCATTACAAAGGTCTTAATTTAAACCATGACATAAATGCTTTTCATCAGTTGATTTTTTTGTTCTTTGTGCCAAATTTCTTGCATTTTTAAAATAAAGAATATGGTGTATAATAACTGCTGCGGGACAGGCTGCTTTATTCTTCAATATGAAAGACAAATGGGGTGTGACATGCATACGTTTCAACATGCAGCACTTACTTCTTCAGGACCTTTACTTTTTCCACTGTTTTCTCAGTAGACTATTTCACTTCCTTTGAATCAGGCCTAACGATAACACCGGATTTGAGGCACGGTTCTCGGCGTTGAGCACACTGACGGGACCAAGAGGTGAAAAGTGCTTCTAATCTCTCTCCTCTCTCTCTCCCCCTCCTCTCCCTCTTCCACTCCCTGCCTTCCTCTCCTTCCTTCCCCCCTCCACTCAAGGATTTGGGGTCTGCAGATGATAATTTACAGAGCGTTTTGGAAGAAGGGTGGGGATGCATTCCTAACACCCCAAATCCTGGTTTGCATTACACATTAGGGATTTCAAAGCACACCAAGATTTAATCATAATCAGAAAGTAGAGAAATCGCTTCTACAACGTTCTGCAGTACCGAGTCTTTTTTTTTTTTCCTTTGGTATCCCTGTAACTAATGCAGCAAAATTGTATTTCCATCATGTCCTACTATCATTGCAATGATCACTGAGCTGTGTAAATGCATCTGGGAAAACTGCTAACTTCTTTGGATATTATTTTGGATATATTATTGAGTTTAGGAGCTTGGTTAATTTTCAGATGGAGTCAAAAGACACTAGCTGTTTCTCTACGTAAATGTGAAAGTACAGAAGAAATTTTTCTTGATTAGCGTTACTGCAAATGAATCAAGGTTACAACGGAAAGGATGCAAATATTTTATTTGAGTAGAATTTTCAGCATGATCTTCACTGACACCAAACCGCAGCCTGAGTTCATTGATCTCCTCGGGAAAATATTGTCAAATACAGAACAGATTTAGAAAATCTCAGTTGAATTTGTGGAAGGAATAAAATCTTTAAATGGTCATTCTTCATCCTACTGCATTTTAGAAGGTGTTGACCTGATGCTTCTTTGTTTGTCCTGGCTTTATCTTTAAAGCAGTGCTCTTAAAATTGCCAAAACAGGGTACAGGCACAGGTTGACCTTTAGTCTGTCAACTTTCTTGCATTATGCAAGAATTAAATGAAATAGATTAACTATTTGTAACTAATTAATTTTGCATGAGATAATAGATTAATTCTATTTCTTGAACATTGGGGACCTAAAAAAAATTGAAGTTGGGGAAATGAATGTTTTCCCTACTAAATACTTAGGACAACAGTATGTTGAATACATCTAAATTGCAGATTATAAGGCTGGATATTATTTGGTCTGTTGTTTTATCTTTTCTCCTTTATTCACTTTATTGTTCTATTGCATGAACCTGAGCTATTCTATTCTTCTGTTAAAACCTTCTATTGCATGAAGGGAGCAGGACTATTCTGTAAGGGTGTGTTCATCTTTACATATTTTAAACCTATTTTGATAGATTTATATCAAGGCTGAAGTAATTCACTCTGGGAAAAAAACTTGGCATCAAAACTCTTAAATACAAGCAGATTTTTCTTTCAAATTTTTTTAAAGAAAATTTAAAAATAATTCGGCATGTTCTTAAAGGCAAAGGTTTAAGCCCTGATTCATTTTAAGTCAATGGGAGTTTTGCCATGACTTCGGTGGAGCCAGGACTCCCTTCAAATGATGGGAAACAATTACATTTAGCATTTTCAGATGGAAATTTTGTGCTTGTATAAATTGGAATTTTTTTTTTTTTAAGTGGGGCTGTGTGTATACATATTGTATAATCCATAGCGTGAACTCATCTCTGGATATCTTTCTGTTAAGTGACTGTCTTTTTCTCATTAAGATAAGTAACAGTTCAACATATGTGGTTACTTAAGAAATTCCTCAGGATCTTTAGTGGAGTCTTTCGGGATAAGATGTGAAATCAGCCGTTGTCATTCATGACAAAGATCCCACATAATTTTTCCAAAGAATTTGGCATGCCAATGAGAGTGGATCAGCATAAGTGATTGTATTTTGCCCATGCACTTTCCATCTGAGCTTTGAATCTGAGATGGGACTTCTGCCTTTTCTGCCCTAAGCTGCCTTCAAGCACCACTTTGCATTAAAGTACCTAATGTTTTTGGCCAGGCCAGGAGAGCTGTGACCTTCATTACCTCGCCTTGCTTCACAGAAAGGAGAGGTTATCGTTGGTGAGATCCTGCTCACCTTAATCAAAGACAGAACCCAGCCCTGGAGAAGTAGTTAAGGACAGCTTGTGTGAAGTACCTGCAGGATGGGCCTGGCCTCTCTCTCTCTCTCTCTCTCTCTCTCTCAGGTAAAGCTGTTCCAAAGAGTATTATCTGTCACCTCTGACTGTGTTCAAATATCAGCAATGCTAAAGCTATCCAAGGCAGATGACACAATTTTTGTACAAGGGATGAGTAGTTCAACCAGACCCATCCTGACATTCCTGCCTTGAACCCTCAAAACCCCAATATTTTCCTGGGGATTTAACCCCACATGTGGGATCTTGAGGCCAAACCAAGCTGCTGTAGAAAGGACAATCCCTTTCCCATGCCAGCAGGGTAGGACAGTGCCCAGCTCTGTGTTTCAGGATGTTAGAAATTGGACCAGCTCCACTGTCATAGTCTTAGATGTGAGACAGCATCTAAGGCCTTTTTGGGTGTTTCCTGTGCACGTGAGATTGATGGCAATTCTCTGGTGCAATCCTGCTTGTTTACAAAGAATGAACATCTTTCCTGAACCCCATGAGGGACCAGCACCAACATGCTACAACTTTGCCTGGAATCACTGGCCAGCACTTCCAGAGAGTTTTCTGCTGGAAGGGAGCTCTGCTTTTCCTCACTGGCTCTGCCATCAAGAGAGGCTCAGCTGCACCCTGGCTGTGGTTTCTCTGCAAATTTTGTGGACCTTTCTCTCTGTTGCCTGTACAATCACGTTGTCTGCACCAGGGAAGGCTGGGACCCCACACACTGCAGGTGCATGGGCTGTGCAACCTGGGGAGATCAGAGCTTCCACGAATCTCCTTCCTGCACAAAGATGCTGTGAACCTGAACAAACTGGGTCAGCACCACATTACGGCCATGCCCTCCCAAGCCAGGCACAGGGATGACAGAGCTGCCCTCGGCATGTGTACCCTGGCTGTCTGCCTTCCCAAACCCTGGTCAGAAAGCTGAGTGACAAGTGTCACCTAATTGTCCAAATAAACAGTTCTTTCTGCTGCATGCGCACACACCATGGCCTTTTGAGCTCAAGTGTGTATCCTACCATGCTCGTGACGAGCAGGCAACATTGCAAAGTCCTGAAAATGCAAATGCTGACAGCAAGCACCGAGGTGAGGCTGAACAGTGAGTTGGATGTGGCTAAAATCAGTGATTTTGCTCTGTGAGCAAACACAGAGCCAAGAGAGTGAAATGCTGGGCTTTTATTCCTTCCTCCACAAATGGAGGAAAGAATGAAAATGGAGTCCCTGCCTGTCTTGGCTGTTGTCTTGTCTTTATGTAAATGTACTATTGCAGTGTGTAGCTGCCTTCACGCATATACTTTCATCATTATATTAATTTCATCCTTCTGTGGGGAATAACTACATTACATGTTAATACTATCAAGAGTTTGCACTGTTAACATTCTATTATACTCCCATAAAATCCAATGGCAATTTCATAGTTAGAATAAAAAACTCTACACCCCCAAACTAAATCTTTGTATGGATGACCAAACAGCATTTTTTGCTGCTAGAATGATGCATTTTCTAAGATTTTAGAAGATTTTTTTTTTTTTTTTTTTTTTTTTTTTTACAGCAGCATGCAGTCCAAAGCCCAATGTTTATCCCACAGAACCTGGATGTTGCAGGGACTGCCAGGCAGCCCTATCACCAGTGGATGTTGCCTTGTGCTGCTGTCTTTTGTGATACAGCTTTTGTTTCCACAGTTATGATCTGTTATGTTATGGCTGTGACCCAATACACCTGGTTGTTGTATTTGCAGTTTTGGTTAAACACATAAGGGGTTTAACAGTGTGATGAGAATTTGTTATTTCAATTTGCATAGCTTTTAGTATATGCAGAAATTACATGCTTCTGTGCATCTCTGATCTTTTAAGCATTGTAGCCTTTTTATTTTGTTGCTCAGTGTAAACACTGGCCTCTATATATCCATCCTGCTCTCCATCTGGTATTCTGGGACTGCAAGCAGTAGTAAAGGTGGGGCTACAGACTTCAAAGATACCCATACGTCTTGAAACTAAGCACTGTGCTAAACTGCCTTTAATGCCTCTGTGGGAAAGTGTCTCCATATGTCATCCCATGTATTTTCTTTGCTATTTAAAGTATTGCTTAATAGTACACTAAGCTGGTGGAAAACTATTTGCTTTGTTGGGTTAGTTCTACTCGGGCTTAGTGCAGGGCTGGGTGAGCACCAGAGCGAGTGGGACCAGGAGCAGCTGGGGTGGGAGGAAGAGGGACTGGGGCACCCAGCAGGGAGTGGGGTCAGCACTGCACCCAGCAGGGAATGGGGTTCGCACTGCACCCAGCAGAGTGGGGTTAGCCCTGCACCCAGCAGGGAATGGGGTTCGCACTGCACCCAGCAGAGTGGGGTTAGCCCTGCACCCAGCAGGGAATGGGGTTCGCACTGCACCCAGCAGAGTGGGGTTAGCCCTGCACCCAGCAGGGAATGGGGTTCGCACTGCACCCAGCAGAGTGGGGTTAGCCCTGCACCCAGCAGGGAATGGGGTTCGCACTGCACCCAGCAGAGTGGGGTTAGCCCTGCACCCAGCAGGGAATGGGGTTCGCACTGCACCCAGCAGAGTGGGGTTAGCCCTGCACCCAGCAGGGAATGGGGTTCGCACTGCACCCAGCAGAGTGGGGTTAGCCCTGCACCCAGCAGGGAATGGGGTTCGCACTGCACCCAGCAGAGTGGGGTTAGCCCTGCACCCAGCAGGGAATGGGGTTCGCACTGCACCCAGCAGAGTGGGGTTAGCCCTGCACCCAGCAGGGAATGGGGTTCGCACTGCACCCAGCAGAGTGGGGTTAGCCCTGCACCCAGCAGGGAATGGGGTTCGCACTGCACCCAGCAGAGTGGGGTTAGCCCTGCACCCAGCAGGGAATGGGGTTCGCACTGCACCCAGCAGAGTGGGGTTAGCCCTGCACCCAGCAGGGAATGGGGTTCGCACTGCACCCAGCAGAGTGGGGTTAGCCCTGCACCCAGCAGGGAATGGGGTTCGCACTGCACCCAGCAGAGTGGGGTTAGCCCTGCACCCAGCAGGGAATGGGGTTCGCACTGCACCCAGCAGAGTGGGGTTAGCCCTGCACCCAGCAGGGAATGGGGTTCGCACTGCACCCAGCAGAGTGGGGTTAGCCCTGCACCCAGCAGGGAATGGGGTTCGCACTGCACCCAGCAGAGTGGGGTTAGCCCTGCACCCAGCAGGGAATGGGGTTCGCACTGCACCCAGCAGAGTGGGGTTAGCCCTGCACCCAGCAGGGAATGGGGTTCGCACTGCACCCAGCAGAGTGGGGTTAGCCCTGCACCCAGCAGGGAATGGGGTTCGCACTGCACCCAGCAGAGTGGGGTTAGCCCTGCACCCAGCAGGGAATGGGGTTCGCACTGCACCCAGCAGAGTGGGGTTAGCCCTGCACCCAGCAGGGAATGGGGTTCGCACTGCACCCAGCAGAGTGGGGTTAGCCCTGCACCCAGCAGGGAATGGGGTTCGCACTGCACCCAGCAGAGTGGGGGTAGCACTGCACCCAGCAGGGAGGGTGTTTCCATTGCTGGGAAGTGGTTATCAGCCCAGCTGAGTAGAGAAAACCTTGGCTGGCTGGGAGGTGTTGAGGCAAGGCTCTAACTGGACTTGCACTTCATCAGTTGCAGAAACACTCTGTGGGTAAGTGGGGTCTGTATCTCTGAAGTATTTTCAGACCTTGAAAATCCCAATCCTCATCTCCTTTGCTGAAGTCCTACTCCTTTTGGACTGTTCTTCCCAACTTCATCCTTTCTCTCCTCAGCAATGGGAGCACCTTCCTGCAATCCTGTCATCTTATTTCTTGTCTTCTCTGTCTTCTGTGATTCTCTCAACTCTGTAATCACTCTTTTAACGAGTCCTCTGGAAACTCCTTATGTCCCCCTACTGATTTTTGAAGAGGTCTTTCAGGTTTTTACTTCAATCTCCTTCCCTGATTTCTCTAAACTTCATCTCTGGACAACCTCCTACCAGAAACAGATATGTAGAACTCATTATTGTGCTAGTGAGTAACAGGGCTACCATGCATCTCCTGCACATCCTCCTGCTTTTCATTTTAATGGTCTACTTTTTAAAAATGCCCATCCTTTCCCATTTCTTAAATCTAGGCCACCATACATTCGGGAACACAGAAGTCACAAGACCAGAAGGACAATCACTCCTTTATTCTGGTTGTTAATCTGGACTTTAAAGTCAACTTCTTTCAGAAGCATTAATTTTTAAATTTGGGGTTGTTGTTCTCTCCTGGTTTTTAACTACAGACCAAATGCCTGTAAGAATTTGTCTTTCTTCAAGATGTTATTTTTTTTTTCCTCTCCAGTACATGGTGACATCTTTGGTGTCTTTCTAACTTCTGTGGTTTTGTAGAGACAGAGACCAACATATTTCCCTCTGGCCATTCTTTAACACCTCTTGGGCTACTGTGCTTTCTTGGTTGCTGCCCTATTTCTGCAAGATACCCCAAGCCAGAAGTTGGGTTAGGAGGTAGGTTGTTGGAAATGAAAGTGATAAGACAGACAAGACTATGTTCCAGTTCACAGTCTAGTTATCACTAGCTTAACTATTTTACCTGTGCTAGTGGTCAGGACTGTTGCAGTAGGACTGCTCTTGTGCAAGGGAGGGATAGTGAAAGTCTTTGTGGACAATCTGTTTGATCCTAAATGTCTCCTCTATGCTCTCATCCCTGCCTTCCTGCAAGATGTAATCAGGGTGGCCAGGGCTCTTGCATGAATTCCCTTGGTCCAGCCCTGTCTCCAGTTATTTAAGTTTAACCCCTTAAATAAGTGGCTACACTCAACCCCATATGCACTTTTTTCATTACAGTACCCAGGAGGAAAGCCTAGAAGACTTTAAATGCAATATTTCTATTGGAATGAAGGTGATTTTTCAAAGATTACTTTTTAACAGATGGTAGAAAATGTCAAGGTTTCTGCTAGTGTTTAACTGTAATATGGCATTGATGTGGAGGATGCATTGTCAAAAGGTAATAAACTCCAATCCTAAAGAATATATGTGGCCAGCAGTTACACTTATTCCAAGGTCTCTTTTAAAATCTTGCTATTAATGAACCATGAACTTAAGCTTGCCATATAGGAGGACTGGTTTCTCTCTCCCTCCAGTTATAGTATTTATAATAAAAATAGACATTACTGTATATATTTAATATAAAGATATATAATTGTATTTTCCGAAGACCTGCACTTATGGAAAACTGACCATCAGAATAATTTTTACTATCAGAAACTGAGTGTCCACACTAACTATATGTAACTATATGTTACCCAAAAGCCTTGGTAGCATTTCAGTCTGAAAAAGTCAGGTCTTACACCTCCTCATGAGGCAGCCTGGTATGGCAATGTGAGAACTGCCTTTCATTTGGGAAGGCTGAAGAAGAAGGGATTTGAGCAAACTAACTCCATACATTCAGGACTAGAAAAATGCTGGTCCATAAATTAAAACTTTTTGGAGAAATCAAATTCTACTCACTTTGTTGGAAACACAGCTCTGTTTCCAGTCAAAGGAATGAACACGGTTGATCCCTCCACATACAGTTTTTTGAGTTTGGAAATTCAAACATGAGAGAAAGTATCTCTCTGACTCTTCTGTAGAGGAACCAATTTCCCTGCACTGATGTGAGCTGGGCTGTACCAGTATAACTGAGGACAACACTTGACTTGGCCCCGTGTTCCTGTTAGAATATTGCCCCTATTCGCAGAGTGGAAACTTGCTGGATTTTTTCCATTAGGAGGAGAAATTGATGATAGGAGTCAGGAATGTCTTTGGTTTATTTACAAAGCATGTACTCAGAATCTTGTTTCTCTGAATGCAGCAGAAACAAACAACAGGCACTTTTGTTACTCAGAGTTTCCAAGCCTGGGTCTGTGGTGCAGTGTGTATTCCGTGGAGCCGCGCGGCTCCGGCCCGGGCCCCTGGCAGGGAGGGGGTAGCAGCCCTGGCTGCTGCTCCTGGAGGGCACTGAGGTGAGGAGTGCACATGCACGTGCACCCCCAAGCTCCCTGCTCCCCACATCCCACCAGCTGGCTTCCTGACCCCCACATGCCACGGGCACCCTGGGCAAGCTGAGCCTGCCTCTGGCTGAGCTCTGTCACCATCCCGGTCACATCTTCTGTTGTATCCAGCCTTTCACTCCTGAAGGAGCTAGAATGTTCTTTTCATTCAGCTTGAGGGACAGACACGTGCCATAGCTTTTCAGAGGTATGTAGGTTACAAAACTCCACTGCCATGAGAAGCCCATGTAGATCCAGGCACATGCACACACATGCACACTCCTGCATGGACATGGGCAGAGCCCCCAGGCCTTTGGAGGAGCTGAGTAACGTGTAGTATAACAGAATTATAAAACTGTCTCATAGTTGTCTAAATAATTTATAATTTTCAGTTCCTTTATTGTAGGCCTGGTTCCACATTTGTTTTACAACCATACAGCTTATCTCAGGTCTGTGGCATGAGTTTTGTCAAAGGGAAATAGGTAAATGACAGTGAAAAATCTCGACATTTTTGAATGCTTACAAGACAATGTTCTCACGTTTCAAACAAGTGCCAACTTTTATGGTACTGAGCCATTCGCTCTTGAGCTCTGCTGATCACATTTTGATAGGAGGGTGCAATGTATAAGGTCAAAGATTTTTCATTCCATGAAAAAAATTCCCCCATCATTTCAAACTAAAAAGGTGGAGACTACGGGCAGGCAGAGTTACACTGTGCTGTATTTCTCAGCTCACAGTCTCTCCAGCTTTAGTAATATTTACTTGTAGCAAAGAACATTAGAATAGTTGTAAGTGCAAGTGAAGCTAAAAGCAGACTCTCACCAGACCCCACTGCACAAAAAAATGGAAAGCTTATAGAAGAAAATGTTCTCATGGCATTGTAGTATTTCCATCCTTTCTTCTCAGGACAACCTGTTTATAACATGAATTGCACAAAGGTTCCCTTTTGCTCTGATCTCAACAATCCCCTGATCTCTGTAATCTGTGAATTTTCACATGTAAAATTGATCTGATTAATTCTATTTTAAGTACATGTACAATTCTAAAACAACTTAAAACTATTGCTAGGGTGGGATAAGCATTAAATTTATCCCATTTACATCAAATAAGAGAATAGTTAGTAGTTTATGAGACAGATCCTTTGAACCTGATGCTGGACCAATGAGAAAGGGATGTTTTCAATGATTCTTTTCATATGTTTATTGGATGCACACATTGCTTATATCTGTCAATAACACTGAGAGCTATGACTAGATAGGGCAAAATAAACATTTTTAAACATGAACAGACTGCATTGGTAGCAGTGGAATGCATCTAGTTAGCTAAAGACCTTGTCCTCAGGCACTGAAGGGATCATAATTACAGTTGCAACTCCACCTTCTGGCTTATTTTGCTCTAAGGAGTCCAAGATTTCGGATCTTTTATTTGAATAAATGTGGATACTTCCTTCAGGGTTTGAAAAAGGGAAAAATTGACAGCTACATTCCAAAGAAAGCTTAGCTGGATGGAAAATGACTGCTTGCAATACTAACGTGCTCTTTGTTTAGTGGCACAAATCATTATCATCACTTTTAAAATGCTTAACTAGAATAAACACTGAATATGAAAGCAAAGAACTCATTTCATGAGTTGAAGATTTCCATATGAAGAGAAATGTATATGTATGAAATCTTTTTTTGAACAACCTTCAACAAATGTATGGGAAAAATACCTTGGAAAACTCTTCTCAGCAGAGGCATTTGGGCTACTTTAAAGGAACACACAAAGGGTAAATGAATCACATGGAGATGGAGAGTGAAAAAGCAGCAGAAAAGTGATAGCAAAAAGGCTGAAGTTTTCCATAGCTGTCTCCACGTTTGTTAAGCTAGGGTAATGCCTCAGGCACTCTTCTATACTACAGACAGTATTTTAAACATTCAGTATTCCTCTTCACCAAACCTATCCGTAGCAATCAATTTTGTGATTACTCTCAATGGTTTCAGAACAGCACTCAAATTCACATATTCCTGGTCAGAAGGATTTTAAACATGCAGCTCTCTTTTAAAAATAGCATTATACATAGATTTGGTTAGAAACGTCTTCTTTCTGTATCCTTAGAAATAAATAGAGGCTCAGAGTCATACACAGGATTTAATGGAAAAAGTTATAACCCTGTGTAAAGACAAGCACCAGCAGTGGAACAGTGATAAATGAAGCTGTTCAGGCTCCCTGGCATGTTGATTCTGTGGAGTACATTTTACTGAAACAGTTTCCATATCATGTTTGGCCTCATGAATGTTCAGTGGTAGAGGCCAAATCCTGTCTTCAATCCAATCTCTGCAATTCCCTTCAACCACGTTGCAGCTTTCATCTGTTTTCTTGCATCAGATTCTTTCACAGGGGTTCAGCTGTGCCAAGCATCTTGAAGTTGTATTACCAAGAATGTTTCAAGCACAAATCTCTTAGCCTCATCACTGAACACAAGTGCCTTCACCCGAGTGCAGAAAATGTTTTTTTGCCTTGAATTCAAGGAAAAAAACTGGCAGTTTTTGCAGAATTTTGAGTCAAGATCTTGGCCTTAAAGCTGTGGCATAAACATACGTGTTGAACCAAAGCAGGATTTGGACTGTGGAAGAGGAATCAGAGTCTGTAGGAATCTGTAAAATGTTTCCATGTGAAGAGAACATTCTCCAGTATATCCCTAGGCTGGTCCATCCGCAGGGCTTGGGAAAAACATCATCTTGATTTTCTCCACTCCAACCCACATTCACAGATTGAAATTACAGCTGTGCCTTGGTCTGAATGGTTTTCACCCACTCCATCCCTGGGGTGTCAACCCTTTCTCCCTTCTTGTGAGCAGAAATTAATGGGAGAGAAGGGAAACTTTTGCTGGTTTTGGCTCAGGGTTGGCTGGGGCACTAACAGGTTGGCCAAAGTGTCAGGATCTCTCCAGAGGAGAAAGGACTAACCAAAACAAAAACCCCATGATGAGCAAAACCCAAACCAGGCAGGAGGGTGAGATTTGAGGGCTCACATGTAGATCAGGAAGGTATCAGGCGACCACACTGAGCAGAGGACTCCAAAAAATGCTCAACAGGCTGCAAGTATCTGGTGTAGCACTCTCTATTTTTCCTTAGCTTGTCTGCTGCACCTTGAGAAAAAGCCTTTCCTGCATCAGCCCCTGCACTCCCCTTCCTCACTGCACCAGGCAGCAAGTGTGTGCTGGAGGGACATGTCCTCTGCTCCTGTCCTGCTCCCTGGCAAAGCCCAGCCTGGGCTCCAGGGAGAGCTGCTTTCCCCTCCTTGCCAGTGCCAGAGCAGCTTCTGTGTGAGCCTGGAGGATGAGGGAAGGCTTTTCACAATGCTGCCTTGTCACCAACACCAGCATAGATGAGCCAGTGCAGGAACACTGCCCTGCTGGTTCTGGGACATTTAGCAGGTCCTGGATTGGTTTTTGGGGTGCTCAAGCACATTCCTAACTGGAGCCTCTTTTAAGAGACGTTTCAGTCTAGGGATGGGAATGAGTGGAAGATGGAAGGAGGAAGCCAACGAGAAAAAGCAGCTGAGAAACAGCAAGGAAATGAAGAAGGTATTGTGTCTTTCCCTGCTGCAAATGGGACCATTTCACTTGAAGAAGAAACATCTGAGAAATAATTTTAAAATACTGCCTCAAAACAGGACTAGTAGACATCAGTCAGAGGAAATCTGTCTTTAAGTTCAAGACTCTGGAACTGTATTTCTATTGTGTTTGAACCAGTTCAGTCAACCCCACTTAATTTCTATTGTTGAGGGACTCTAAAATAGGCAGGAAAATAAGAAAAAATGAAGTCTACTGGAGAGATATGCTGAGAAAGAAAAGATGACTTTGAGAAGAGGGCAGAAAAGGTGGAGAACTGAGAGGAAGAATATAGAATGTACCTAGTGAAGCAATTAGGGGAATTTTTTAATTTTTTTTTTTTTTTTTTTTTTTTTTTGTAGAGAATTTGTCATCAGCCTATTGCAACCATCCACCTGTACAGTAACTGCAAATACACTGGGCAGAACAAGCTAATCTTCTGACTTTTCTTTGCGTCACCCTCATGGGGAAAATGCCGCAAGAGAAATTTATCTGACATGTTGTCATTTCTCTTTGCATTTTAAACCTGTCCAAAATGAAAAAGTGAAGCAGTTTGTTTGAGTTTCAGAAGGGGTTTTGGCTTACTCCCCGTAAAAATATGATTATAAATTCCTCCTGCATTTACTGTTGGCATATTCTAAACAATTGAGTCCACTGATTACTGGGTTATATAAGAATTTTCATGTTATTTGAGACCTAATTCGTCAGGTGCTCTATGAGAGTGACATAGATATTTTTTAACATCTAAAATTCAAACTAAAAGAAACTTTTTCTGTTCTGTGGAATTTTTATTACTAGCCTGGGGAGAAAGAAAGAAAACTGTGGGAGTTCTTGCCTCATACACCCAAGATGATTGCTTTCAGTGCAATTTTTACCCATTTGCAGCTGGCCTGTGAGTATTCCTGCTCTGTGACAGTGTTGTACCCATCCAGATATTCAAAAATTTCAGTGTCCTTATTTAAACCTCTGAGATTCAGCCTCTGCATTTGATTCAAGATTTTGAAAGTCTTGGCATCTGTCCCAATGCTTCTTGGTGAATTCTAGGGCATGAAAGAAGCTGCATTTTGACCACCATATTTTACCTTAGTGTGGAACACTAAATTATCCCTCAGAGATGGGGAAAAACTATGGAAATGAGTATAATCTGTTTGTTAGTTTATGGTCAAAAAGTCCTCAAGGGGGTGTTCCAAAGCCAGAATGCTGGGTTTGGTATTTCTGTGAGTTAGCAGAAAAACATGACTTTCTCTTAACTATATGCCCAGCAGTGCCTAAATTTTTGATAGTCATCAAAGATACAGAGCAGTCACAAACACAAGTATTCTTGTAAGATATACCACAAATAACTAATTTTTTTTTGGAAAAGCTTTCTGAGATCTTCCAAACACAATTGTAGAAGAGATTATCTGTACGAGGATGACCCAGCTGAAGAACATAATTTCAGAAAACATAACTACCCACACGATGGAATACATAGTTCTGTGCATTTTATTGTATTCTATGGTATTTGTCATATTCTGACATATTCTTATAAATTATATTTTTGCATATTACTGCTGTATGTCATCTCTTTGGGTAGGTGAGAATGAGGATGTTGCAAACTTCGTTTTTCTGCAAGTTTCTCATAGGTTTAAAGTTTCCTTACAGAGGAAGCAAAGCATGTACATTTTGTAGTTACAGCAAATTGGACTTACATTGTCCCTTAAGTTTGCTTCAGCTTGATTATGAAAGGAACTTTGATATTGATAGGAGAAACCGGATGAGCAAACTCATCAAAAAGAGTCTTCACTCTTTCAGTTTGCCTTGTCAGTTGTGAAACCAGTTTTCTGATATAAGGACACTTTCCTAGTCAGAAAGATGCCGAGACCATCATGTTCTTTTGCTGGACTCATGGAACACCCCACAGTATTTGAACCTCCAGATGACACTGGATTTTCAACATACAACAAGCACATACTCCAAGATATTTGGAATGGATCATAGATCCCATTTGATAAAAGTGCAAGTGAAATACAAAGTAAAACTTTTAAAACTGATAGTTCAGGAACTGATTATTCATTGTTAAGAGGGTCATACAGCAAAATAAGAACACACTGAAGAAGAATTTTATTAGATCAATTTCTACAGCAGGATTTGTGGCCCACAACATTAAAAAAAAAGCAGCAAGTCCTGTGTCCCATCTTTAATTCCATAATTAGCCATTAACAGCATTGTTCATAAATATAATCATTATTTGTACAGCAGTGTCACTCATAAGCTTTAAATATGAGTGCACAGTTGAGTCATTTCATCTCCAAGATTTAGTTTCCCAATCTCATAGTAATATTTTAGAGCCATGTTGTTAGGAAGGCTTAGCAATGTTTGCTGAGCCCTTTGAAGAAATGAAGCAACGTATTAAGGTATAAGGAGGATTGTTATTTTAAACAAATCGTAATTATTTTTCAAAAGCAAACAATTTTGGCAACATGATAAAAGGCAGAGAGAAAGAGGGAGTGTAGGACTGAAGACAGTATGTTCATTTTTTTCCTCACTAAACAGTAAACTCTTTAAGGAGCACTATATGCTTTCATTCTCATTGTTCTATCACCCAGACTCTTGCACTCAAGAGCAATCATTTCATATCTGTATTTACACTTCTCAAGCCATAGTCTCTGCTCATGCTTTTCAGCACTTTATACATTTATCTAAGGATCAACTTGGAGTACTTATTTCTCCTATTGAGAAAACACATCACATTCACACATCACAGCCTGCAACTGCAGAACTACTATAAATCATAAAATATCACCAACATTCCCCTTTCATCTTCTGACAGATGCTCTTTTTAGGGGTTTTGCCTTTATTTAAGTTGCTTTGCTACTTCTTCCTTGGGATTGAAATACATAATTTTTCATTTCTTTTCTCAGCCAATAGATTTTTTTCCTCCTGATAGTGCACAACAGTGTGATTGTAAGTTATTGGTGTATGCAAGTCCACCCATGCATCTTTGGCAATCAAAAACCATTCCACAAAGACAATTCCTTTACCAAAAGGCAATGCCCATATCAAAACCATTAATCTTACATGACTTCTATCAGTAATATATTTCCTGTAAATTTTGTTTGCCTAAGTACCAGTTTGGGGATGAAAAACATGAAGGTACAACTCAAACCATGACATTTGTGTGCTGTGAGGAAAATGATTAAATGTTGACTTCACTTTCCATGGTTTTTAAGCTGAATTCAAGTAGTATAAATCAGGTAAGTATCCAAGTGAGAGGAAAAAGTAATTCAGTCTAAAGAAAAAGACATAACACAGAAGAGACAATATCAGGAATGGAAGGGGGATGTCTAAAGGAGAGGCCAGTGGGAAATTTCATAGGCAGCCGGAAGTGGGATGAGATTTGGAGTGTGTTACTGTAGAGATGCAGTCAGGACCATTAAAATAAAAAACAAAAAACCCAAAGATGATGTTTCTTGTTTTGAGCTCTGCTGGTAATTCTGCAGCATACTTAAACTTCACCCACAAGTCACTGCTTGTTGGCTCATTAAGTTGATCCACTTGCTTTTTTAATCACCTCCATTGTTGATGATAAGCATGTAAATATTTTGTGGCAATATTTTGTGACAACTACTTCCCATCATTGAAAATATGATCTAGCTCTGACGAAAAGGTGATTAATGAGACTCCACAGCTCTTTTGAAATTTCTTTTGTTATGACTACGAAAAATAGAAATATAATTTAAAAAAATATTCTAATTCCTGATGAACTTTAAAAAAATAAGCAACAAAGAGTCTGATTGGGACAGTTTGGGTAAATTTTGCTGGTGTGAATCAGTGGCTAACATGAAACAGCTGGATTTATGGTATTCCACCAAACTTCTTTCTGTTTTCTGCTTAAAGTAACCATTAAGGCCATTGTTTTTTTTAAAAAACTACCTAGTTTCTAAAAGCTGTACCTTACTCTAAATTATTTGTTCTGTGAATCCGGTCACAAGATACTGCCTGGACTGTGCATGAAAAATATGCAGAGATTAACTGTTTGTCTGTCTTTCTGTCTAATAACAAAAGGTTCAGCTCTGTATATAAAGCTAAGGAGTCTATCTGGAATAGGAATTTAGCTCATTTTAAAAGCCACTTTCTGGAAAGACTCATTTCCTATCTCTAAAGGTGAAATGGACTCTTCTTGGATTAGAAAATACTGTCTTCTTCAGCATTTGCAGGATTATGTCTCCACTGTGTGAACCCAATATTCACATAGGATTGTGTAATGATAAAAGTATTTGCCTGGAACAGCCAGCTTTATGATTGACTGATTATATTCTACTGAAGATTGAAGTGAAGATAACATTTTCAAAAGAAAAATATTGCTGGCACTTGACTACCTGTTCTGTACAGCATTTATTCGCACTTGTCAACTAACCAAAATAAAACCTTTAATACTGCCAATTTGTGACCTTCTCTGCTGTAAAATATTCTGTTACTAAATCAGCACTTCTCTGCTGCCTGTGTTTGTCTTAAACCTTTTTGTGAAACAGTATCTACCCCCTTCGAGCCATTTACTGCTCTTGCTGTGTACGCAATGAGAGTTCTGTGCAAAGATCAAGGGGACATTAGGTGTAGTTACATCCAGGTGATAGTGATGCAGGGTTTACTTTAGGGTTGCTCATTTATTAGGATACATTTTGTGTGTTCTTACTGAAAGACAGCTCAGTGGTATTGGAGCCTGAACTCATTGTTCTCAACATTTAAACACTTTTTACGCTGAATAGTTGGGATGAGCTGGGTAAATGTTTTGAGGTTCTTTAAGGTAATGAGTGAAAGACACATGAAACTAGAGTTATGTTTTACCAGCTTAATACAGCCACAAACTGTACTGCCTGATTTGTAATGAGATGGTACATTTCTTAGAATAATCTGTGATGAATAGGAAGTGTTTTTGCCTATGGCTATATTGTGCTAGGGTCTGGTTATATCATAGCTCACAAATTAAAAAGTCAGAAGGGGCCACTGTGATCATCTGGCTCGGCCTCTTTTATAATACAAGCCATGGGACTTCCCTGAATTAATTCCTGTTTGAACTGGAGCAAAAGTTTAGAGAAGCAGCCAATCTCAATTAAAATGTTTTCAGTGATGAAGAGCCCACAGCAACCCTTAGTGAATTGTTTCAAGGAAAAACTATCTTTGCCCTTACATTTTTGAGCCTTATTTTTATTTTGAATTTCCCTTAATTCAGCTTCCAGCAATTAAATCTTATTATGCCTTTGTCTGCTAGACTAACTCTTATTTACCAAAATCATATTCCTGCCATAGATACTTATGGTCTGTGATCATCTCAACTCTTAGCCTCTTCTTTTCTAAAACAACATATGAAACTCTTAGAGTATGCTATAAAACTTTTTCTAGTGGTTTAATCAGTCCCATGGCTCTTCTTCACAGCCTGTGTAATCCCTTAGCATCCTCTATGGATTGAAAACATGAAGGATGGACTGTAGCCCATCATGAGTCCTACCTATGCTAAGCGTAGCAGTGACATCGTCTTCCTTGCCCTTCATGCTCTTGCATCCCTTGAATCCCTTTTGGCTGCAGTGCTCATTGAGAGGTTATATTTAGGAAATTACTGGCCATCAACATTCAGAGGTTAAACCAAAGTTAGAAATGTACTGAGTGACTTAGAAGTAAAAAGAAAAAAAAAAAAGAAATATTTCAGAAGATATTTTAGCTTCCTTATGTAGGACCAAATGATATCCAAGCTGAACAGAGCTGGACATGGGTGAAGGAAAAAATTCCACTCACTGCCTGCCCCTCTTATATATCTATGTATGTGGTTGTGTGCAACAGCTTTAGTGGTTAGAGAAGCAACAGGGTTGAGCTTCAGGTACTCCACTCCAGAGCAGATGAACTGGTGAAGGGAAGTGAGGAGAGAAAGAGGTGGGTGGCCCCAGTCACAGCAGAACTTGCTCCCCACCATCTCCATAGTGCTGTGGAGGTGGGGTCTCTGGCATTCCCTTCCTGAACATCACCCCAGAAGATTGTAGGGAAAGAGGACATGGACAGACAATGAGGTGCCTGGAAGTGGATTTCTCCAAATGTTTGACTGCAAAAGCCCAGGTCCATTCAGTTTTTAAAGCAAGGGTAGTGAGACAGTCAAGACCATTCCATAGCCTGTCAGTATTCCTTCAGCCTTGCATGCTGTTTTCTCTAACCAGCTTCCTCAAAGTCATTTTACACTTCATCTTGGAGAATGAGTAAGCTTCCTCACTCCACTTCAGACAATATCATCAGTAGTTGGTGTAACTTGCACAGCTACCAACGTAAAGCAGCCGCTCACCCCAGGAGATTAGTGAAGCTTAGGCTGAACCTCCTTCCTGTGTGTAGTCTCTGCTGTTGCCTGAAACACTCCTATAAAATCTCATGTAGGTATTGTTGCTGATGTTTCCTTTGCTGTTATTGTGGCAGCATAGGTGAGCTTTCAGTTTATAAATACTACTGATATCAGCCAACAGTACAGGGTAAAAATGGCCATGTTTTATATGGTAAATTAACCTATGACAATGTCCCCATAGGAACTATACTTAGACTAATGTTCCATTTGCTGCATTTATTTAAGATACCAAAATTAATTGCAACTACCACAGCCAATTTATGTGCTTAGCATTCTGTTACATACCCTTGAAGTCTGAAATTCATTAACATCATGCATAATTTAACACACTCGTCTGTCTCTTTCTCTTTTCTTAACTGCGTGTAGGATCTAAGATATTTTCCTCGGGGCTTGGAGAGGTGTTGCTCCACACTGCGCTGTAGCACAGGGTCTTGGATATACCCCGTAGGAGTTTAATGAGTGTTTATCTTCTGATAGTGCCAAGAGGCTGTCTTGCAGTCAATCCTTCCAGTGGCAGTAGTTTCTCAATGCAGTGCTGATCATATCTCAGTGAAGGAGGATCTAACTCTCCTTCACAGCAATGTCAATGACCCAGTGTTGTAATAATGTCTCAGAGAAACACATGCTTGCCTGCTGCTGTATTATAGCAACAAGAATTTCCTTCTTCAATGCCCTGGATTTTTTCATGATCACAGTTTGTCCTGGGGACATCCCCAATTACAACAAAGTCTCCTGCTTAGAGGGCAATCAGGTTTTTGGTTGTAGTCAGTTCTCATCCTTTCACATACACTGTTCCTCCTCATCCCCTCACCACCACTAGTGACAATGGTGGTGGGGCTGTAAACATAGAAATATGCAGACAACACTGTGTGCAGCTTCAGGATGTTGTTCAGGCTCTTGGTATATGCATTTCTTTATTCAGGAAGGGCTGGCTGTATTTTTTCTCTGCCTTTTGCAGAGATAGGGTCTCACACTGTTGAGGTCATTGCAACCACCCAAGCTAACACACTCCTGGGTTAAGTTACCATCTCTCACTTGGGAAACAGTTCAATTCACAACATACAGCTCATAAACAAAGTAATATGTGCTAAATTTACACTCAGCTGTGACAGTGCCTAAACTCCACATTTACAGAAGTAAAAAGAATACTCACTATTAATACTCACTATCTTCTAGCTCAAAATTGTAACTTCTCGGTGCATTTTCTTAGAAGGTCCATTCCTACTGTGCTCCAAGGCCTGCTAGGGATGCTGCAGTTTTTCATAGCCTCTCTTGCTGTTTGGACCACATTTCCCCACATGCCTCACATCTGCTTACCAGGTTCCTGGATATCCTTGATATAGTTTGGCCAGTCTGCTGAGCCTCTGGCTCTCCAGACACAGAATTCTCTTCCAAAATGGCTCTGTGTTATTCTTAAGAGTTTCTATTTTCAGTCATCCAACTGCCCCCACATACACTATCTTCTGTGCCCAATTCATCTTGATAGCTCCAATATTTTTGAGAAGCAAGCAAAATTCTTCCCTGATGTCTGGCTACCCTATCAGAAATCTAGACGCAAGCACTTGTAAATCTTTGTCTTGTGAAGTTTGTTTTCAGATATTTTCCAAATCCTTGCTTTGAAACCATCTGTGTAAGAATAAAAAAAAAAAAAGGAAAACTATTCACACTTATATTGCCATAAGCTCACTTTTCTCACTTTTTAAAAATCCCTGGTTAAAAATGGTATATGACCGGATTTTCTATCTGTCAGAGTGCTTCTTGCTTATTTTCACTGTTTCCATGCTGCAGGACTTCTATGGCTAAAAAATGACTCTTATTATAGAAAAGTAGAATTGCTTTGCAGAGTGAGAGGCTTTTGTTAAAAGTTGTCTATGACTTTCTACACCTAAACTCACACACACAACTCTATGACCAGACACTCTCCCAGTGCATGTTTTAAGTCTTTTGGTAAGAGTGAGTTTGACAAAAAGCTATGGAATATTTCTTCTTCAGTGCAATGCCCCAATTCTGTTTCAACTGCATCATTACTTGCCTATTGATTTTAGTTATAGCATTTAAAGGTGTGAGATATGTGCCCTGATAGATGTGATGGCAGAATTATGCTGAAGTTTTCTTTTTATAGTGTCTTTCTTCAGTAGCTGCACCCAAGGTTTCCTATGCATTCAAGATTATTGGAATAAACATCAGTGGATACTTTTACAAACTAGTAAGAGAAATGAGAGAAAATAGCAATGAAAAGCTTAAATATAAGTAATTAAAATATATGTAAATAAGATGATAAGAATGTAAAATGAGAACATAATGGAAAAAAGGAGACAGCAGTCAGCCTTTTTCTCTCCTCTGCATGTCCTTCTCCTGGCAGCCACCACTCCCTGGGGGTCAGATCTCGTTAGCATCGTCTCCACCCCGAGCCCAGCAGTGATCCCCGGGCTCGCAGGGAGCCACGTCAGCATCTGGCATGGCACGGATCCCTGCCGTGCAAATGAGCTAGACAGGGGCTGGCAGAGGATGGCTGAGGCAGAACTCGTCTGTTCAGGCACATTTCTACCACTTACCCGCCATGCCAGCTCAGGAACAAGTTTCTTCATCAGCACTGTAGACATGTCCTAGGCTCCTGGACATCATTTAATGCCTGAGATTAAACAACAATCTTGTGGGGCTTTCTGTGAGCTCAGACATCAGTGACACTGTGCGTGCCTGCTTTTTTACACTCATAATACAGGAGGAAGCCACTACTATGGAGGTTTTAAGCCAAAGCAGTATCAAGCCCAAAACAAAGACCTTTGGACAGGAGTCTGTTCTGTGGCATAACTGGCACACAGGTGAATCAGCCTGGAAACTGCTTACCATGAGAGAAATTAGGTGACTGTAAAAAGAATGTGACATCATTTTATGCAAATAATAACTTGATGCTTAGAATGTGACTAGTATCTCATTATGAAATGATACAAACACTTAATTGATAGCTTGGTTCAATTGCTACCAAAGACTGGCCAAAGATGGCTGGAAGACAAGCACATGCTCTCAGAGCTGCTGCCCAAGCCTACCTGACTTCACCTCCTGCTTTATTTGAAAGGACTGAAAACACTGACTTTCCTGGGGTGCAAGTAAGGTGCAGGTCTTTCAGCATTGCTTGCTGATGGGCACTGAGAACTTCCCTGGCTGCCATAATAACCTGGAAACACTGTGGAGATCCTGAAATCAAGAAAGCAATAGGTCTGCATAGGAACCCCATATTAAATTGGGTTCTCAGTACTTTAATGACTTTAGTTTAACTACTAGGAATTTATGACTTTCCTCCTCAGTTCCATTGTTTCCTCTATTGTCCTTTATTAGGAAGAAACTTCAGCATCCTGTCCAGAAGAAAGCTGCCTTGTGTTTTACCCAGATGTCCATCTCTGATCTGAGGAATTGAAACCCCTGGGACACACTGAGCAAGCATGCACCCACCAGCATGTCTAACTGCAATCTGAAGAGTAGAATGGTTCCTTTTTCCTTGTAAAAATTTCCCAGTGAAGCTGAGGAGTAAGATTGATTGATATTTGGTTGAGTGAGGAGCCTGAGAACAGCTTGAGGGCTGAAGGCATGTGTAGGTTGGATCCCAGGGTTTAGCTGTGTGGTGCAAGCCTTGAATAGGGAGGACAATGGAGAGATCTGATAAATACTAGCCAAGATTCAGGTTTTAAGCACCTGAGTGATCAACAAATGGAAGTCTCATGGGAGCTGAGGGGCCTTGGTGAGAGGAACATTGCAGAGGCCAAGAGCCACAATTCTGAAGGGATGTTGGCAAAGTACACCTTGAAACACTTCTGCTCTCTCTTCACTGGGTAGCTGGTGTGTGCCCTGTGCTGGGGCTCTGGCCCACTGCTCACACAGGGGCTTGTGCAGGGCCCAGCCAGGCTGAACCGTGACCTCTGTGAGTGCTTCCCTTCCCTCATTGAAGCTGCAACACTGGCAGAGCTCTCCTGGCCAGCAGTGCCTCAGGCAGGCTGCAGAAAATGGTTCCAGCACAAGCCTGGAAGTCATGTCTCCACACTGTCATTAGCTGGGTGGGCAAGAGCAGGCCAAATTACTTGGAGAAAAGTTAGAACAGTTTCCCCCAAGTCCTGATAGAAGCAGATCTTCTATGCACATCAGCCTTTCTGTGCCACTTACCCAGCCCTGGAGAAGGGTTGGTAGCATTGTACCCTTTATACCTCAGTCATAAGTCACGAAAGAATCAGTGCTTAGGGTTGTCCTTTCTTGCTTTGAGGAACCTCACTTCTGTCATGAAACTGCTCTTAGCTTAGCTTTAAATTCCTTCTCTGACATGCCTGAAGTCAAGAAAAAAAAGCCTAAAATCAAGTGTGATCAGAGCATGCTATAAGTATTGTCCTCTGAGAAGTCAAACAAGATTCCTCCTAAGATCAAGTAAGGATACTCTTCCAGCCCAGCTGTTCAGCAAGATGTTACCAAAATCTTTATTTTCAAAATAAAGATGTTCCTTTGTTTCTTTCAGGGATAAAAAGAATTTATATCCTCTCCTGAGAAAACCTGGAGAGTATTTCAAAACTAGAGGAGCAAATTTGTCCCCCACCACACTCACTCAACTGCTTTCAGTCCAGCTGATTCCTTATCACTCAAAAGATGAACATCTTTCTATAAAAGTCATCTGAGGATGGATTTATCATGAAAGGAGAAAAGGCATGAGTAGGAGGTTCTCTGCCCATGACGAAAAATGATCTAGAAGAAAGTGGGGAAGAAAATAATTGTATTTCAGTAGGAGGTTAGATTATAATTCTCACTTAAATTGGGTCTGGCAAGAACCTGTAAAACAGAGTTTGAGCCTACATGACGAGCACATACAGGGAAAATCTTCATATATCCACATATTTGGTTTAGTTTTGAAGTGCTGGTGCCATGTGGGTGCATAGGAACAAGAAAACGCGCAAGTGAAAGCAGGAGAGAGTTTCTGTGGCTCTGCCAGCAGGGCATGACTACATAATTTGTAGTGTGGGAAGAAGCTAGAGAGATCTTTGTGATGTTGAAAGTATGATGAAATACCTGGGTTAAGAGATTAATACAAAGAGAGCACATGAAGAGTCAGAGTCACGAACACAGGAAGGTGAAGGATCAATAGGAGTGGCCCAGAGAGACAGGGAGGGCTGCACACAAAAGGCAGAGGAGAAAAGCAGGGCACCAACCATTGCCCAGTGTAAGAGAAAACATCTCAAAGAAGGAAAAATAGGAAACTTAAAAGGGAAGAAATCATGTGAAGACATTGAAGAAATACAAGGAACATAAAGCAAATTTTAAAAAGTTTTTTTGGTAAGTGGGGAGTTTTCTAGAGTGAGGACTTTTTGTTTGGGGGTTATTGCTCTTTTGGTATCAAATGCACTATAGAGACAGAGAAGTGTCTACCATCAATACTGGCTGCCTGCTGCCTCTCTTATGATTTTGGTTTGGGGTTTTTTGGTGTGTTGTAGTTTTTTTGATTGGTTAAATGCNGTGGGGGGGGAGGTTTATAGTTCAGACAAAATTTTTTTCATTTCCTTGACAAGCTCTCTCAAAAAACAGCTCCTTCCAGCTGTACCTGTGCATCCCTGTTACTGGCTAGCGTTCAAACTGTCCCATTTACTTTCCAAAAAATAATCCAAAAAAGTTTCCCAGGTTTTTCCACAATAAGGGACATTCTCAGCTATTCCTTGAGCAGTTAATTCTCTTCACATCATTTGCAGGCAAAGATAAGAATAAGGTGTGAATATCTTCCCTCCTAGTCTTGACTGAGCCGTGTCCATACTACTCTGTCAGAATTTCCACATACAGGTGGGATGTAAGCATAAAGGTGCAGTGGAGGGGAGCATGAGCTAGAAAAGGGAAGAAAAGAGCTAGGCAGAAGAAAGATGTGCAGATGAATGAAACAAAGCAAGGGCAGTCAGGAGAGAGTCTACAAAATGTGGAACAAAAGTAAAGCAGGATATAGAATAAAGACTTGATAGGTAGAGGAAATGAAGAGAAATTCAAACTGCAAATAGTGCAGAAATAGAATTGAAAATGAGAAAATTAGTAAGGAAATGTAAATCTTACAGAATTTTGGCAATAAATCTAGAACATTGGGAAGAAACTAAAGGCAATTCTAGGGCAAACTAGAGAAAAGTGGAAAGAGAATAAGTAGAAGAAAAGCAGAAAAATAAGCCAGTGAGTAATTTTTTAAAAGAGTAAATATTGATTGAGGTCAGCATCATTTTATTTATAGGGGTTGTTAGGGAAGAGATGCACTATACATTTATGAAACACCTGGGAGGTTGGAAACCAATGTTGGAAACAGGTACTCCTGGCTGGAAGACATATTTTTATTTTCCTTAGGCCTTTCATAACATAGTTAGATCTCTGTAGCTAATCAGACTGATAGAGTATATTGACATTGAAAAAGAGTGGACATGAGGCACAACAGTTCAGTGGTGTGCATATAAACATTTGTAGCTACACCCTCATGGGAAAAAGTTCCAACTCTCACCATGCAGAAAACAAGTTATGACCTTTGAGAAAGTAAGCAATAGAGAGAGGTCTAAGCTGCCAGATTTTTATTCCTGTCCAACAGGATGGAAAGGGATGCTACAGAATTAGAAATCTGGCTTAGTTTCTTGAACTCCACTTCTATGTGTACACACTTCTATTTATTTTACCACAATGGTATTTGGGTTTTTCTTGGATCAATTTGTAACCAGACCCATGTCCAATTATTCCATACACCTTTTTCCCCAGTTTTGAAGCCTTATCTGCATTGATATGTATAGGGCCAGTGACTTTGCCTGTGTAAGTGCTTACCTTCGTTACTAAGGCCTTCTAAATGCTTGAATTCACAGAACAGATTGTTCTTTTGGTGTGAAACCATACTTTTTGTTGGTTAAACACTAGCAGCTGGAGGGACTTTAAATGTGTTTTAATAGGGACCATGAAACTGCCCTTTTGTTTTACACTTACTTGTATTTAGATGGTGCCCTTATTCCTTGTACTTACTTTTCACAATATTTAATGTAGATGGTTAAAATGCTTATAAGAGAGAGGCAGGGAACAGTTTAACCTCTGACAAGGGCAGCATTTTTAAATTCAACCGTAAGCATTTAGTTTAGGAAAATCTGTTTCCACTTTCCTGATGAACCCTTTAAAAAAAAAAAATCAGCTTAACAACATACAGCAAAGATATCAGCCCTGCCACAAAAGGCCCAATCCTGCAGAGCCCTATTTGTATGAGAAGTTCTTAAACTGTGAGTCCTTTCCAAGTGAAAGGAATATGCACATGATTTTAGAATTTGCAGAATTTGGCCTCCAGCGAATCACTTGGCAGAATTGTGGCTCCACAAAATTTGTAGTCTCAAGTAAAACTTCCTAAGTGGTTTTTTATTCCTTTACAGTAGTATTAAGATCCTTTAGGAAAAAACCCTAAAAAAATACCACCAGGTGATGAAATTTCCTGGGATTCAGAATGTTTGCTAAAATGATATCAAAACAAGGCCCTAATAGCTGAGTCATGGAATTTAGAAATCCAAAGTTTACAACAGTGCAACCTAGAGATTAAAGAATTAATCTCATTTCCTCTAAGCATTTGAATAAATGTAAAAGACCAATTTGTCTTGGAAAAGCTGATCTCAATTTGAAGGATAATAATTTCAAATAGGCCAAATTCTGTTGTCTTACTGGAGGAAAATTCCCAATGTTGTTGCTTGACATCAAAGGGGTATTACCTGACTCAGGGCTGTAGTTCTGTAAAAGATGATGTTACTAGAGCTGGCATTTTTATTTGCTTCCAGAAGTATTTTCAGAAGTGAAGCAAGGTTTCCCTTTCCTCTGTTGAAAGCAGAGAGGGATTCCTCTTTTCCAGCTTGTTGGTTAAGAAGTGCTGCAGCACACCACTGTCTCTTCTTCCCTATTACAACAAGAATGTCTCCTGCTGCTTCAGCAGATATTTGAGGGCAATCCGTGTGTCAGTCTCTCCAGGGATCCTTCTGCAGCCAGAGATGCCACTTCAGATGGCTCCACTGCACTGCAAGACAACACGGTATGGAATGGTACCCAGAATCCTACCAGAAAGGAGAAGATAAAATCCACAGAGCAGGCATTCCTCAAGGAAGATTCACACAGAAAAAAAAAACCAACAAACCAAAACCCAGAGCTACTGTAGGTCAACAGCAGAAATACAACTGTTCACAACTCCACGGCATCTCTATCCGATTATCCCTAAGGATTTGGCAAATGCCCAAAAGGAATGATATGCTTGTCTACTTTTGTAGGAAGAAACAAACTGGATAAAGTTAATTTCTTTCAATGACAGACATCTGTGATTTTTTACTGGGTTTACAAATGAAATGTGTTCCAAAAGGTTGGGGGTAGCAATACAGTACTGAAGCCCTGTGACTGAATGTTAAATATTCTTTTATTTTAAATCTATTTTCACTAAATCGGGCTTCTGATATGGCAAGAGTTGAATCAGACATCTTAATAGAAAACTCTTTGGGGTACAAGAATCCTCTAAAATAACCTGAAAATAGCTGCTCCATGTTTCATAATGCCAAAATTTACAGGCTGCTATCTCTAGTGCTGTCCCTCTCTTTCACTGTTCCCCCCATTGAATCTATCCCAGATGCAACACTAAATACCACTTTATCCAAGACCTATGCTTCTTCCACCTCTGAAGAGGAAAGGAAACCTTTATCTGGAAATATGCATTTTTGGTTGTTTGGTTCTTTATGTGTTTCCAGCTGTTTCACATTAGTCTCAGAAGTCTAGGTGGTATACAGAACAGAAAGCAGGTGAGACAGCTCATGACAGATGAAAATTATCTCATGAACATCAGCACCTCATTTGTGTACATGTGTGTTTTCCCCGTTGCCGAGTTAATTATTCTTGGTAATAATATTGAGTCAGACACATGACTATATCATTGCAGACAAACCCATGTTATTCATGCATTTTCACTAAAGTAATCCTTGCCACAGGCAAGATTTTAACCTTCTGAGGGGTTATAAGCTGCTCATGCACGTAGTTGCTCTTCCCAAGGAACGACTGTGAACAAACTTAAACTTGTAGTCCTGGTTTATGCCTTGTTCTCCCTCATCTCTGGGGAGGAATAAGAGAAAGAGACACAACCATTTTAATATCTCTGAAGATTCCTTGATACAGATGAAGTTCTATGTAAAGATCATATAAGTAAAGAATCTTGGGTTAAAGAACCTTAAACTCTTAAAGTGACTGCAATTCTTTGTTAGGTCCAGGAAGAAAGAAAAACACCAGCTCTTGTTCCTGAAGGAGATAATCCCAGCTGTCACGCAGCCGCTCAGGAGAGCTGAGTCCTGTTTGCTCCAGTGGCTAATTCCAGCTGAACAGAGCACATCTTGTCTCTGTTGGAATTTCACTCTGAAGGACCTTACCACTCCAAAGCTGGCATCTCTGTTTTTTCCCTTCCCTGCCCTGGTGGCTGGCAGTGCAGCTGCCTGCCTCTGGAGCACAATGCAGCCGCCCCAGCACTGAGCAGCAGCAGCTTAAAGCAGAGTTACGGGCAGCAGAGTTAAAGAACCACCAGCAGAGCAGTGCCCTGCATACCCTGAAATTAGATCTGCTTACTCTTCTGACCAAAAGCCTGTTTTTACTATTGTTAGCATGGTAGAGCCAAGGAGCTCTGGGACAGTGAGCTGGCTTCTATTCTGTTTTGTACATCATCAACCAAATTGTCAGCTAATTTCCTATTGTGAAATCTTTATTACCAGCAGTGACCTATGAGGCAGAATGAATATCTTTTACTTCCAAATTTTGTGTGGAAGCTGCAGATTGCCAACTGTAAAAATAATAAATTCTGACCTGTAAATTTAGCAAATACGATAGGAAAGTAATTGGAAATTTAAAAAGAAAGGATCTTAATTTTGTCTGTGTTAAAGACTAAATGAATTAAAAACACATTTTTAATAAGTGTCTTTTTCAATTTTTTATGTGTTTGTGGTGTTTGCTTTCTTTCCTTTTTGGTTTTTTTTTGTCAGATGTTCTTTAGGGCTTTGTTAAGTCCCTTGATTTCAAATCATGTTGAAGCACATAGTTTTGTTAACCCTAAAACTGGCATCATAGAGCTGTCAAAAATGAGATGGGCATAAAAATCTTAAATTCCAGAAATGTAATTTTTAAACTTCTAATATTTCATCAAATTTATATTTTCAGACGTTACAAATGTGAGGGGTAGAAATGCACACAGAGAAAAACCAGCTTTAAACGGTCATGGGTTCATTCACGTCCAAGAATGGCATTTATAAAGGAAGAAGCAAATATTGAAACTCAAGATAAAATCTTGAGACTTTTCAAAACTGAGCACCACCATCCCCCCAGTCCAAAGCAGTTCTTGTTCTGGAATTTGGATTGTAAATCTCCACTAAGAAGGTAAAGCAAAAATACAGGACACTGGTGTCATTTCTGTAAAGAAAAATTAACTTTAAAAAATCCCTGAAAGCAAAGCCACTTAAAGCTCAGCAGCTGGTATGAAAAAAACCTGAAGCACTGGAAGACTTGCAAGAGCAGATTAAGGTATAGCTCTCCCAGCCAATTTTGTCTCTGTGTCTCTTTGCTCAGTGCATGTTCTTTCTGAGATGAAGACAGCTAAATCCAAATATCTCCTTATGCTTTGTCGAGGTCAACAGTAGTTTTAAATGAGGAAGGGCTGAAGCACTTAGTCCTTGTCTAGGTAGCCATTTAGCAACACCTCTTGACCCTATAGTTCCTTACCCTATGCTGATATTTTAGGAAGTCCACAGAACAGTTAAAATTTTTCTAAGATTACTAAAATCATAAAGAAGAAAAGCATGTAACTGGAGAGCATCAGTCCGAGTGGAGCATGGACCAAATCAAACTTATGCAGGAAAATAATTCAACTATGCTGTAAAAAAAACCGAAACAAAAACGAAACAAAAACCAATAAAAAAATTAAGGGAGACATTTTCACAGTTTGTAACCTACAGAGCAAAACTCCATCTCAGGCAAGGATCCCATGGCAGGAAATATAATGCAGATAGAATTGGGCAGGAGGAGTAAACAAGGTTGAATTCAATTTGTATTAGAAAGCTCATAGTAGCTGTAATTGTACAGAAATGACAGCCACTCCACATAGTAAAAAGCCTACAGGCAGAGATCCTAGTGCAACTTCAAAAACAACAAGAAAAGTCGAGATCAGCTGAACAATCCCCCTACCCCTGCTGAAACAAGCACTGAAAATACGTCACAGTTGTACTGAGGAGTAAGTGCCATTCAAAGAGAGCACGAAAAATGCATAGATCTACAGGGTATAAGGTTTTCCTAACTAATGCTTCTCCAAGGAATAAAATAACCTTTTCAAGAACTACTCACCCTGTTGCTCAAAAATGAGCTACTTTTGCTGATACAGAAGCCCATTTTATCAAAGCTTTGGATGAAATCCAAATAAATTGTTCCGTGTGGACTTTTGTATTTTTATCAGCTTTGCAAAACTCTAAAAAGATAAAGTCAAGATAGAAGACTAATCAAACAGAGGGAGCTTTTTACCGACCTGAGATGCAGTGAACTAACACAAAGTCAGTAAAACTAATGTGTGGAAGTAGTTTGCATGAAGTTATTGTTATCAACTTTGCTCAAAACACAGAGTAAAATTTTTCTGAGACTTCAAAAGCCTGTTACATTTCTGAGAATTATTTTATTCCTTTACTATCCCATTTGCTCCACTTACTTTTGGCTGGTATGTACAGAATGGCTAACTTGTGTGCTGAGTGCAATCTTAAGCCAAACCAGTAATGACCCTTTTTGACAGCTGCTCCGTTGAGTTTTCCCTCCCAGATCTTCATACTCATAAGAACCCAAGAAGCTGGAAAACTTCGGTTACTGGATGTTCTTTCAGGTTGAACTCCTGAAAATTATTTCAGGGAAAACCAAATTAACTCATTGTGTTAATTTCACTTCAGAATATACAGCTTTTCTGAAAAAGGTGAACAGCAAAAAAGCAACAGAACTAGCACACATTTGAACCACCCTTGAATTTGTGATGCCTTTATCCCATACTCTACCTTTAACTTGATGAGAAATGATCTGTTTCCTGAGATAGTGGCCATTTTGTTTGTAGTTGCTGTTAGGTGAGAAAGGTGCACTCTGTTTCCTCCAAGAACAGAATTACTTTTAGTTCTTAGTTTTGTTTTTTTTTAAATCAAAAGAAAAACAACTTAAAGACCAAGAGAAAAGTGGAAAGGTTTTGTGTGCATACATTGTACCAAAAACCCAAACTAAAACTAATATATATATATATATAAACATAATCTGTAACCATAGATGATGTTATAATTTGTGACTTACCTGCATTTTTGTATATAGTTTGTTGGAGAGAAAATAAAAAGCTTCACTAAGAGATGTTGCAGAGCTGCAGCACAGTGTGCACAACCCTTCTCCAGAAGCAGTTGAATACACAGCAATTCCAGGCTTGATCCCTCATTATCACATCAGGTGTTAACATTAGTTTGTACATCACCAACATACAATATTTTAGTTTTAATCACACATCTAGCTATTGGTTGTTATAACAAAATGACTTAAATTTTGAGTAAAAAAAGCCAGAATTCAACTGTCAGTGCAAACCTACGTTTTCTGTGGCAGCTGCCAATCTCCACATGGGCAATAAGGAGAGCTCCAAAAGGCAGAGGAAGAGCCCCTTGCTCAGTGTCTCTATCAAGCAAGACCATTTTGTCCTTTGGAATAATGCATTGTATGGTATTTTCTACCTTGTTTGGTATTTAGAGTTGGAATTTATTGCCAGGCTTCCTGGCAGCAAGCTGTGCAGGTTGCAGGCGGAGGCTGATGGAGGTGAGTGAATTAATGTGGTGGCTGTTTGGAATGTCGTCCAGCTGCCAGGGAGAATTATGTTTGTTTGCCTTTGGCACAAATGTGAAAGGAACAGCCGTAGATTTCAGAAGTGTGAGTCTACATTTTTATATCTCACACTAATGAATACATTTTTTTGTATCCTATGCATTTGGGGAAATAGAATTTATTTGTGGATTTTATTTACCACTTGTGTGGTGGAGAAGGAATGTTTCCTCAGAGACTGAACTTGTACTTTAGAAAAGGAAAAAAAAAAAAAAAAGAAAGAAAGAAAGAAAAAGAAAGAAAAGACCTGACTAAGCCAAAACAATGTCAGTAAAAATTATTCTAATTTCACTATATTTTCAAGCATCTCTAAAGTCAGATCATAGAATGGTGAATTTCAGCATGATTTGAAAATTTCTTCATGTAAGATATTTTTTGGTGGTGGAGAAATGTCACAGAAAGACTTGAATTTGTATTTGCTTCTTGCTGGAAATTTATTTCTTCCAGTGAAACCTTTCCTTTACCTATAACCTGTCAGTTATCCCTACTCCAACCTCCTGTGCTATCAACAGAGGGGTGATAATGCTATTTGTAATGTGCTCTGATGTGAAAAGTGCTATGGAAGACTGAATTGTTCTTGCTGATAGGACCAGAAATTTCCCCAACTAGATCTGTCAATAGCTGACACTAAAACAACAAGGTACAAAGTGCATTTGAAGACTGTCAGACACCACTGCTTTTTTGTTTTCTCTAGCAAACTATTCCTTAGATAACTGACTTGACCTAGCATTGCTTAAAAAGATCAAGCGCTCAAAAGATCAAGTATCTTGGAAAGAAAGAAAAGGCTGGAAAGAATAATATTAGTTACTCCATACTATGTAAAGCCTAATGATCTCTTGTCCCATTCAAGTAAATAAAACTGTCCCTTATAACTCTTTTGTTGGTCTTAATAACACAGAAAGGAAAACAGCTTTCTAGTTTTGGTACAGTAATGAACCAAAAATAATAATTTGCAAAATTATCTATTTTTAATAGCTTGCAAAAATCACACTATAGGACAGATTTTTAAAAAGACAATGATGAATACTTATACCTGGTATCTTAGTTTCTATGTACAGCCATGTAACTTATATATATATGATAAGGAAAATTGTAATTTCAAACAAGCTTCGCAATTTAATTATTCTAAATGTATTGTCTGTATGTTAATTGATTGTTGTTAAGACTTTATTATGTTATAACATACTTCAATGATTATTTAAGGAGAAGCAAATATATTTAAGAGAAAATAATTTCTTGAGTCAATATTCCTCAAATCCTTGTTTCATTCTAACCATTTAAAGAAAAATATTTGCAATCTTAATCAGAGACCTTCAAGGAAGCAAAGATGTTTTAAGTGGCATATCCAGCAGAAGAAAGAAAAATAGATGTAAGCTTGCAAACAAGACTATTTTCTGGTAGGATGAAGATGTGAGATGTCTCTTTGGAGATGAGATTAGGAACAAAGAGGCAGAGACAAGAACAAGGAAGAAGGAAAAGGGGGGGAAAACAAGAATAAAAAGAACAATAGAAAATAGGGAGTGGAGGGTAAAGAATGTGACAGAGAAGACTGAAAATAAGAGTCAGTAGGGACGGAGAAAGAGCATAAGAAGCCAATGGGTGGGCGAGAGAGAACAACAAAAAATGAGCGTAAGGTGAAAAATTTGTAAAAGGAGGAAAAGAATCTCACATGAGTGCTAAACTTAAGGAAGAATAAGAGTTCCTCTTGGATGAATCAGTGCTTCCCAATTACCCACATACGACCCCTCTGAGTCACCCCAGTTCGTGGCTGCGCAGCCTTGATGCCAAGACAACTGTTTGGAGCTGTGGTCCGGTGTCAGGGAGAGCAGAAAGGATGGCAGTAAAAGTCCTGTGGCAGGGAAGCCCTGCTGCTCCCCACGCCAGGCGTTGCTGCCAGCAGACCCGGCTGCAGCTGGCTGTGGCTGGAGTCACTCGGTACTTGCTCTGCACGCAGGGGGAGCGACCCGAGAGCCGCAGGGGGGCTGCGGGCAGCCAGAGCTCCACAGCCTCCCCTCGGCTGTGCAAGCCAGTGCCTGGGGACTGGGGGTAGAACCATACCTGAAGGACAGAGCAGCAGGAGAAATAAGGAAAAAAACCCAAAAGAGGGCAAGAGGAGGAAGAGAGTAAAAGAGGAAAGCAATTAGTGGTCATGGCCTCTTTGCAGCGAGAAATGACTCGTACTACATACACAAGTGATCCCTGTGTGAACTGTAAGTGGGAGAGGCACAGCAAGGAGCCGGCTGTTGATCTCATGAGCTGAGTAATAAACATAAAAGCACACGGGCGACACATTTCTGTCTCAAATCCAGCCGCTCTTAAACGTGGAAATACTTCTGCTAGGGCAGTTCAATGGCATATATACACATCAGTTCCTTTCTGATCAGCTTCCACCTTTTGCAGAAGGCAAGCCCGGATTTATCTTTATTGATTTTGCCAACATGGCTGTATTTGTCAGCACAGTAATTAGCTGGGCAGGTAGAGCGCTGGGAATGGACTTCCAGCTGACATGTGCTCCCTCTTCTGGTTGGCATTTGCCTTTACATACCGAGGTCAAAGTGAAGACAAATTTGGGTCCTCTAGCTTCTTAAAAGAAGGAGCCTTAAAACGCTCAGTTTACTCTATTTTGATACGACTGTGAGATCTCTGCTGCTCACTGTTCTACTGGACCAAAAGGACATGAACATTGATGCACTTGTGCCTTTCAGAGAAATGATTTTGCCATCCATGAAGTCCATCCATGGGTTTGTTTGCTAAAACAGTATTTCTACTGTTTTACTGACATGAGCACACATTAGATCCACTGCTTTCCTCCCCACAATGACAGGAAACTCATACTCCCTCACATGGCCATTCCCAGCTGAGCTCTTGAACTCAAGGCAACCAAAGTTTCATTTGGGGGTGATCTGATTCATGATTAGAGGGGCACTATTGCAGGAAGTCTTGCTGGTCCACTTCATTTGAATATCCAGATAGTGGGAAAACACCATGCTAAAATATATCCTCTGCAAAAGAGCTCAGTCTGAGAATTCCTGTGAAAAGCATTCGCTCCTTACTTTGACTGTGGCCTGTTGTGGCAGGACCACATGTGAGCAAGAACCTTCCCTTGGTAATGGAGTGGCTGAATTCAGAGGCCGAAACCTGCTGCCTGCAGGAATGAATGGGGTTGTCAGGGCTGGCTTGGCACTGGTTATTGAACTAAACTCGACAGCAACCAACTCTTGAATTCCGATCTTGTCTCTAACACTGACTCCTGGTAAAAATCAGTCATGACTTTTCTGATTTGCTTCCACATCTACAGAGAGGGAATAATCCTTGCTTATAATATTTACCAGGCACACTGAAGCAGATCTTCAGCATTTACACCTCATATCATCTGTTAAACTGCCTCTGCTTGACTGGGGACTGGGTCATGCCTCTTTGGTGCTACCACATGAATGTTAAAACTTAACCATCATCTGGTCTTCAAAAAGGGCAGCTCCAATTCCCTGCCCTTTTTTTTTTTTTTTTTTTNTTTTTTTTTTTTTTTTGTGGAAAGTAACTCTTTGAAATATTGTTTTAATAAAAAAGAACAGAATAAATGTCTACTTGGCCAGTTCTTATGTCAAGATCTAGGACAGACTGCTGGATGGTATTTAACATTCAGAATAGAAGTATTACTTTGGCCCTTAGGCAAAATGTACCAGAAACTTATCTAGGGTCATGCCAACAACAAATGATGAAGAAAGCAAATATTTTTATTTAAAAATATAGTCTTTTGAGTTTTTTTCAAATAGAGAGATTTAATCTGGACAATTGTCTTGGAAATAAATTCCAAGAAAATTTAGATTTTTTTTCCTGTTCATCAATTTTCTAAATATTCAAATTTAAAATAATCTGTCAATTTCTATTTCCTCTCCTAGAATTTTGTCTTTACTGGTTTTTAAATTTTCCTACTATTTTAACAGTTCAGTGCTTGCAAACAGTAAAGCAGCTGAACAAAATAGGCACTCACTAATATTTCCAGATCTTTTTCAACACACAGGCAAAGCCATATTCCATTTGTCCATAAGAATTTCACTCAATATAAATATATAAATACACAAGGTTTTGGGTATTTATTTTGGTTTTTTATTGCATGAAATCAATATTCAAATACATATTCAATTAAGTTACCGGCTAATGCTTGCTAGAGCTTACATCAAACATGAAAAAGTTAATTTTTATAGGATAATCCAAATGGATATGTAATTTGTGTGAGATTTGCCTTACTATCATTGTCTACCACATTATTGCAGAACAAAGCACATTGCTCAAAGACAATATTTGTGGGACGCAAAGGCTCAAGGTACTCAAAAACATTCGTTGATTATGTGATACAGATATATCTCAAATGCAGATGTATCTTGAAGCCTTTTTAGCAACACTGTCTTTTTTCAAAGAAACAGATGGAATAATGCTTATTTTCATTTGAGACCAATGAAACAAAACAGAGTTGATGGGGTTCATACTCATTCAGCATTTCTTTTCAGACCAGAACCCATTCATCCAACTGAACACTTACTCCGTTGGATACCCAATTCCTTGTAAACCCAAAGAAAAGCTGATCCTTCAGAAGCATACACCTTAGGCAAACATTTTATAGCTATAAGACACAAACAATTCCAGTGACAGGAACTCCAGTGACAGAAATTCTTGTTCCACATTATAAAAATATGAGAAATAAAAGCACCACACCCTGCCCTTTTGCTTATATCATTGGTCCCCAAACCCTGTTTTGTGAGTGCTTGCTGAGTAGATGGTGGCCTCTCAGGGAACGCCACTGGGCACAGCTCTGGAGAGCCCTGAGAGGCAGCAGAGTTGAGCACCATGGCCTGTCACGTGCCTTGTGACCCCATGGGTCCCTGGCACACAGTGCAGCCCCCAGTCAGGGGATGGTTCTGCAGGAGAAAGGCTTGGCCAGCAGCGCTGCCTGTCCTGCGGGGAGAGGACTGAGCCTGCCTACCTCAACCTTAGAAGGGAATTTCACTCAAAACCAGGAGGAGGGGCTTCACTTGCTTATGGACAACAAATAACGTGGTAACAAGGAAATTCATCTTGCCCAGGGCACATCCAAGCTTAAATCACTGCTCTGAGATGAGAAGCAGTGTCTGAAATCAGCAGTCACCGTGGCAGGTATAGACTTAGCCCCAGCTGCATGTCTGTCGTCTGTCTCCTTTGCGGACCCTCTTGCTCTCAAAGCACGCTGAAAAGTCTTGATTTCACCCTGCATCAGAATGAAACCAAATGCCAAAACCTCAGAATCTTTCACGAAACAGAATGCTTGTTTCCTGGCCAGACTTATTATTGAACCTTATTATGATACAACATGTGTCCATATTTGCACACATGGTCCACAGCCCTTACACATGTGTAAATCCTACTGAAGTCATGTATAAAGGATCAGGCTCTAAGGCTGTTATAGAAAAAGTTAATGTTTCACTGACTTTTTGGTATTCTTTGAAGATATTACATTTAGAGTAAATATAGAGAAGTACATGTTATATGCAAGATTTTCAGAGAACATTTAACTTCCACACCAGAAGGTCACATCTAAGGCAATATGGTCTTGGAACAAGTTCAAAGTTGTCACACTTGATAAAAATAGCTTAAAGGGCACATAACTGTGCTGGAATATGGGAAAACAGTGGAACATGAGAGGGGGAATGATTGAAGGCCCCATTACTAATTATGTACATACTTTGTTGCTATTGAAAGCTAGGTTTCCAAGCATGTACATGGTACTTAAGTTAAATAAAAGTGCAAGCAATTAAAAATATAAATGCTTTTGCATTGCTGTATCTAAGGAAGGAACCTTTAAAAAATATAATTTTAAAGAAAAAAGGAACATATTTTAAAAGTAAATGAACAGAGGATAAATGTGTCTGGGGTTTTTTCTGTTTATTCTTAGTTTCAAAATTATGATTATATACTTAACTTTTTGCATCACTTATTAGTACTTTTGTAATACTTCATTGAAAATCAAAATATATATTTATTTTGTTAATATAAGGAGCTACATTCACTTTTTTTCATATTTCACTTCCAACTGCTGCAATTTTGTTAGTTTCTTCTAATCTCCTGAAGGAAGGACAAATTCACACAACAAACTGAATCTTAGGAACAGCTGACTCATACTGGAGGATGGGCTGATATATATATATATATGGTACATAATAAATACAAGTTGACATTAAACTGCCTCTTGAGATACATTGTGCTGGCAGTAATCAGGCCTTTGGACAGTGTTCCATGTGTTGGATACCTGTTAAACCACACTCAAGTCTTCTGCTGATGTTTAACCATACATTTAAGTGAGCCTAAAATAAGGTCCTACAGCCCTTCTGCAAACTGATTCACTTGCACCAAACTCTCACTAAACGGGCACTTTTCCATGACTGGGACACTCAGTTAGTCATGGATCCTATGTGTCCTACACAGAAAGCCACACCATACATCTTCCAGTTCAATGTTTTGATTTATTGTGCTATCATGTTAATTTTGCCCTTATTAAGAACATGTCATGCAAGGGAATCTTTTACTCTGCTTTTAACCAAGAAATTTGCTATATTTTGCACATACTTTTTAATGATTGATGACATGGTGCAATCTTTGTGCCAAAACATGAAAAAAAGCTAATGTTTAATGATTGTGTAATGCAAGACTTAGTTCTGTCCCGAATTCCTACATGCAGGGCTCAGTCACATCCTAATGCTATTTATCTCAGTGAGGCTCTAGATGATGAGAAAATGAAATTGTTGCCTTCCATGCTTGGAAGCAAATTTTTTCATTCATCTGTATTCTTTCCTGTAGAGAAACTCAGATACAGGTATTTTTTGACCAAGTTTGGTCTCATAGGAGACTTACATACATTACCATGGAAGGTAACATATTTTATGGCCACAGTCTGCAAAAGGTATGTTCTGTGACAGCAATACTTTTTTGCCATGGTAATGAAGTGCTTAAGAATTGAAGATATCCCTTCCACCAGAGAAAGACACCTGAAAGTAAGGGTATCCCATGCTTCCCATGATGCAAATAGCTAACAGGAGGATTTTATATCTTCGAGGATTAGGAAGTAAATGATCAGAAAAAAGGTCTGAAAGCTGAACTCCAGGAGGTGCACTGGAAACGCAGAACATTCTATACCTCCCTTTTAAAATGTATAACCATGGGGATAGGTTATATTATATTGCAGTAGAGAAGCAACAGTGTAATTTATGCTGCTCAGTTTAAAAGCATCACATTTTTATACAATAACAAAAAAGTAGAGAGTCTGAGTCATTAGAAAAATACTTGCACAGCTGGTAAATTGTATTTTTTATGGACCTTATACATGTGATTGTAAGCACTAAGTATACACATTATTAGGGTCAATCTAAATCCAGGCTGATGAAAAATCCAAAGTGTTGGAGGATTTAGAATCTTCCTGTGGATTTTGCTGTAGCCTCCACATCTATGCTTTCATTAAAATAATATCTGTTCTAACTTCCCAGGTTTTAAAAGGAGCCTTTACAATGTTAACCAGTGTACTGTCTCACAGGCTGCACAGATTGAAACAATACTACCAGGATATGTGGAATAACAACAGTATTTATTCTGTATTTTTGTCTTCCTGGAATGGATTGACCACTGATTCAGAAGCAAAGAACTACTGTGATATGGCCCTAGCTTCTCACTCAATTGGAGATGGCAAGGTTTTAGTGGTTTTAGTGGTTTTAGTGCTAACCATCCATGAAACAGCACAAAAGGTGGCACGTCCCTGGAGAGCAAGATGAGGCTCTGTGTGGCTGTTACAAGCCGGCTAAGAGGATTGTACTGATCTGTTCTTTCATCTTTGTAAAGTGAGAGTGAAACAGTCCATCACAAAGCTGGAGGGAAAAATGACTCATCTGCTGTCCATTGTTATTTTGTCTCAGTGTCTGGAAAGAAGTGCTTCATTTCTTACTGCATCTGGATAAAGACAGACCTCCTGGAGGAGGTCTCAGCTCCCTGAGGATACTAGGATGTTTTGGGTTAAACTCATGCTCTATTCAGGCTTGGGTTCACCTACTTTCCCAGTCATATTTACCCACCCCATTTCTTTTGGCTGTATTTCTCTGTGGTCACCAAATCCTTCTCTTTATGTAGTGTACAATTCTGAGAACTGCAGTGAACAGGAAGGTTTTTAGTCATTTTGACAGTTCACATTATTAGCTGCTGGAAATAAAGCAAAAGCCTTTGAGCTGGTAAAGATTGGAAGGCTTGCAATTCTCAGTGAGCTAACACCCATTGCTTTTATCTCAAGTGGTTTTAAAGGCCATCCAAGTAATGCAAACTAGATTTACATTACTCCAGTCCAATGAATTGGATCTTGTTGAGAGGATTTTGCTACCAACATTTCTTACAGTGCAGCAAAACTAAAAGCTGCAGTCGAGAGTCAAAGTGATGTTTTATACGACTCTATACAAACTCAGAACAGAAAGATGATCCTTGCCTGAAAAATATGCAACATTAAGGTGCCACTTGGCTTTATGCTTTCCCCAGACGTTGTAGTTGGCATGTGTTCGTACATCAGCTTTGCTACAAAAAAAATGGCTGCACCTAATTAGATCCTAAGGTAACAACATGGAGATATGACTGATGGATGGGGAGCCCAAGGACGTAATCATATGACAGTGATCCATCAGACAGGGAGGGTATCAGTTCCCTTGCTCCTAGCTGTTGTCATATTGAGAGACATCCTGGTGACAGTGAATTTTATAGGAAGGAGATGACAAAGTATAGTGAGGGTTTTCAGAGGTGTTTAAAACATCTCTCCATGTCTCCATGTATGAATGTTTAGGTGATAAGATGCACAGGGTAGAAAACTTGGTGTTGGGATGGTTATTGCATCACGGCCAGCACAGAAGGGCCTAAGAGTCTGCAAGAGTAAAGGAGGGAGAGAAAGGGCAATGTGCTTGAAAGAAGTGCAAAGCATTGAAAATTAAACCCTTCATCTCTATTGTGATAAACTCAAACAACTTAATGGAGGGATGCAAGGGGGACGTTGATACTTGGTAGAGAAATCGTAAGGATTTGCAGTTGTCAAGTTCTTTAGAAAGGATGCCCTTGTACCTCAAGACATGAGCTGATGAGAATGTGTCCTGCTAATTAATAGCAGCTGTCCCACTTTCAGAAGTTTGCCATTTAGGAAAGTTTACATTACCTTGAGATTTTTTTTCCAGCTTCCCTAAAAGAAGTATTAATTTCTCAGTACCAAATTTGTGTGTCTGAAAGAAGCAAACACACTCTCCTATGAAACACCACTATTTCTCCCTTTCCACACAGATTCATTTCTTGCTGAAAAAGAAACTGTGAAACATGAGAGAAAGCAGAGGTATGAAGAGAAAATAGCCCAATATGACTCAGTTTTTCCACGTAATTTGTGACCAGAATTAAAATCAGCTGTATTCTGTTGCTAAGAGAATATCTTAGAACACTAAATTGTTGGGCCACATTTGCACTTCTAGAAATGTCACGTGTTTGTTTGAAAACACAATAAAGGTTATGAAAAAACATCTGGATGAAACAAGACCCATTTCTGCAAAGCAGGTGATTAATGTAGTGTCAGCTTTTCCAATTAAATCTAAAAATTAATTTTGGGAAGTTCTTTCCATCTTATAGACTTGCTGATATTTGTTCTTAGGCATGAGATATCTATGGAAATCTTGAATAAACTATCAGAAATGCAGTGTCTGGATGTAAGAAAGCTTTATTTTTGCAGTCTGTGTAACAAATGCAAACGACTGATAGACTGTGTTTGTTGTATTTACTTTGTTTCTCACATAGACCTTAAAAATTTCCAGTATCAAGCAAGATTCAGAAAAAAAGTGAGAGCCATCACTAATAAAATTTTTTGCAGTATCTTATACAATATTGCAATCGTCTCTCACTGAAATCATGCTATAAACATTTGCACACTTTATAAAACAGTCTTTCAAATTTTGGCTACAATTAATAACCTGTGGTAACTCAACACTCTTCTCATCCTTCCAGGTTTTAGATTATATGGAAAAAATAATAAGTGCATATCATGTAACTGAAATGGCATCAAGACTACCACGTCCATCATCTTTGGATAAATGAATGATATTAATTTGAAAAGAACTGTCCTGTGCATTATGAACATTATGAATGGGCAATATAAAATGCATAACAAGAAGTACAGCAGAAGTTCTTTGCATCACCTCAATGCATGTGGGATACAGCACACCAGAAATCAATACTAATTGATAATGTGTTTCAGAATAAATGGACTGAAAAAAAAAAAATTAAATGCAAGATATGTAATCCTGCCTACTTAGTGAATTGTGAATTTAAGATTGAAAGGAGACTTTTTGCAACTTCCAATTCATACATGGGTTGCTGTTGTTAGCAACTGAATCTAAAATGTGGGTAGGAAATTACATATATGAAAAGAAAAAAAGGTTGAAAGCAAGCAATTGATAATGGCTGCTGAAACAGCAAGAAGCACTTGCTTAAAAGCAAAAAATAAATCCAGATAGTCTCAAAATTTGCAATCAAACCAAAAATGTCTCAAAGCTGCTGGGTGATGAATAGACTTTACATCTTGTTTTTCAGGGGCAGAGGAATTCTGAGCAGTCACTTTATCAGAAGTGAGATCCTCACAGAACTTTTATAGCTATTGATTTTTGGAGAAGTGTGAAACAACTACCTAATTTCCTGACAAAATACATCAGAAAATCATTTGATGCTGACATCTATAAGTTCTTGGAGGGAAAAAAATTAGCCTATCTAAGGCCTGCAAGTTATATACTAGGACAAAGAGCTAAAACATTACTAAAAATTCTGAAAATGGTAAAAAACCTCCTGCTTATAAAAGATCCATGTACCTCAATCATCTGCTTTACACGTTTTCTCTTCAGTCCTTTGTACCTTTCACAGTCCAACTTAAATTTATATAGATTGACTCCAATATTAGGACCCATGTTTACTCATCTATAAAATCCAAGAAAACCAGGAGATCAGTCCTAAAATATTAAAGATTTTATTCACATGGAGCTCTGTCTGCCATTCAGGTTCCAAGGGTGACTTTGCAGAGCTGACACATTTTCTTGGCTTTGCATTTCTTGTTGCTGTCCAACATGCCTGATATTCATTAATATAAGCTCTACAATATGTAAATCAAATCTAAGATCATTTTTGCTCACATGATGAAGAAATTTTAGAACAGACTTCAGCTTCTGCAGGAATGTTCCTGGTACAGCTACAGACAAGTCATCACAAAGTGTTACAGAAAAACTCACTTGGCCAATTAAAGGAACTGGATTTTAGCATAGTTCCAGCAAGAAGGTTCCTAAGCTTTGCCATTTTTATCTTCATCTCCTAAAGAACCAACAAATGACACTGAAAGAAGCTGTCAGTTACTTTTAAACTTTTGGTAACATATAAATTTTTTTCCTGAGGGAAAGTTATTATATCAGTATATGTATAAATATTTATTTGAAATATATTGATAGCATATTTATGCATTTCATATTTCCCGAAAATCATTTATAGGTACAAGTACATATTAAATAATAGACTTGTAATTATTGTAAATATCTAAATACCAGAGAAAAGTGATTATTTAACTCCTGAAAACCAGGACTATTTTAAAAGACTGTATGCTAGAAGATGTCATTAGAATGACAAATTTTGCATGAACAGTATGGCAACAGTCTAGCAAAACCTGTGTGAGACTTTTAGTGCATAAATCTCCTCATGCCCAGAGGCGGTAATAAGTTACATGTTTCTCTTTTAAATTGTCAGACATATATTTCATGTACAGGAACCAGAAATAACATCTTTTTGGCTGACTTTTTGGGATGTATTTCATAATTAGGTGTAGAAGTCAAAGATACCACTTTCTACCCAAAGGACACATAAACCCTTCAAGCATATCAGAACAGGTCAAATATCACTACATACCCTAAAATTTCACTACTGCAAGGTGGGTCACTCTTTTCCTTTGTTACCAATTCAACAAAAACTTGAAAAACACTTTCCATTTTTAACTTTCCTGGTTAGACAGCCATGCTTGTCTCTCATGATGTATGTGAAAATTATACTCCTATAATGCAGGGATTAGCAGAGTTGGGGGAAGCATTTTCCTAAAAAACCAGATGAGGCAGCAATGAGCTGGGATTATATATCAAAATCCTCCTGAACTTCATGACCTTTGATCACTAAATTAATACTTTTCTAAGTTTTAAGTTTTTACTTTTTTAAGTTTTACCTAAAGTGAATGTAACTGTATCAACAGACTTTTGCTCATAATCATAGTTACAAATAATACATATATTTTGATCTTTTTTGAATACTAATTTTCCATCTTAGAGGTGCCACAATTAAATCTATTTTCCTTAACAATTGAAAAAAAAAATTGCTTCAAGACTACAGCTGAGAGGTCTCTCACTATGATTTCCAGGCACAATTTAGGGAGCAGAAGAACAAATAAAACCATGATAGACAATTGTTTGCATCTTAAAATTTAGAATATACTAAAAAATTCAGATTACAGTGAAAGCATATGTGCAATTAAAAAAAAATGTTTTAAATGTTTTCAAATTTCAAACCTATGTGCATTTTGGTGAACTTGAAAATCACCCCATAGTAACATGGGGGTTATTATAGTAATAAATATATTGCATGGCAATTTTTGTTTCCCAGTTTCTGATTGCTATATATGATTTAATAATTAGGTAACATGACTTCAATAATAACCTACTTAATTCTAATAGTAAACCAGATTGATTTACATAGCTTGTTTTTGTTGATGTAGTTTTTTAATGTTTGAAAAATGTTAGAAGATACATGTTTTTAGTTAATTCAGTTTGAGCTCAGGAAATTGTCAGTAAAACAGAGAGGGCAAATCCTAATAAGTTTAAAATACATTATTCGTATATATTACAATACAAACACATTTATACACATATTTTACATCTCTCTATAATATACTACATAATTTACTATAATTTCTAGTAAAAACAGAAAAAGGAACCAACAAGAAATGTTACAAATCAATTAGTCCATGTTTTAGCACCTAGAACAGAAGGGGAGAAAGAAGGGTAAATAATTTTTATTTTACTCACAGGTATTTCAGAAATATCTCTATTAGTTAATGATTATGTTCATAATCTATAAGTTATGATTATGAACTCCTTCACACTGTCAGTCTCATGCTGTCTACAGGACACCTCAGCAGGCTCTAAAGAATCATAAACCAGCAGTTTTCTGCTGCTTGAATAGCCTGAAGGCTTCTGGGACCAGTTGCCCCTATCCACGCTGTTATACTTGGAGGCATTGGAGCAGAACAGGCTGAAGGAGGTTGGAGGACTAGAAACCTTTTTCCAGATAAAAAAAGAAGATCCTCACAGGTTGTCTCTCAACTCTTCTTGTCAATAATCTCAGTATGTCTTATGTCCTGAAAACTGCCCAGGCCAAACATTTAAAAATCTATTTAGATGTCTATTTTCCTTGTTTTCCCCCTTGACTACAGCCTCAGGCAGTTTGCCCTGGTTGATGCCATGCCTGGAGTGCTGTGTTCAGTTCTGAGGTCTCCAGTTGGAGAAAGACAAGGAACTACTGGAGAGGGTCCAGTGGAGTGCCATGAATTTGACTGGGGGTCTGGAGTGACTCACTGATGAGGAAAGGCTGAGAGAGCTGGGGCTGTTTAGCCTGGAGAAGGAAAGACTGAGAAGAGATCTATCTATGTCTATCAGTATCTGAAGGGAGGGTGTCAACAGGATGGAGCCATGCTCTTCCCAGGGGTGCCAAGCAGCAGGATGAGGGCAAAAGGCAGAAAATGATGCACAGGAACTTCCAACAGAACATGAGGAAGGACTTTACACTGAGGTTGACAGAGAACCCAGGTAACAGACTGCCCAGGAGAGGTTGTGGTGTCTCTGAAGATATAAACTGTCCTTGATGCAACCCTGTGCAGCCTGCTGTAGGTGAACCTGTTTTAGCAGGAGGGTTGGACTGATCATCAGAGGTGCCTTCCAACTCCAACCATTCTGTGATCGAGTAATGCTGTAACAGCTACTTAATCATCCTCTACCTTTTCTAGATTTTCCTCATTTTTTACTGAACTCTATTTTTCCCCTCCATTTTGTATTTCATTGATCCACTTCTGTTGCAGAAAACAGGAAACAGCCTATAGCAACTACACTGCTGAAGCCAGAAACACATTGATAGACTTTTATCAAGATAAAAAAGTACTCTGCAGGTAGATATGTTTCCTGAGGACCTCCTTGAAGTGCTATTTTTTTCATGTCTGGCCAAAAGTGACACTTTTTGTGTATACTTTTTCAGTCTCCAGGTAAACTGTATCTACTTTTGTTAGCTTTTCAGAGATTCACAATTGCTCAAATTATAGGACTGAACAAGCTTTGCATACCACTAGATTTGCAATTTTAATTATATCTATCCTGCATGTTTCACTGAAGTGTTGAAATACTGAATAAATTGAACTAGCTCAAGGAGCTGACATTCGTAGCAGACATGTCCTCGTTGCTGCAGTATTTCCAAATTCCTTACTGCACATCACCTGCCTACTACCTGCAAATTCCCCATGTACTCAGCTCACATCCCTCTGTACATCAGGGACATTTATAACCCTCCCCAGCTACTCTTGTTTCACGCCACCTATTTATCTCCTTTCCTTCAAAGATTTATTCCTGTGTGATCTCTCTCTTTTTTTTTTTCTATTTTTTTCCTACTGTAGGAAATAAATTATTCAGGGTGTCAACATACTTGAACTAGAACTGAGATGGAGGTAGTTATAATGAAATGCTAATAACTGCCAGGAAAATTACAGAGTTGTTCTCAGCTGCTAGGTCTGCCAGGCAGCTGCCAGGAGCACTACGTTTTTCTCCTACTCTTCGTTTACTGATTTTTCACCAAAGTAGGGCGTTGTCCTTCAACTCTGAACTTTCAGAAAACATTCCAGCACTGATTGGAGATGTCATTCAAAAGTAATAACATAATGGACAAAGAAACAGAGGAATGTTTTTCTGTTGAAATAAGGGCTTTTGATGCAGGCCTAGGCTGCGCTTCAACATTACACGTATTAGTTGCCACATCCCTCTGTTTTGTCATTGCAACTCTGTGGGGAGGCTGTTCTAAAAATGAGGCTGTTTCCATTAGCATTGATTAGTTTTCTGACCTGGCTTGCAGTGCACACTCCTTAAGTGTTGCCAGTAAAATTCACCACTCCTACCACTCTAGCAGAAGGACAGAAAGGTATAGCAGTTCTGCAAAGGAATTCTTCAAGAACATTAGTCCTAGAGAAATTGTTTAGTCAGAAGCACAACTTTAATTAAAGACCACTGAAGCTGATGAAATTTTCCTGTCCCTCACCTGCCTGCCACCACCTCTTAGCGACGGGTTAACATGCCACAGGTACTGAAGAATGGTGGAACATAGACTCAGGTATGATCTGTGGTAAGGGTGGCCACTGTAAGAAGAAAAGCAATCCAAGCTGCTTTGACTCTTTGTGAGGTGAAGTACTGTCTTACGAGCTGTGATTCATGAGTGAAGACGGCACAGCAAGTGAGGCAATGGTGTATGCAAAACAAGGTTTGACTCGTGGTTAGCTCAGCATGTGTATACCAGAGGCAGAACAGACAGGATTTGGAGCCTCCAGACCTTGATTAGCTCAGCCAGATTTCAACACATGTACTGCTATAGGGGTAGCCTCCTAACCAAGCACTTGCTTGAAGCTTCACATGCACTCTCTCAGATACTGTATAGTGTTGTCTTTTCTGTTTTCAGCCACGTAACTACACTGCAGATAAAATCCATGGGATTTCAAATTTCCAAGAGGAATATATAACTCAAGAGGCATATCCCAGGCTTTCCTTTAAAACTCAAATCAGAGGCCTTTGTAAAAGGTTATTCATTATGTACATCAAAGCCATACCCACAGGCACTGCTTACTGCACTCTTCCCTGACAAAAATGAGCTCAGCTCCTTTACCAGATCACCCATATGCCAACATGTCAGCCTTCAAGAATTCTATTAACTCATCCTTCCAGGGCATTTTCTGGGTGCCACAAGCAACCCCAAAAGGACTCAGAGCTGCTGGAGATGGCTTTTCTCGAGGATCTAGAGAAGAGAGAGGCACTCTAGGTATGCAGAACATCAAGGGTATTCCTGGGTGTCAGGAACTCCTCTCAGATCTGAAATGGCAAAATTGAGAACCTAAACAGAACCTTGCGCTCAACCAAGCCAGAAAATGCACATCCTTGTTAAGCAGAGTAGGAACAAGTGTTTGCCACCACTGGGGTTTGCCCCGCACGGCCATTTGTCAATTATACCAACATGAAGCAAACCTTGGAGCTGGGCTGGTTGAGGCAGTGGCACATCTCGGGGGCTCCCAGGGCTCCGGCTCAGAGCCCGCCATGCCCCAGCTCCCCACGGCAGGGGCTCCCACACACCGGGGGCTGCCCGGGCCGGCCCGCCCTGGGAGGAGCCTGTGCCGAGCGCTGGCTGCAGTTCCCGGCCCCTCAATTCAGGAGGGACACTGGGGTGCTGGTGGGAGTCCAGAGAAAGGCAGTGGAGCTGGTGAAGGGTCTGGAGCACAAGTGCTGTGAGGAATGGCTGAGGGAGCTGGGGGTGTTTAGCCTGGAGAAAAGGAGGCTCAGGGATGACCGTAGTGACCACTGCCTGAAAGGAGGCTGTAGCCAGGTGGGAATAGTCGCGTCCTCCCAGAAAAAAAATGGAGCTATCGTGAGGATACAGACTCATGCTGTAATACAGGATGTCCAGCTTGGACGTTGGGAGGAATTTCTTCACATAAAGGGTGGTTAGACACTGGAATGTGTCTAATGGACGTCCGAGGGAGGTGGCGGAGTCATCGTCCCCGGGGGTGTTTAGGTAAGGACTGCCCGTGGCACTCAGTGCCGTGGGATAGCCGACACGGCGCTGCTCGGCCGCAGCTCTCCCGCCCTCGCTCCGCCCGCCCTGACGGTCCCAAGTCCGCGCGCC
>VYXF01002727.1:1520108-1567713 GCA_013397295.1 Polioptila caerulea | reverse complement strand
GGTCTGCTCAGGACGGCGGGGGTTTGGGAAAGGATGTGGGGAGGGATGGGAGTGATGGCAGACCGTACCGTAACCTCAGCTCGGTTCATGAAGGATGTTGGTTTCTTGGAGTTCAGGCTGGCACGGAACTGGCGAGGTTGCCTTGTACACGGGGCTGAGACCGGTGGGGTGCATCTAAGGCAGTGTGGACTCTTATCAATTAGGAGTTACTCTTTTTTGATGTTATCAAAGTTTATCCTTTTGATGACTCCAGAAGAATTTTCCTGTCACTTAAATGCTATGTGAAAGCATGCTGGACTGCTCGATCACCTTTTTTGTTTCTTCATTTGTTTGGCTGACTTTTCTTTTGAACAAGACAGTTACTAGGTCGTGTATATATATATATATATGCACAGATATATATGTATGAATATACATATATATATATAAAAGTAACCTGAAAATTTGTAAGTGTAAATAGATATGCTTGCATCTTTCTGTACGTTTTATCTTTATATGTAACTGTATGAACCCCTGACTATAAGTGATGTTTAGAATTATTTTCATACCTTCAGACAATGGGAGTGTTGCATTATTGAAAATTAGACTGGAGATATATAACTAACCTCTCAATTTCTTGTCCTCTTTTCCTAGTGCTTGACCTGTAATACAGAGATCTTCCAGAATGCTGGAGTCCTATGTAACTCCTATTTTGATGAGTTATGTGAATCGCTACATAAAGAACTTGAAGCCTTCAGATCTGCAGTTGTCACTCTGGGGAGGAGATGTTGTGCTTAGTAAACTTGAATTGAAGTTGGATGTACTTGAACAGGTATGTTATGTTTGTAACAGTTACAGTCTGTGTCTTTGCTTTAAAAGAAGTTGGCTGAATTATTTTACATTGGTCTGCACAGCTAAGTAATAACTTAGTGCTTGCTGGTTTTCTTCTTATGCAAGTATTTTTTTCCCCCTGCATTTAGTTATTCTTACTTTAATTTCATGCCATTTGTTTGATGATAATTCTTACACATTCTGTAAGTTACGGAGTGTGAAGAGAGGCTTTTTTGTGGACATGTTTCTTCTTTCAGTAACTATTGTTTTATGGTAGGAACATTAATTGAATTGCTTTTTTTGTCATATTTACTAGTTACATATAGTAACTGAGTAGAAAGGTAACAAAGTAAAGTGGCATCTCTTTTTAATTACGCACACCAAACCCATTTGTGCTCTTTGTATTGTTTTCCCACTTCAGATTTCATCGTTCCACTTGTATCTAAACTTAAGAGTAATTGAGGAATAGATTTGATCATCTGGTTTCTGTGGATTAAATCAAAGGCTCAGTAAAACTTAGCCTTAAAACAACGAGCTTGACCAAGTAAAACACTAGATACAGAATTTGGAGCCTGCTGTCAATATGCAGTGGTAAAGCCTTAGCACAGGGATGATTTCCTTTTATGCTTATCTGGGTTGACAGCTCGAGTGTGTGGGACTGATAAAGCTCCTTTCTGTTGTGCATGGAGTAGCAGGGCTTAGCTGGAGTCCTGTGGCCAGATGTAGTCCAACCAAGTGAAGGAGCTGAGAGAAATGCAGTAAAGATTGGGAAATTTAGGTAATACATCCCTTAAAGAAGAATAAGGTGTACAGGGAATGTGTTTCTAATACTGACTAAAATAAGGTGAGACAAGATAGGGCAAGAATTATTTGGATCTGACAAGAAGCTATTGAATAAATTGCATGTTGGGAGACTTAGGTTAGACATAAATGGAAATCTCATTTATGTATTGGATCATGAGGCATTGGAATTTGCAGGGGCAAATGCGTGTCTCTATCAGGAGCACCTTTTAAAATTAAAAAAATACATATGGTTAATTAAGAATCTCTGATTCTGTTCTGGAAGAAGAGACAACCTTACAAGAGATCTTGTTCTGTTTTCTGTGCGTTTTAAAGAGCCTTATTTGCCTTCCTTCAAGTGTTTTGTAGCCTCTGTATTTTCGTTCAGGTCTATTGATTGGTACATCTTGTCCATACAGCTGGTGTTCTGTAGGATGTGTTCCCCTGTGAGCCTTTTTAAATGTATATATATACAAAGAAGGGTTGATCAGAAGGGAGTTCTGTAGGTCATCTGGTCCAGGCTCCTGTTTTGAGCAGGGCTGTTGCCAGCTCTATGTCAGACCAGCTTGTGTTTTACCTCAGCTGGGTCTTGAAATCTGTCTTGTGAGAAGCTCCTCTCTGGGTAAGCTGTTTCAGTGCTCTGCTGTGTGGACAGGAAGTTTGTCCTAATAACAAATGATGACTTGGGATGGATATATCAAACTTGTTATGTTACCTGACTATAAGAATTTTGCTGCTGTCATTGGAGGTTTCACTTTACAGTAGTTGTAGTTTGCTAGTAGGTGATCCCTTGCTTCATCTTTATCTGCCTGTGAACTGGATTCCTAAATATCCAGCTCAACCTGGTAGTGTCATGGCTCTTGTGGCAAATATTGCCATATGTACCCATGCCCATTTGAATGGGAATGTGAATATGTGATGGATGCAAAATTTAGCTCAGACTCATTGTTTTTATGTTATTTGGCTGGGTGTTTGTAAAATGTAGTTATCCTCATTTGGCTCTTATTATTATTCAGAACTTGTCTGGACCCACAGGCTGTATTTAGAGTGTCTTCCTCTTTTTTTATTTTTTTTTTGTGGAGGGGATGCTGTTTATTTCTGCTCAGCCAAACTCTTTGAGTATGTGGTAATGCAAAGTCCCTAAGCCCTTGCAGCTGGCAGGAGCTCCCTTGAAAAGCTGGTCTCTAAAAATTACTGGCATATTCAGTTGGGTTCTCTCCCAGGATGGATTCATGATACCCAAAGTTAGTCCCCTTAACTGCTCTGCTCTTGTAACACTGTTCTGTCCTGGGCTGCGATCCCCAGCCTTGTTCCCTGCTCCTTATCTGACATGAACACAGCTTTAATTTCATACTTCAGGTTCGTACATACAAATCCACCCATCCTGGATGTATTTGTCTAGAGCCATAGACATTTTCATAGAATTCCATCATCTGTGGAGTTATATTTGGCTTTTTGGGAATGTTAGCATAGGTGCCAAACTACCTGGACGAAGCGCTTTATGACAGATTTGGGAGCATGTGCTTCCTGCTCCATGCAGTTTAGCTGATGTTAGTGTTCCCATGTCATGTTGTGCTGTTATGAGGCACCAAACAGAATCCCAAAGGACAGATGAGAACAAAGCATAAACTGCTGTTTGTCTTATAGAAGATTTTAATTTATGTTTGTGACCAAGTTGGAACCAATACCTCTTGAAATCAGGTGAAATACAGTTGTTGACATAGAAAATTTACCAAATGTGAAGAGAATGTTCCAGTACCTGAAAATAAGTTGCATGTTTTTTACATATATTTATGTGAGTTTAATGCTGTCATTAAATAAGCTCAATGTCATTGTAATAACTCTTAGGGTCTGTCCTTCTCTCTGTCCTCCTTTTTTTGTACAAAGCAGTTCTGTAGTGGAAGTCAGGTACTAGTTTGTACTCGGCTTGAATCTTCTAGGTACAGTGTAGCTTTTGTATATGATTGTGTCACTCTCTGAATAGCCAGTTGATTCTATAATAATTATCTTCAGTTGAAGATAATCTAATAAAATTTTGATATTTTTTCCTGTCCTGAATGGTTCAATTACTAGAAGACTAAACATTCCAAGAAATTTTCCGTCTGTACATAATATGCACATTGTACAAAAACTACTTCAAGAAAGTAATTTGTAAGAAAATTTTGAAACTAATACTTTAAATATTGTTTTTTGGAAAAGCATTTTAAGTACTTCTGTCAAGTTGTGTGTGAAGTCCCCATAGTACCAGAGGTAACAGAACTACCTCTGAACTTGGTAACTAGCTTGTGTGTAGCATACCTGTTGACACAGTGGTGCCAAAAAGATGACATACATTGTGATTTCTTCTTGCTGCTTGTGTATATTCCCATAATTAGTTTTTAGCTGTTTTGCAAATGCAGAAGGGAACGATTAAGTAGTCTTTGGAAGGCAAAGGATACCTTGACCTGAAGATTATTGAATTTTATTATAGCGTGGATCTTTAATATCCAAAAGAATTTGTATAGAAAGAAACATGAAAAGTTCTTGTGTACTTAAAATAATTTTAAGGAAATGGGAACATTGAATTATTCTTATTTTAAGCCTCTGTTATGTGCCACTGGTTACTTGTAAAATACAGCCTTGACTGTGAAGAAAAAGTATTTGAGTTAACAGTGATGTGGTGAACAAGTACTTGCCTATCACTGCAACTTTCAGAATAGAGTTGTGTTTTAGAGCAAGGGGAGATTTTAGGTAAAAGGGAATTATGATCATCTAGTGTGCAGTCTTACATGTTAGTCAGTTATTTATGGGTGAAGCCCAGAAGTTTGGTTTAAGTCATATATATTTTTGTGAAGGATTTATATGACTAAATGGAAAATCTAAAATGTGAAGTCTAATCGGTCCGGGGTATAGAAGAAATGTGAAGAATTTCAAGGAGTACTTAATGAAAGGAGAAAGGTTGCATAAGAAACAGGGAGGAATAAAAATGTTCTTTGTTTTGTTGTGTTATGAACAAGTTACTTAATTTAGCACACATTTATGTTGTCTACTGAATAGTACAACAAAGAGTTCTCTACATTGCTTTATTCTAATTGCCCTAGCTGTAACCAGGCCAATGGGTTTCCTTAATGTCACATAGCATTTGTATCTAAATTTCCTTTGAAAAAGAACTATCTTCTAAATATATTGTGCATTTGCTTTTATCACCTTTATTTTGAAGCAATTCCTACTTCTGTTTTTTTCAATATCTTACAGTTAACTAGACAACAGTGAGACTGTGTTAAATCCATCCAGCAAATAGTGGAAAAACAACTATTCTAGAATGCCTTTTGAAATGAAGATAAGTGAAGATCTAAACAGACGTTGTGGTATTCATGAGTGACAAAAATGTGCACATCTACAAGTCCAGAATGGGAATTTATTTCTATTATTATTAACAGTGGTAGTTTGCTGCCTTGATCTCTGAAAGCATTGTCTCTTATGTTGTAATGTATTTCTAGATTGCATGTTTTTTTATAATTTATTTCTGTGCCACACTTCATGTGTGTCCCCAGTTCCACCTCCAGAAGAAAGCTCTGGGACAAAAGACACTATTAAATTTATTGTATGATTATTCACGTAGCAAGATCTGTAGCTAAACAGCCCAATATTTGCTTTTCAGTGTCTTAACTAAAACTGTCTGGATGAAAACTTTGTGTTGCTTGTGTGTCTAGAGCTGAATTTTTAGGAGAGGCTTTTGGCTAAAATCCTGAAGTGTAGCAGTGAACAAGATGAAGAAGAAACACTTTTTAAAAACAAGTTAACAATTTTCTTTGAACTTTTAATGAGAGAGTCTGAACCTGTCATCTCTTAGAATGGAGACTTGAAATTAGATGTGACTGTATGCAAGCACAGCTGAAGAAGGAGTCAAGAGTTTTTTTTAGTATGAGATGGGTGTGGTTTTTTTAAGCTTCATTAATCACTGCTCGTTAAGGCCCAAAAACTAATTTACAAACTGAAAAAAATAAAAAAATAAAATAAACTTGGCAAAAAAAGAGAGCTATAATTTTGTGTAGTTTATTCCTCTGAATTTTGTCAGCGGGGAATATACAATAATCTTAGCTCCTGGATACAGATAAAATTTTTCATAGTACAAGTGCAAAGGTTTAGGAGGTATCAGCTGCAGGATGGGGGAAAGTGTTCCCTAAAATTGTCTTCTTATCAGCTGTTTTTGCCATGATGGTGTAGGTATTGATAAGAATAGTTGACTTGCCTCTGGTCATCTCGAATACTGTCTCAAGATGCAAACCTGTCACAGGTGTAAATGGTGGTTATTTCAACTCTGAAATTAGGAGATGGTAGCTACTTAAGAAAATAAAACATTTAGTCATATGCTTTCAAAACATATCACTAAGATTTGATTATATATTAATTATTCATGAATTTATCACTGATAAATGTATTTATTTCAACATATTTAGGCAAAAAATTGCATTAGCTATCTTCACAGAAATATTGTATAGGCATACTTTAAGACTTTATAATACATATCAAGTAGTAAATGCAAAATGCCCTTTTCCCCAAATTTTATTCATACAGAAGTAATGTACAGCAGGGATAGGTCTAGGGTCAAGCAGTGCAGCAAAAGAGGCTTTCTGGATTCACTGGTAGGTGTTTGTCTGAAATTCCCTAGCAACTTGCCTGCTTGATTTCTTAGTTTCATGGACCATCTCTGTGTAATATCTATTCATTCATAGGAATTCTGGGTTGAATGAGATGTATATTCCTAAACTGAGCCAAGGGGCAAAGGTGCTTAAGCCCTGGCTTGCCAGGATTGATTCCAGAGTCCTGAACAAAGGTTTGTGTTCCTGAGTTTACCAATATCCAGTTAAGAACCTGTGTGTGCTGCTCAGCATCGGGCTCAGCAGGAGTCAGCAATGCACACTGGCAGCCCAGAGGACAAACCCCTTCCTGGGGCACACCAAACTCAGCGTCACCAGGCGGTCACAGAGGGGCCTGTCCCACTGCACAGCCTTGGTGCGGCCTCGCCCTGAGCTCTGTGTGCTGCTCGGGCCCACAGCTGAGGGATGAGGGTAAAGGCTGAGAGCGTGGCCAGAGGAGGGCAACAACGGTGGTGAAAGGGCTCGAAGGACTGTCCTGTGTGGAGCAGCTGAGAACATCAGGCTTGTCCAGTTTGTAATGAGGGAGGTGACCTTGAAGCTCTGTGCAGCTTCCTGAGGAGGGGACATGGAGAGGGAGATGCTGAGCTCTTCCCCCTGGTATTCAGGATGGGACATGTGGGAATGGCTCAAAACTGAACCACAGGAGGCTTAGGCTGGACATTAGGGTGCATTTCCTTACTGAGGGTGGTCAAACACTGGAACAGGCTTCTTACAGGACGTGGATGTCCCAGGCCTGTCAATGTATAAGAGACATTTGGAGAATACCCTTAATAACATATTTTCACTTCTAGTCAGCCCTGACTTGGTCAGGCAGTTGGACTATAGGACTAACCAATATTGTAAGTTGGCCAAAACTGCTTCCCTGCATCTAGAAGACTTAGATTCATTTATTTCTTAACCTGAGAACATACTACACCTGTAGTTCCCAGCATCTAAGACGATGATGATAACACCAGGCTATAACCAACTTGAAGTGAAGATGTGTTGTTTTTTCTCCATTAAAACTTTAAAGGTTGATAGTAAAAAATCAGAATATGAGATTAGAAAGGTGAAAAGATGAAGCATCCGTGAAACCTGAGTGTTAGAATACTTAGTATTGAGAATTCTGACTTAAAATTCTAACATATAAAAATTGCTTTTTTATTTTACAGTAAACAATTGTTTTCATTGTTCCAAATCTTGAGTGCTAGTCCTGAGACCAGCTCTCTAGCCTGACCCTTCTGTTGTTCAAGTGCTGAACTCATTTTTTGCAGAACACCTGAAGCTACTGGGAAATTGCAACACTTTGTACACTCTCTATGTACAGCGATTTACTTAGTTGGGTACTTTTAATCCAAACTTCGGTGCGTTATTTCCTTCTGAATTGCTGCGAGCAGCAGCTGGTTTGCTGAGGCTGTCCTGCAAAGTTGTGATCTGTGCTGAATGGAGTGCCCAGGCATTTGTTAAAAGTTCTGGACTGACTTGCACAACTTTTTAAACCAGTGAGACATCTACCTTAGACCTTGCTACACAGGAGTCTGGTTTTGCCAATGAAAAATTTAGTAACTTCATATTTACTAAGCAGTTTGATGTGAAAAGGGCAACAATAGGCCAGTCAGTCTTAAGAGAACTGAGCTCTTGAAACTCTTAAGCACTAAAATGTTTTGAAAGTAATTGCCTAGCTGTGCCATTGTCAATGTTTAATTCCTAATATGTGCTCTTCACAATACTTAATATGCAACCAGTATTTACCTTCACCTTTGTTTCTATTTGTACCTTGAATAGCGAAACACTTTGAAGTAGCTTCATGTGGGAGAGAGGTGGATTTGAACTCTCTTTTATTGTGAAGGACATGGTAATACAAATGTCTCCTTTGAGCAGACTAATTGTGACATAATTGTGTGAGTGATTATAAAGGCAAATGCCAAGTCCTGTGGCCCGCTGCTGATTAGGGGAGGGAGAATAACTTTTGACTTATTTTGTGATAGAACTTTACTATTTTGAGTTACAAATGTGTCTGGAATTTTGACATTTCAGTAGTTAATTCTGCATTCTTTGTTGTTGTTAGGAGCTGAAACTGCCCTTTACTTTTTTAAGTGGGCACATTCATGAACTTCGGATTCATGTGCCATGGACGAAATTGGGATCAGAACCAGTTGTCATCACTATCAATACAATGGAATGCATCTTGAAGTTAAAGGATGGGGCTCAGGTAAGAAGTGTGACGAATGGTTTTCCAGCATTGTGAGGTTCATAAGAGCTTCTGTAGGTCACTTTCTTGAAAGTCTTCTGAAGAATCTGGCATGTGAAGTTGGAATCCCTTTTATTTTATGAGAAGCTAATATTTTTCTTCTTGTCATGGCTAATATCTTTCTTTATGCTTATTTTTAAACTCTTTATTAGCTGTAGGTTTGTTCTTGCAGATGTGAAAGCAAGTTAATAGTGCTCTGTGAGATTTTTCCTATGACTAGAGAGGAAATGGATTTCAAGAGCAATATAGCAGCCTGTGTGCTTCCAGCTTCTTTCTCCCAAGAAGCAGTGCTGGTTGCTTCAGTCAGCTGTATGTGGCACAACTCAGCAGTGGGCATCTTTCAAAAGCTGCATTGCTATTATTGAAGTAATGCTTTGAAGACCCTGGAGTCTAAGTAATTTTTACCTTTAGAAATTACACTGCTTGCTTGAGTGTACTTCGAAGGCTTCTTGTATGGAAGGGATTTTTTTTCTTTTAGTTACTCAGAATAATTTGTGCATTGGGCTGTTTTCACAGGCTCAGGTAAGGTTTCCTTCTGACATAATGAAGCTGAAATATGCAGTGCCTCAATTTTTGTCATATGTCTAACTTAACCAAAAGTGCATGGTTATGGTAATGTTGAACTTATGGGATTTTTTTTAATCAGCATGGTGCTTTAATTCTAGAGAGGCTTACAAGTTTGTTTTGCTTGTTGGGTTTTTTTAAAGCCTTGTTCACATTTTGATTTCAACTGTGCTTCACTTATATTAAGGATCATGCAAACAAAAATTCCAGTGTGTGAAAAACTCAAGTGTGTGGTAGGGTGCTTGATGAGCTGTTAACATTTAACATCAATAACTAGATACAAGGCAGCAAGAACACTGGAAAACACTTTCCTGTTGTTTGATATTTCTTGATATATTCTTTTACAATTACAGAGCTAAGAGGCTTTTTTGCTGGAGTAGAAATCTCTAGTCCTAGCCACCCATAGAGGACATACTTGCATTCTGTAGTTGCACTTAACCTGTGTGCATATGTGGATGTGCATTTGTACACACCACCAGCCAAACACTAGGTACTTTTCCAATGTTAAGGTAAGCTTTTGAGACCAGATGTTCCTTGAGAAGTATGTTTTTGGAAGCAGCAAATTGCAACTGATTATGAGTTGCAGAAAAAGATTTGTAGCCCATGACTTTTAGTGCAACCCAGAACTAATATTTGATATTGGACCTTGCAGATGGCTACTGCTGAAATGATCAGATTTCCTGCTTGCGTGGTATTTGAAACTTAAATTTTGTGGTGCATACATCAGAAGGTCAAGTGTCATGAATGTAAAGCACTCTCAAAACAAGTATTTGTTACAGATGTTTAAGATTCAGAGGCAAGAAAAGAGTTTTGAAAATTGCAAGTGACATTTGAACAAATTATTCATTGGTATGTATGCTCAGGAGGGTAAAATTTGGGTCTGTGCCATAGAAGGATTATCTTTGACTAACAAGAATGTAGATGAAAACATTTTTATGCTGTTTTCTGAGGATATGGTTTAAAATGTTGACAGGTTGCATTTAATTTTTTGGATGTGTTTGAAGCAGTTTGAAAGTGTTCAAAGCATGGCAGTGTACTTGGCTAAAATCAATTGTCATAAAAATTCTTGTTATCAGTGAATAAAAAATATGAATGAAATGAAATATTTCTGTGGAAAATGGTAGTAAAATGAACTTTCAGTGAGTTTAGCTCCAGTTGGAACAGTTCTGCCAAGAACTTCATGTCAGTGAAGAGCATAATTAGCAAGAAAGCTTAGTTTAGTTCTCAAATTGATTGGCTTGACCCTATGTTTCCTTCCTCAAGTGAGACCTCTAATGAGCACAGGCATAATTTCACCTGAGCAAAAAATAAAGTTCTTGACCTCAACTTAGTGAGATGTGTTTTTTTTGGAAAGGTGCTATTTCAAACAATATTTCTGTTGAAGCTCTATGAAGATTAAAATACACGGCATTGTTTGAAGCCATTGTCCAGTGGACTCTGCAGATTTTTTAAAAAGGAAGAGAGGGTTTTGCTCACGTTTTTGAAGAGTATCACTTCCCTGGAGTGCTTTTGTATAAATATGTTTTATTGTGGTGCTGTGTCATTGTTAGTTCAGTTTCAGTGTTAATTTAGTTAGGTTTTTTGTTGTTTATGCTTATTGCAGCATCTCCTCAGCTAAATTTGGATTAGATAGTAATGGATCAACTTCTAGTTTTATGCAAAAATTCTTTTTCTAAGCAGGACTGTTGTATAAATGGTAAGTTAACTTAATGATCTACAAAATCCAGAATTCTGTAGAATTGGTGGTATTTACATTTTGAAGGTCTTTGCTTTCCCCCCTTTTTTTTCCTGTGCTTTTCTTCCTTTTTCTCCTTTTCGGCATCTGATACTTCTAAAACCCCAAATGTTAAATGTGGATACTTTACAAGAAGATTCAACTAAAGTGCATCAGCTTTGCAGTGAATAAAGGAGTGTTCTATTGAACATGCTTTGTATGTGCACTTTTGGTTATGACTTTGGTTAGTGTCAGTACTTAAAATAGAATTTGGCTGTGAGGTGTTTCACATTGCTTTTTGATTTCTGTCAGCCTAATGCAACTGTGCCTGGCATTTTATTTTGCTCTTGAATTAATCTTCTGCAGCACTGAGTTTTAAGTGTGAGCATTTGTAATGTCCTCAAATATGTTAATATGATTTTCAAATCTGTTCTTAGCACTTTAATGTGATTCTGAAATTTGCTTGACTTGTATTTAAGTTATAGTAATTGACTGTCCTGACTCTGTTTTCCATGAGTGCTATATTTTGTTTTAGCAAGTGGTTAAAGTTCCAGAATTTTATATTCTTCTCATTACCTGTCTCTACATGTTTAATCTCTGGGCTTCATACAGAATTGAAAGCACTTGTTAAAATCTTTGTTTATTGCTGTTTTGCCACCAAGAGGTTTTCTCCCTTTGTCCTGTTGGACTGTTCTTCTTAACTCTTTTCTCTTCTACACAAATTCTTTTTTTTTTTTTTTTAATATATTTTAAATTCTTTGCACCTTTCTCTTCCCCTCTCAATGTTAGGATATCTCTATGCCCAGACCAGAGGCTTTAAATTCAGGTAGTGCAAATTGGGAAGGACAAGCCTGTAAGCCTGCGTCTGTTTTCTTCACCTTCCTGTCATAACTAATCACAAGACTGTTCTTCATGTTCAGCCTTGAATTCTGTGGTTTTTTGTCTTAGAACTGATGCAAATGAGGAGATCAAGGGGAAATGTTTTATTTGTATTACTGCTGCACATTTCAGTCCTTGCCTTTAAGCAGAACACAGTTCACCAGAAATATGTTTATATATATGAAGGCTCTCTGTAGTCCAAGGATAATTAATTGTGGTATTGGGGAAGATTGTGAGGTTGAAGCACTCAGAGGGGCACAGGGAAACTGAGCAGTTTGGATCAGCCTATTGACAATTGAGCACTGCTGCTTTCAGGAGGCATTACAAGGAGACTTGAGAAGGAATATAATAACTTGGTGGAGGCAGTGGAGAACAGCCCACAAGCATGACTGTCAGAATACCAGACACATTCTTACCTGACAGCTGGTAGAGACTGCCACCAAAGAATGCTGGAAGCAGAAATTGGTCTTGACCAGGAAATGATTGAGATGGGAGATAAGGTGTTGGCAGATTATGAAGGACTTTAAAGGTGAAGACAGAAGGCTTGTGTTTGATGAGGGTATAGTTGTATAAAGTCTTTGCTTAGGTGGTAAAGCTAGCTCCAAATCTGAAGCAGTGCTTTAATGTTTTTTCCTCACCTGGGTTGTAGTAGTTCAGTTGAATGTGGCTCTGTGGACAAGGAAGTGCTGTTTTTTTCCATTTGAGTTCATAAGTCTGTTGTTCAGAAATATGGTAGGACTTGAAGTCAGAAGACTTAACTAAGAGTCTTTAGTGGCTCACCTTGCTTTTTGTTTGCTTATGTGGAAGCTGAAGGTCTTTATTTTTAAAATAAATTTCATTTGATGCTTACTTTCATAGTAGTATATTTAATTCAGTACATCTGACACTGAGTACTAGCAAAATTTAAGGTGAAGATTATATTGAGAATTGCTCTGTAGGAAGCAAACTATGTTATCAGCTAGTGTTGAATCATATCAAGTTAAGGATGAATATGAAATTCTTATTAAGCAGCCAGTTCATGATGCTGTTGTTTGTGTTTGAATAGAGTAATATAAGAAAAAAGAGGATTTTATGTTTGTGTGTGCATGTATACCAATCAGTCTATATATGAGTAACAAGAAAAAATTTCCATATTATTTTTAATTAAAACAAATTGCTTTGTGCAAATCAGACTGGAATTTAGTGTTTTCCAGTGGTTCAGGAAAGTTTGGCAGAGTTTTTTGTTGTGTTTTATGCCATTTTCTGTCAGAACTCCAGTCAGAACAGTCCCTCTTCAGAACTGTCTGAAGAGTTCTTATGTTTTCTGTGAATTGCTTTATGTGAACAAAAGTGTTTTGGGTAGGAGGTTCTCTTTCAAGGATATTTTTCTTTCAAGTGATAAATGTCATGCCCCACAAATGTCTTGTAAAAACATTTAATAAACTTACTATTTCAATAGAGGAAGTAGTAAAGGGAGGCTGTAACAGGTTCTAGAAGAGGCTTTACAGCCTTTGATTCAGACACTTTGTTGTCTTTCTCCAGTGATTTCAAATGAGAGGCTGAGGAGGACATGAGCAGCTTTGCTTAAAGCTGGATAAATACTCACATGTACTAGCTGGGCACTCAAGAATGACTGTGTAATTTACCTATTTTTGTTCCTACTAGCCACTTTAATAGACTTTGTAAGCAAAGCATCTGATGCTTTAGATTGCAGTAATTTGGCTTATGAAAGAAGAAATTGCCTTTGTGAATTTGTTCAAAGACTCCTGTAGGCGTATTTCTGTACGAGTCCTGCCACTGCCCTTGTGTTGCAAGGCACATACCTCTCTTGTTTGCCTGAATGCCTATTAATGCATTCCTAATTCTGGAAAGTTTTCATGTGAATTTGCTGGTATATTTCTATTTGAGTCCATTTCAGGCTTAAGTAATGGTGATTTCAAATGTCTGAACTGATTACTGTGATTACTGTGAAAGGTATGAAAGGTCCTGCTTGATTCCTTCTGTCCTTATTCCTGGCTCCTAGGACATCTTTCAGTGTTGGTGTGCTGCCTACAGGCAAAGATAATGTGGCACTTCTTGCCTAATCCTATTGCTTACTCTAGGGGCATGAACCTTGCTTTTAGGTGTGAGCCTTGCTTTTAGATGTTTCTGGTGAAGAGCAAGACTTGTGTAGTAAGTGCTTCTGCTTTCTGGCCTGTGCAATCCTGGGGACATCTTCAACAGCTGTGCTGTACTAACTCCTGTGAACACCCACAGGGACAAGGCACAGTAAGCTGTCCCAGTATCTTGAGAACACAAGAGACTTTATGTGAGAAAGAGCTGACTGGGAAGATGCTTTTCTGAGCAGCCAAACAGTGGATAACCAAGCAGGAGAGAGGATATATGAGTGCTCAGGTACAGTGCTCGGTGTCAGGCATATTACCTGTGATAGCAGGTTCAAGGACAGAAAAAACAGTCGTAAATATAGTTGGGACTGTATTCTTGCTAAGAGCTCAGATTTTGAATGCAGTTCTTGTGAAGAAAATCTTTTGTTGTCAAAACAGTTAACAGTCTTGATGATCTTAGGCCCTTTCCAACCTAAACAATTCTATGATTCTAAAATCAGGTTGGTCATTATTACAACAGGTATTAAGACTGTATAATATCAGTGATTTTTCAATAGCTTTTTTTGTTCAAATGAATTCACTTTGTGTGTTGTGGAGAGAGAGCAAGGTGAGGATGTGGCCTTGTGTTGGTATAGGCGTTGCAATTTAAGGAAGCTGCCAGGAGCTGTGTAGTTACAGTTTTCCCTTCAGTTCCTGTAGAAACTGGAGCAATGGTATCTAAAGAGCAAATGTTGACTTTTCTCATCTTGTTTTCTGTACAAGATCTCTGTGTACCTCTTTGTGGTGGTGGTCCAAGTTTGTGATTTTGAAGAGGTCTCCTGCCTCTTCAGGCTTGCTGTGCTTTGAGCTCTGTTGCCGGATTGTCTCAGAGCTGATGGGCTGGATACCTTTGTGGTCAAACTACCTGGAGCACATTGAAAGGAAAATGTGCTGCGGGTGTTAATTGAAATGAGAAGAGCTGTCTTGTGTGAGTTGGTAGTAGAATCAGTATCCTGTGATCTCCAGGCATGGTGTGTCTCACATTGGGAGCACAGTGAATCCCATGAGATGAGTTGTTTTTTTTCCAGAAGCTGTTCTGGCAGTCTAGGTTCAGAAAGTCTATATCTAACCTACATTTAATGCCTGCTTGTCTGCTTTTCATAGTTAGTATGTAGTGTGTCAGTTACTGTGTGACAGTAGGCATCTCACAAAACATCTAATTATGGATATGTGCAAGTGCCACCTTTTCTCCTCCTCTTCTCCTTTGTGAAAGTGCATCTCTCTATGCCCTCTGAAGCTGTAGGAAATTGCATGTTCCTCTTATCCAAGGGTTCAGAAAAGGGTTTATATGATAAGAAAGTGGAATCTGAGCTTCTGAAGTAATGAGTTTCTATCAGTCCATTAATTTTTATAATGATTTAAGTAGCAAGCCTTCTGCAAACCCTCTGGAATTTCTCTCTCAGAATGTAATTGCACTCAAACTAGAAGAAAAAGGAAAACTCTCTGTGATAGTCAAGCAGGTCCCATATTACAGGGAAAGACTAATGCTTGCAGTGTTTTTCACTGACAGGAGACAGCAAATTAAAATTCACTCATATTCTACTTCTAGCAGTGTTTTGAACTCTGTATCAACAGTAGAACATTCGCATATGAGGATGCAGTGATACCTTAATAAGGAAGGTAAAGGACACCGGCACAGCCAAGCAGTGCAGCTGTATTTCAGATTGTCAAAGAAATTTCTTTCTTAAGCATTGTGGTGGGTTGACCCTGGATGGCTGTCAGGTGCCCATCAGAGAGCTCTCTTTCTCCCCTTCTCAGCTAGACAGGAGAGAAAATATAATGAAAGGCTCATGGGTTGAGCTAAAAATAGGGGCAGATCTCTCACCAGTTGCTATCAAGGGTAAAACAGACTTGACTTAGGGAAATTAATTAAGTTTTTTACCAATTATGCTAGAGTAGGATAATAGAAGGTAAACCCAAATCTTAAAAATAACTTCCCCCACCACTCCCATCTGCCCTGGCTTTACTCTATTTCTGATTCTCTACCTCCTCTTGCCAGTGGCACAGGGNGAAAATATAATGAAAGGCTCATGGGTTGATCTAAAAATAGGGGCAGATCAAGCCAGTTGCTATCAAGGGTAAAACAGACTTGACTTAGGGAAATTAATTAAGGCTTTACTCTATTTCTGATTCTCTACCTCCTCTTGCCAGTGGCACAGGGGACAGTGAATGGGGTTGTGGTTAGTTTATCACAGTGCTGCTGCTTGCTCTGTAGTGGAAGGACTTCTTCTCCTGCTCCAGAGTGGGGTCCCTCCTGTGAGACAGTCCCCCACAAAGCTCTCCAATGTGAGTCTTTCCCATGGGCTGCAGTTCTTAATGAACTGCTCCAGTGTGAGTCTCTTCCATGGGACGCAGTCCTTCAGGAGCAGCCCAAGGGATCACAAGTCCTGCCNTTAATGAACTGCTCCAGTGTGAGTCTCTTCCGTGGGATGCAGTCCTTCAGGAGCAGCCCAAGGGATCACAAGTCCTGCCAGCAAACCTGCTCCATTGTGGGCTCCTCTCCCCAGGAGTCTACAGGTGGTGCCAGGAGCGTGCTCCAGGGTGGAGCTTCCTTCAGGCATCCACCTGCTCTGGTGTGGTGTCCTTCAAGGCTGCAGGTGGGTCTCTGCTCCACAGGGGTTGCAGGGGCATAGCTCCTTCACCATGAGCTGCAGGGGATCTCTGCTCCATGCCTGGAGCACCTCTTCCCTATCTTTCACTGGCCTTGGTGTCTTCAGGGTTCTTTAGCTCCCATGTCCTTATTTCTCTCTACTCTGGCTGTAATTGCTTCTGTCCAACAGCTTATTTTTCATCTTAAATCTGTTATCTGATATTTATCACTGGTGGCCTTGGCAAGTGCCAGGTTTGTCTTGGAGCTGGCATAGCCTCCATCAGACATAAAGGAAGCTTCTAGCAGCTTCTCACAAAGCCACCCCTGTAGATTCCTGCTACCAAAACCTTGCCTGGCAAACTCAGTCCAGGCATGAGCCGGAGAAGTCCTTTTGTTCTTCATACTGATGAACCTCAAGGTTATAGTCTCATTATCATGCATAGACACCTCATACTTTTGCTGGTGTTTATTTTGTGCTCCTGTGCACTGTAGAATCATTTGCAGTACTGGTAGAGAGCAAGAAGTTTCTGCTTTTCACGTTTTGGAAGTTAAGCTCAAATTCCTGTTGTCTTGTTCTTTCTCTTGCCTGAACTATCTCTTTCTAAACTGATGGTTTTCTTTGGTTTGCAAAAAATGATTGAAAGACAGCCCTCATAATGCAGCACTGGTGTCTGAAAAGCTAAGTTGACATGGCTGCATTATCTTGTAGCAGCTATCTCAGTGGAGAATTGCTGTTTAAAAACAAATCTTTTTTGGCATTAGTAATGCCTGCCAACTGCTGGGGTTTGGTTGAGGTTCCTCAGGTTCCCCAGCTGCCTTGTCATAATTCATGGTACTTCAATCTTTCAGTATACTCATATAGTTAGTTTGTTTTAGGTGTATGGACTAGGCATCTTGTCATCTATCCCAAGGTCTCTTTTTGCTTTTTTAAAATTTAGGTATTTAGAATTAAGAATTGTTTGGGATTTTTTATTACTGCTTTGGTATATTGGCTTAGACTGGCTCTTTGCCTTTTTAAGATGTCAGTTGTGTGTTGGAAAACATGCCCTTGCCAAAAAGGAAATAACACTTCTCAAGTTTTAAACAACTTATTGCCCTCTAAAAAATCAGTTTGTCTTTTAAATTCAAGACGGACAGAAATATATCTACTTATGTGTAAATGTGGATTATATACATTAATGTCTCAATTCTTTATACACAGTGTACATGAATTTTCTTTTAACTGCCAAATCAATGCCCCAGGTTTGGGGTCTGATGTCTTTTTTAAATGCTTGTGTGGTGCAGGTACTGTACCTCAATTTAGGACCTTTCTATAGGCTGTTGAGAAGCCTAATTTTCTTCCTTTGGCTGGTAAAGTTTGAGGCAGCCAGATTGAAACATGCCTATCCCACAATCAAGAGGGCTCTTGTGGAGTCCACTCTGACCTGCTATAGTGTCCCAAGTATATTTACAAAAGTAGGCACTAGATAATTTGTATCAGATTTATGGTGTTAGCTTAGTACAAGACGCTTGTCTGGAGCATGACTTTTGGAGTTTGTTGGCCTTATGTGGAACATCAGTTGGAATTCTGTCTTTCTCAAGTATCTAGAGGAAGGGATAATGGGGATGGGTATAGTACATGAAGGCACCTAAATGGACAAATGGATTAGGTGATAAGAGATTGAAAAAAGCTGATGGATGTGAAGTCACTCCAGGACTGGAAGGATAGGTTTTTTTTGAGGTAGTGCTGGTGATACTTTAAGCTTTCATATATTCACAGGTAATTCTAAATAGATTGTTTAATCAGGTGAGGGAAGCACACTTACATGAAGAATTCCACTTGTTAGCCTTGGAACACCTGACTAGCTGAGAAATATCTCACTTACTTTGGTGGAACCTTTTTGGGATGCCATATTTTGGAAAAAAGTACTCCTAATTTTAGATGTGTTGGAGTAGTTTCCATGTATGTGTATTTTTTTTGAAATCCTGCATAGGGTTGAATTTGTTGAATATGTCATACTATTTCAGACCTAGTAGTTTAATATATTATTATTTTCTCCTATACTTTGAATAAAATATTTTCAGAGCAGAGTACTAAAACACAGTTATTGCATGGGTTTGTTCTAAAATAGATATGGATATGGAGCTTGCTGTTTTGTAGATCAACTTATATTTCAACAGAAATCAATGCTTGGTGTGACTTGTGTTTTGGATTTGTACTTTTTAAAAGCCTTGTTCCTTTGGGCAGATGCTCTTGAAGGAATCTGTGGTTCTCACTGCTTTATTTTTTTTTTAATTCCCCTATTTTTTTTTTATCCTTGTTCTTTTATGTGTGTTGTTGTCCTGGTCTGGCATTAATTCATTTTTGGTATGGAGTAATTTCCTTTCAGGACCGTGTCAGCTTCCTGTAAACCTGACAAAAACCCAATCAGTGGCCCATTTTGAATAGAAACACATGATTAAACCAATGAAAGGGATGGATACACCTCTGTGAACACACATTTTAAGATGAAAAACCCCAGGCATAGCTCTCTTTCTTCTCTGGTCTGAGTACAGGTAACAGGCTGGGCCAGGTGGGCTCTCTCTGCCGTGGGGGCTGGGCCCTGCTGAGGCACTAAAGGTGTGTGATGGACAAAAAAATGCTTCAACTAATTTGAAGTTGAAAGATTAGTGTGTTTATTGCAGCACTGGGACACAGTGGACCAGCGTCCTAAAGACTTGTGCTGAGTTTACAAAATTTTGATTCTCTATTTATTCCAGAAATTATGTATATTCATAAAGTTACCTAGCACACCTATACAAAATATTTGTTTTCATTTGCTGAAAGTTGAAGTGTTAGGAGCTTGTTGCATATGGACTACTGCTTCTGAAAACAAGAGCTAGATAGCAGCCTATGAGACTTTTCCTGGAACTGGAGTGTATTAGAATTAGAGATTTGATGGCATAGAAGGTGCAAGCTGTGCTTGGGAATGTGTTCTGATTGAAGCATTTCCCCATGTGTTAGTTGTGGACACTTGTATATTGTTGAACATAGTGTTATCTAAGAGGGCACAAGTAACAGTCAATCCATTTATCTCTCTCTGTCTCCCCCCACTCCGTTTTTATTTTTGCTTCCATAGCATTCTCTAAAACTACTTCTAGAATTTGTTTGTAACTTGCCCCTGGTAAGTCATGTTCCATTAAAAAAAAAAAGAAAAATTGGAAATCAAATTATGTAAGCCAAGAGCTCTTTGACACCCAGATATGCACTTCTTTTTATTCATGCCCATGAAAACTAATCAACCTATGCCAAATGCCTGTGCTAACAAAATAAGTATTACTTGTTTTAACCAAAAGCAGGTGCTTCTCTTCTCAGCATGAAGCATCTTGTTTCTGTGCCCACCTCTGTACAAGTTCTGGCCTGCAATACAATTTCACTGCAGTGAGTGTTCTTACACCTTTTGACACTTAAAATCTTTACCTATCCCACTTTGCTTGGGAAGAAGTTCGAGTGTTGACAGTTTCAGTAGCGTTGCCCATGTGGAGGGGAAGAGTGTCTCAGAGGAAGCCCATGTTCCTCCTTTTACTCTTTTAAAACTGTAGTTCCTTATTTTTGCTTTGTAGTTCTAGATTGCTTTGCTTGGGTGTTTGCAATGTTAGTTAAGCGAGGAAGCAGCAACCCCACTTACCTGTTGTACTGCACTGCAATAGGAGCTTGTTCTTGAGACATACATTTGTGTGGGGTATATACAGGTGTTTGTATTTATGCTTTTTAAAGACAACTTTTCATCTGGCTTTTTTATTTTGTTATTGCTTGATGGTCAGATGGAACAGCTAGGACTGGAAATACGGATTACACTCAGTACATGGGTAAGCAGTTGTTTGGTTATAATTTCACGTTAATTCAGTTAGTAAGGCAGTGAGACTGGCAGGCAAGAGCCATTTTCTGATTGTTTTGTGGGCAGGCATTGTCACACATACCCAGCTGAATGGTAGTCAATGTGTATTTAACTTACTTCCCTCAAACAAAACTTTTTTTTTTTTCTGCAGTTCTTTAATGGACCCATCTTCACACATTCTGTGATCACTAGAAGACTGCACACCCCAGACTATTTTACACTACATCGTACAACTATATTCTGTAAAGTTAAGGGATGTGAATGCTATGGTTTTTTATAAAGCAAATCACTTGTATGTGCTGTATAAAGAGAGGAGGTGATATATAAGAGCTTTCTAGGCTGCAAAATGAACTTGGAAGCTGAATGTCAGGTTGAACTCCTGGCAAAGCACCAGTTAGAAAGTGCATTGTTGAAATGTAAATAATAGTTTTGTTCTGTACCAGCTATGATAGTATTGAGTAATTTTTTGGTGGAGTGGGTGTGCTGCTAGAGAATGGAAGGAATTGCATACAGCAAACAAACATTATAGCAAGGAAATGGATGGCATAATCTAAATGTGAGAGCTAATGAGCATTGACTGATTTAACTTGTATTTTTAGAACTGTGGAGTATGTTATGGGTCTCAAAGTCATGGATTTGAATGTGAATGCAATAGAATTGCTTTTAATGCAGCTTAATGTGCTATATTTCTGGAACAAAATCCCAAATAGTCAATAGGTTTGTAGGTAAAAACAACCTACTAATACTGCTAACTAATGTAACTAATGCTAGTGATTTGCTTATGCTTATATATTTCAGATGAGTTTACCTCAACTGTTAAAGTATTTATTGCCTCTGGGACATGTATGAGTATAAAGATGGTTTATGTGTCTAGGTACATGAATTTTCTAAAATCTACTTAGAGTGCTCGTGTTCAAGAAAACTTTGTCAAACTGTCACCTTTTGATACCTCCATAAGGTGACAGGGCTGTTGGCTGTTCAGGTCTTATGGATGTTCATTCCTGACATAGGTCCCCCTTGAAGATAATTCTCTGGCTTTGTATGTCATGCTTTTATTTTCACATCAAAATTATTAGGGAAAATAGCATGTCATCTTGCCAGAAATTTGTGTGTTAATACATAATGATTTTTGAAATAGATGAGTAACCTAAATGCCAGCACTTGCAAAGACAATTACAAGTGTTCTATTTGTAAGTTTATGTGTTGGGAGACTATCCGTGGAGATAGAGAGGAGGGTGATATAAGATATAAGAGTTCATCTATTTGAGGAACTGTACTGCAGGATAGTCCTAGACAGGAAACTAACTCTATTGGTCTGTACTAGCCAGCCAGCAGATCTATTCCTCCCTGCCACAGTCCCTTTACTTCCCTTTGGTGTGTACTAAGCATTGGGAGAGCAGAAGCTGACCTATCACTGATGAGACTGCATTTACATTTGCTGTTAGGCAGCTCAGGGCTTAAACCTACACCAGCTGCTTTTAGAATGAGGTTGCCACAGGATGTCTTTGCTGTTCATGGTGGTGCATGGTGGTAGAAAGGGCTGTTTGGTTTCTTTTTGCTGTGGTTAATTCAGTAAATTAGTATTTGGGAGTGATCTCATGGTATGTACTCCTAAATTTTGGAAGGAACCCATTTGCACAGGAACAGAGACTCACAGTGATTTCTGCAATGTAAGAGTTGAAACTCAGATACCACAGCATTGCTGATGTGTGTTCCAGAAAATAGGTTTACTAAGACAAATAAAAGTACTAACACGTGAATGGTGTATTTGTCTTTATAAAAGTACAGGGGACCTGCTGATGTGTAGATACAGTTGTATAAAGTAGAAAGATTAAGAGTAATCCCTGTCCATTTACTGATCACTTCTTCCCAGAGCTACTTACAGCAAGGAAATGCAATACCAATAGTCAGTGTATTTGTTCCCAGGTACAGGGAGAAAGGGTTTATGTATAATTTTTGGCATAATTCCTAAAAGTTTAGGGTCATATTCTGATTCAGCTTTCCCAGTGTAGGTCTGGACTACTTCAGTTGATTTACTTTGGAGTAATTCCAGATTTGTCCCAATCCAGCTGACATCAACTCAGGACCCTACAATCCAGCTTTGTTTCATATATTTGGGTGAAGAGTTTGGATTTGTGTGGTTTAATGGGGAATGAGGTGAGGTAATGCATTTAAAAATATTTCCTTGGAGAGGAAGTAGTTTTTCCTCATTTGTTGAGAGATGAAAGCATAGATAAATTTGTTGGAATGTATTTTAGCTTCTCATTACAGCAGAACCTACTATTTGAGAATGGGCATGATTACAGATTTTGTAGTGGAAAAATCCTGCAATTTATTCACCTTTAGTAAAAGGATCTTAAAATTCCAAAAGACAAAATACTCTTAATTCTTTCAGTACAAAGCATACTCTGGAATTATAGCTTGTCCTTTTTGGAAGGAGTAGTATTTTCTGTAAAAGTGTATCATTGAGTTATGAATTCTTAGATACAACTTAAGCAAAAGAATTCCCTTTAATCACCTCTTGCTTGTGACTTACCTTGCAATACCTGCACTTAAGGAGTGGCTCCTGCTAAATTATTTTGATGCGCAACTGATGTAGATTGTGTTTTATTTTGAACACCTATGGGTAAAAATGAATTCAATCCTGGTGAGCTTCATGTCTTCCGAAAGAATGGGTAAATGTTCAGGTTTAAATGTGTGCTTTCTTTTTTAGGGAGAAGTCATTGTCTTCCCTCTTTACAGGCAGTAGGACCTGAGGGAAGTTGTGCTGTGTTACTGGCAATACTCTGGACCATCCAACTGTTATAAAGCGTGAACTTCAAATATAAATTTATTTCTCTGTGTCTGGAGAAAATTGAGTAAACTTGATTCCTCTATTGAGAAATATGATTTTTTTTCCCTTCCCTCTCCTCTGGCATATTTGTTTAGTGGTTCTGCCACTGACTTGCTAAGAACCCATGTTTTGAGGCCCTCACCTTGCTTCAAGAGATCCACTTGGCTTCCTTCACACGTGCAAAGGTCTACAGAGCTAAGAATGCTGCGAAGCTATCCTTAATTTTCAATTTAGGTCCTTATATATTGCACCTAATTGGAGGATGAACAGTGCAAAGCTGCTTTTCCTTTTTTATTTCATATGCGTGAATCATTCTTTTGAAAGATTTTGTCACTTAAAGGGTTCTATTGAATATTTGCAAATATTTTTTGTTAAAGCTGAAAATGTCTTTTAGTTTCATTAGATATCAAAGCCTGTTAACCTCTCAGCATTATTCAGTATTTCAAATTAGTTTAGTGTTTCTGGAAATGATTTAACAGCTGCTGTAGCGGCAGTAATACGTGATTACTTAGAATACAACCTGAAGATAATTGGTCTTGGTGTTCTAGAAGTGTGTTGGTAATGTGGGATTACTTTTAGAAGAACTGCAGTGGTTTTCCATGCAGCTCTAGGAGGTGAGAGCCCTTGTGATCAATACAATCAGTGTTGCTCTGCTGTCGGCTGTGGGGGAGCACAGTCAACAGCAGTGTTTCAGTCCTTGGGTGGGTGGGCTGCCCTCAGGTTTGAATTTTATTCCCAGTGGTAGGAGAGGATCATATTTCACAGCTTCTGGAACACTTTCTGTAGGTGAGTATCATCTGGATTGTGTTGTGTATGTGTGTAGTTCTGCTGCCTTCTGCAAGTCTCTGCCTTCCTCTATCTCTACTGGATTCCAGGTGTTTAAGCTTTCTGCCCTGCTGTTTTTACCCAGCAGGGCCTGGTGAAGACCTGAGAAAGAGGGCAGACAGGAGTGTGCTGCTGACTCCATACAACTCACTCAGCCTGCTCTTGATGGTCTTCTTCCCATGTGTTCCTCAGATGTGGACAGTGATGTTGTGGCATAAATGCATTGTTCTGGCAGTGGGAATAGGACATCTTTCCTGGAAAGGGCTCCTCAACCCTTTTCCCAGCATGCATTTAAAGATGGGCTTATTCTATGGTGAGGGAGAGGCTACAAGCCCCCTAGATAAAATGGTTGTGGGGAGCAGACTGCCTGCTTCACTGCAGTCATGTACTCATCTGGTATGCAGCTGAGGTTCTTAGGAGAGGTATCCAAAGGGAACAAGCTAGATGAATTGTCCTGCCACACTGCATATGGCCTGTGGGTTATAAGTTGTTCATCGTAGATATTTGCTTATGATCCTTAGGAACATTAAGATTTTGCAGTAAAACTTTAGAAAAATACTTAACAGCATGAAAAAAATCTGCTTAAGCCACAGTGAACTCTAATTCTTTTTACCAGCCTTTCACAAAGAGAGAGCATCTGGTGGACAGAATAGATCAGAGTCCTGAGTGCATATGCTAGTGGTTTCATTGTCATCAACAGACATTACATTTTTGTTGATTTATTTTGTGCAATGACTAAAACTTCATTTCCTGCTCTGTTAAGGATGTTCTACTTTGCTTGACTTGTACAAAAATGAGGTATGGTTGTTGTATCCATATAAAAGTTGAAAGAAATTGTGTGGCATGGAGTTAATGGTGGACATATCTTTTATCTATTTATGCGTATGCACTGGTTCTTTTCATCTGAAATCCTCTAGTTGTTGATGATGTTCAGTCTCCTGCAGTTAACTTTCCCTTCTTAGGACTGCAATCTAAAGCTCAAGATACTGTAATCTATTCTTCATTTATTGCATATCAAAGAGTATTCCTCTTATAAATGTGGCTTATAAAACTGCAGTTTATTACCCATATACCAATTGTTTAAGCACTTCTGTTCTCAGTCAAGCGAAACCAAGTGAACTATGCATATAGTTGTAGTAAAGTCAAGAGATTCTTTTCTACTGGTGTCTGTATAACCCATCAACTTGAAAAAAGAGTATGCTATAGCTGCTCAGTTATTTTAATTCTGGCGTTTTTGATGCAAACATAATTCCTGCAAAATGGTGTTTTTAGTGCCTCTTTTGTTTTGGGGAAACAGCCCCAAACAAGATACTGCATTTGGAACAGCACAGGGCAGTCTTTTTCTGCCTGTCACAGTTGGGCCCTGACATTTTTGGTCTTATTCAGTATTGAGCTGTATCTAATTGAACTGCTTCTCTGTTGTGTGTGAAATGTAGCTTGGATGCCTGGTTCTGTACTCTGGGCTGTGTTTCCTCAGCAGCATTGCTGTCGTTTTCTCTGAAGTGCCTGATAAGGTACATGAGTGCTCTGGTTAGAGGGCACTGCCAGGGAGCCGTTCTTTTGTGGGGAGAGAACTAGCTACACTCAGAGCTTGGGTGTCTTGTGATCATGTTTTTTTCAAATAGATGCTTTCTTGTGTGTGGAACAGCAGAGTACTTTCATTAGACAAAAAAAAAGTGCTGCTTTCAGGAACATTGGAAAACTTTATTTGAAACAGAAATGAAAAAAATACAATTTTTCAGAAATCTGAAAGCAAACTTCGATGTTTCCAACTAAATGTTTCTTTTTCCACCACTTTTTGTCTTGATCTTGTACTGAAAGCAAGTCTCAAGGTTATGAGACCTCAAGAGCTTGATCCAGTGGATTGGTCTGTGTGTTAGTATCTGGTGGGGGACAGACTTGCCTCAGAATTGCCAGCTCATGAGCACTCTTCCCTCTGCCTGTGCTGGGCCTGGCTGGAGATTGATGATTCTGGCCCACAGATTCTTAGTTTAGGATGCAGTTATAAGACTCTGACTCTGTTTAAGGGAAAACAGCAGCTAATTTGAAACTAATGCTAAATGTCTTTACACATGGTTAAAACAATCTGATAATTATACTAATACTAGGATACTGTCCTGTCCTTTGCACCAGTGGGGCTGGTATGAGTTCTGTGGTTGTTGCTTGTCAATAGAAGATGGATCCTGGCTCTTGAAGTATTTTTTATGGTCTGCTGACTGGTATTTCATGATTTCAGATTTAATAGGCTTCTCAGTTCTCCTGAGCAGAGAACAATCTGATGTGCTCCTTTCTCATCTTTTGGGGGAAACAACTTGTAGACAGTGTGCTGGTTCCAGAGTAAATGATGGCTAGTGCCACCATCAGAGAGAGAGCTGAGGGAGTTGCAGTTACCAAGAGATCCCCTGCTTGTGAGATTCCAGTCTAGCAGAAACATTAAGGAAGCATGGGGTGGTGGGATTGAGCTCTTTGAGTGGTGGTGTCCTACTTTCAACTTTGTCCTGTCCTGCTCTGCTTCAAAACAGTCAAAACAGCAGTGCACATGTACCTGTTCCATTCTTGCCATTTCTTTCTGCCTCATCTTAAAATGATCTTAGTGCTTAAGTTTTTGTTTTTTTCTGCCCTAGTGTTTTTGATGCCTGACATGTGAGCTTTGCCCATCTAAAAGGTCTGGTGTATTTTACATCTTATGACTGTAACATTCTTGGATATCTTTACCCAATTAAAACTCCTTATAGTGATACTTGTGTCTTCAACGTGTCACACACTAGTGTTTTATACTTTTGTGGTTTTCATTTTAAAAAGAATATTTCTTGGATTTGTGCAAAAGGCTTGTGTATAACAATCTTATATAGGAGAAAGCAAGGACATATTTAATTGAATGCTCTGTTCTTTTCAGTTTTCATTTACCTTCCTTTCTCTAAGGAGACATGTAATGCTTTAAGTGATTTATAAAGTAGCCTTGTAAACACATTCAGATCATAATAGTGTTAAAGCTTCCTTTGTACATGATTTTTTTCATCATTGAACACTCTTGTAATGAATTCAGGTGTGGTATGATCCTGTCATTTGTGCTGACTCAATGTAACTTCTTGCACTTGATACTTATTTCCGTTCTTGAACATAAATTCATGTCAGTTTTACTGCTGTTACTGGGTAAGCATTGGTTTTGTTCATGCAAAGTTATCCTTTTCCCTGCAATTTAAGAAACACAAGTGTATTCCCAAACACATAATTTGCCTTTGCTCTGGTTTTGGTTCACTGCAATGTGGTTCAAATGAGCAGGGACCTGATCTGTTCTGATACTGAAAGGCACCGTGTATGTAAAAGCAAGTACTGAAATGTGGTGCTGCCTGGTTTTGACTATATACTGATTAATCAGTAAAGATTCTAGATGAGATCTAGATTCCAGATCAGTCTTGCATAGTGTGGAGAGTTCCTTTTTTTTTTTTTTTTAAATTTGTCCTTGCACTACTCTTTCAGATCTTGTTTTAGCAGTGGTAGGAGAGCAGGCAGGGAGATGTGGAAGGGAGGAGAACAGGAATGCTTATTGACATGCAGGACAGCTCAGGTATGTAGCAGTTTGGTAGGCTACAACATTATCAAAATTATCCTCAGGAGAGCTCTCAGGCTGTTAAACCTATTTTCAGCTTTCTCTTCACCATGTACTTCACATCACCACTTGCTGTCATTCTTGCTGCTTTGTAGGGTGCTGTTCTGCTGCCTGAGCTTGTTCTTCGCCTTTCCAAAGTCCCCTTCCCTGATTCAACCACCTCTTCTGTTTAACAAACCCACATGCTTCAATTGTGACTTCATTTTGAATGTTAATATAGATTTATTTGAGCTACTGCATAATTGATTTTGTTTTAGTTAAAGGGGTGTGAGACATGAGTAGTATAAGCACGCTCCCCATCAGAAAGCCAGTCCTTAGAAACTTCTACAGCCCTGAACCAGTTTCTGTAAATATTTGTTCTATTCCGAATCCTGATTTAAACTAGCCTGAGAATTAGCATAGCAACTGATTAGAAGACAAAGGTAACTTTTCCCTGTTCTTACAGTAGCTGGAAATGTTTATGTCTTCAAGACTGAGGATTGAGAAGTATTCATCTGAAAAAAATAAGTTATATGGTACTGCCTCTGAGTTTAATTTTATGTGATAAAAATTCAAATTTGGATACTATTTGGATGAATCTCATACTTTAAAAAAATAGAACACTTGCACAATTTCTTGTGGGAGTTTCAAAGTACTTTCATTTGGTTTGGTGGCAGAGATAGTGTGCATGGAGGTTTTTGATGCTGGTATTATTTTCTGGCAGTAAAAATGAAAACAACAGTAGTCTTTATCATATTTCTGTTTATAAATGAAATTGTTTATAAACTTTCACATGAAAAAGTTTTTAGTGAATACCAATTTATTTTAGGAAAAATTGCCTTTTCTTTACCCTCTCAGGAATGCTATTTTTGTCATATTTTTCTGTTTATCCTTTTGGGGGGCTTTAATTTCTACAAGTTATTTCATATACTGTTTAAATACTCGATGTTTTATCCCAAGCTTATATTTTATATATCTATAAAATCACTTTATATTCTCACTAGAATGTTTATGATCCATTTTATTAAGCCATTGCTAACCTAGTTTCTTAATCAAAATCTCCACTTTCATGAGAACAAAGCTGTTTACTCCATTTAACATAGACAAAGGTAATTTGTAATATGAATTAAAACAGAAAATTAAATAACTATAGCAATGTAAAATGTAAACATTTTTCTTCACTATTATTTATTTTTTGCTGTAGTCTAAGACTTAGGGAAAAAAACTTATTAGCAGAAATGTACCTTGGAATTTGGTTGAAAAGAGGTTTCACATGATGGTTTTGGGTGGTTTGTTTGTTTATTTAATTACTGTATGTATTGTGAGGCTGCAGGTATAGTTTTCCCACATATTGAGTTACATTATCAGTAAATCAGTTCTTTTACTCCTGTGTAACAGCAGCTGAGACAATCCTCCAGCTACGTGTAAGTTGCTGCAAAAAGTCCCCAATAAAACTGATGAGCTTATGAAATTTTGAAACTAGTCTCTGGTGTATATAGAAATTCAGAGACAGTGCTCTGGGGCTTAGAGTCTGTTCTATTGAAACTAGCTTCCTGTCACTGCTTGCTGTGTGGACACCTCATTGTCATTCCTGCTGGGGCCAGGCACTGCCTTTTGCAGGGAGTGCAGAAGGCTGCTTGTCTGTAGGAGATCAGCTTGGGGCCAGCAGTGTTTCTGCTCCCCTGCCCTCGCTGCAGCTGCAGAGAAGTCTGCTGTGTCCTTGTCTCCCCAGGCTGGCCACCTCACCCCTGCTGTCTGTGGTCCTTCCCTCACCTTCTCTGTGGCCCTGCAGCTTCTCCAGCTGTCAGAATTTGTGTAGTTTAGAAGCTTTTCCCAGTTGTTTCATTGCTGGGATATGTATTGCTCTTAAGGAAATTCTGACACCAATCGTTTGGTTGGCCAAAGATTAATTTGAAGGTACTTGACTGTTCTAGTTCTGTACTTAGTGGCATTTCCACAGAATGCCATGTGGGTAGCAGGTAGTTTCATGATTCCCTGGGGGGCATAGTTTGCTGCAGCTGGTTTTGTTGTATTCTTATTCAGTAAAATGTTTTACTGAATATCTCATAACAAGCTGCTGTTATACACTCATGGTGGTATTTTGTAATATTGCTACAATAACCCACCTGTATGGATTTCAGCAAAAGGCTTACTGAATTTAGTTTCCTCCCACTGCTGACCTGCCACCCTGAGCTGGAGAATGTCCCATACTCTGCTTGAAAGGTAATACTGGGGCAGAGTAACTCGGAAACTTAGGCTCCTTTTGCCTGAGAAACAAAGCTTCTTCCTACAGAAATAAAGGGGAGAAGGGAGAAAAAGAAAACCAAAACATTCCTTTACATGTACAGGTAACAAAGATACTTTTCATTGTTTATCTGAAATGCTCTAACAAAGCTTCTTCATTCTACTTTTATTGTCTCATGTTGTTCCTGGTGTATCTGAGGTGCACACTGACACCTGGTTTCTGAACATTGTGCCATGGGATATAAAGATGGTTTAAAAGGTAATCATCTAAATTACTGTACATTAGTGTGGGGAAAAACCTGTTTCCAATAACTTTTATGGGTCTTGCAGTATTTAATACATATCTAGTAATAGCTGTGTATCTAATTGTCTTTACATGATCAAAATATATTATTGGACATACTTTTACATTCAGATGCCAAATTAAAATTTACTGTCAAATGTGAGTGAGGTTTCTTTTTCCATTTAATAATGCTGGAACTAAGATCTACCACTGTGTACAGTTCCACTTAGTATTTTGTAGTTGATTGAAGTATTGCTGCAAGATGTTAATGGGAATTTTCTCATGCTCCTTGGTTTGGCTGTTGTTCAGAGACCAGATTTTATAACCTCTTCCAAACTATTTCAGTAAACTTACATATTGTATGTATCATAAGCCACTTGGTAAATTCGAATCCCTTTAAAACCTTATAGAGAGACAACCACATATTTGAGTTTTACATAGAAAAAGAGATATATCAGAGAATATGGGCAATGTCTACTGCTTTTTTTTCTTAGATTAAGCCAAGGGACTGGCCATGCTACGGCTTGCACTCTTTGAAGGCTATATTTTTTTTTAAATTAAAAATGCTGTTTTTAAAAAGTACTTTGCTTTTTGTTTCTACCATTTTGCTTTCATTTTCCTTTGTATTTTGTGATCCTTGTGCTATTTCACTTCTATTTCTGATCATCTGCTAATTTTGGCACTTTTTTTTTTTGGCACTATTCAGTAGTCAATATTGGAATAAATAATTATTGAAAAAGCTTCCTACCATCCTGGATGAATAGGACTTTAACTCCAACAGGAGCTTTATGATCATCTCATCTGATTTTCTTACAAGAAGGTATCTATAAATTGAACCAATTTTCCCTGATCCTTTAGGGTTACCTAAGTCACATTTCTTCTGTGGCTAAAATGCAGTCTGGTGCCTAAAAGCATTTCTTGGGTAGACTTATGAAGCATTTTTTTAGAGCTTGTTCAGAATGTTTGTGGGCTAAGCAGCCCTACGACACTGAACATCTCCTTGCATGTTTGGGAGTATAAGAGAAAACTTCCTCATGTTGATTTTTTGGATTCTCTTTGATGTACATACTGCCACAGGACTGATGGTCTGGGCAAATAATGGCATTTGCAGTGGGGAACAACATGAGATCAAAATGTGAAAGGCAAAACCAGCGTACTTCCCACTTTTCCCTCCTGACATTAGGAAAGGGAGGAAGATTTTATGTTCTGAGCTTAGCACAGAGGTTGGACCACCTTAATTTGACAATTTTAACAGTAGTAAAGCTAGGAAAGGACTCAAGTGGACTAGTGTTCTGTGGCTGGTGTATACTTTGAGATATTAGGTAAGAAGAGTTATGTATCTTTTGGGTGTATGAATATGGGTGCCTGAGTGGACTTAGCATAACGAAATCTATTAAACCAAGTGTAATAATTGCATGGGAGCAGTGAGGGACAGAATAAAGGGGGTGGGGACCAGAAAAGAAGTGATGAGTATGCTGGTGCTGCTCAAGTCCTCTGGGATGTGATGTGCACCATATTTGTTTCCTCAGCACTGTGTGTAACATGCCCAATTTTCTGACTCAAAAAGCAGCTTTTGGGAGTTTTTGTTTAATTCAACTGAAAAACCCCACTACTTTTCAGTGCTTTGTCTTTCTTTCCTGCACTTCTGTCCTCCATGCTACTGATGCAGCAGTCAGCAAAAATTCCTTTTGGAGGCTCTCAATTTTTCACACTTCAGATGTTCAGCTTAGAGGTGGTTAAAATGTTTTTGTGAGGATTTATTTTTGTTCGAAAAACTTACAACGTGCAGGTGTTCTGTATAAGAGAAATGTTCCCCTCATCTTAGGTCATTTTCCCTTTGGGAGAGAACTCCAAGCTACTGCCAGGATTTGCTCTCTGTGGTTGCTTTTTGCAGCTGTAAATCAGAATTTATAAGGATAAAGTGATAAGGTGCAGTACCTTGAAACTTGGTGATTCCCTGCCTTTTCTGTGTGTCCTTCAAGAACTTTAGCCTTCAAGACCTTTTCTGATTTAAGGAATGTGTAAATAGTGAAAATGGTTGCTGTCTGTAAATGTCTTGATATGACTCCTTGAATATTAGTGCTGTGCACCTTATTTCAACATACCAATCAGAGGTAACTAATGTGATGTTATCAGTGATTTACATTGATCAAAACTCTCTGAAAGTTTAAAGCTACTGTCTATGTTCATCTTCAGCATCTAAAGGCAGTGCAAAGCTTTTATTCTAGAAAATAACCCCACTTGACCCTATCATGGAGAAACCAAGAAATGTATTCAGTCTTTGGCTATGTCACATCATGCCTGTTAGGTTTGGAGAGATTTTGGGCTTGGTGCATAAGAAGTCTTCAGTCTGATACAAGAAGAATGTATTATTGAAAATCCAAGTACATTTCTGTTTTGATTGACCTAAAATGATGTAGTGATGAAGATGGCTTGCATTTTAAAAGAAAAATATAAGCTCTGCTTGGTTTTCTAAATTAGGCAATTTTAACTTAATAAATGTATTTTTAATTGTATGTTTTTAGCACTTGTTTACTAATCAAAAAAAACTAAAATATCTATATAGTTTAAAAACCTGATCAGGCAGAAAAATGTTTCCTGTTGAAGTGTGAGTGGAGGGAAGAAAAACCCCCAGGTAAAGATCTTTAATTTACAGGGTTAATTATGAAAAGTTGTGGATGTTGGTTGCAGCAGTAGCACTCAAAATTTTTCTCCCTGACCTCAAACGTATAACATGCAAAGATTTTGATTAAATTCAAAGTTTTTTCTCGAGCTAAGTAGAACACTGTGAATTCCATGGACAGTAATACTTATTGAATACTTTTCACCAAAAACATTCATAGAGTATTTTGCAAAGTTGATTACAGGAACACAGATTACTTGTGAAAAATGTGCTGGGTTTGGGATCTCAGTGTTTCTTCTCTTAAATCTATTTTGCATACTGGATCTAGGGGAAAAACTGTAGTATGAATTTTGTCCATGGAGATAGTTATAGGCCATTTTGTTCATAGAAGTTGTAAAACAATATCTTAATAGATAATTATACTAGATATCTGACACTTTAGGCAACAAAATTATAAATATGTAAGTATACATGCAGAAACTCAGCTATAACTATGTTGGTTTAAGTAAGTGTAAGTGTATCTAAATATACTGTGTGTATATTAATCTCTTATTGATATACTACACTGATGGACATTGCCAGAATACCTTAATGAAATAATCTTTCCTTGAAAGTAGTTAAGGACTGTAATATAGTACATTTGCAAATAGGAGCAGAGGGTTTATGGTAGGCAAGTGTGCACATAGTGTGGTTATAATTCAGCCACAAAAGAAGAGTGGAAGTGGAAGCATCCTTGGGTTTTATGTGACATATCAAGTTTTAGCTGGAAAAGACACTTTGGTAAGCGTGCATCTGTATATCTGTATGAAGTACTCATAACCTGAATTTGTAGATAAGCTTGGCTTTGACATTTATGGTGTAAAGATTTCTAAGGGGTTAAATGACAGTGCTGTGTCTAGGGGGTTTTTTTGTTTGTTTTTGTTTTGGTTTTTTTTGTCATCTAGAGTTTTAAAGAAAATTGTAAAATTATACATACAATTGACAACTTTAAAAATACCCTGATTTGGAAATCATGATTTGGCATGGACCTCTGGCTTAATAATGTAATTACCCTTTTTTCTTAATCTGTGTTGTTACTAATTTATTTTTCGAAGAGCTACTGGACCCCACAGGTTGTCTTTCTCCAGTATTGCATCTCTCATTTTTTTTTAGCCACCACATTGAAATTGTTACTCTTTAATTGTATTTTACATTAATATTTATATATTTTTCTACTTAAAATATATTTTTTCATTCTAATGCTTGTTGGAGTATGGGATAGCTTAGAAAAAGAATATCTATGGATAAAAAGCTGCTTTTCATCATTTGGTACAAGTATCTACCCACATATAAGTGTGCCTGTGTGCTTCCACAGAGGAAGCAGGATTAGGATGAAATTCAAACTGCCACATGGTGTTTCCAGAAACACAGAGAGCCACAATGTAGGGAGCACAGTCAGTATATTTAAAAACATGGATATTTAGAAATCCTTGTGTGACTATGTTAAGACTCATATCAGTAAAATGCACTGCCCACAATCATGTCCTGTGCTAACTTCCTCTATGTGCAGTGTATTGTTTCTCTGAACCTTTTGTTACTGCTTACAGCCTGGTTTTGAGACTCCCACAAAAAAAATGACAGTATAGGCACTCAATGCTTCAGTATTTGTTCAGTGTGGAGGTGTGTGCTTCTTTGCATCCTGTGTTCTTTGCCAGGAAATTTGGAAATAAAAATGTGCAGGCCTGTTGGCTATATGAAAGTTAGATGCATTTTTTTTTACAAAGTATAAAACAAATACTTAATCTCTTTGCTCAGTGAATCACGAACTTGTGTTCCTCCCACAAGAGTGAGTCTTGAGAATTGACCTTGCTTATATGGCAAGATTTCAGAATAAAGCTTGACTCAGAGTGATGTGTGTTAGAGCCTTACATTTCCAAAACACTTTAGAAATCTGTATGCATCAATACTTTCTGTTGCACAAACATAGTTTTGAAAACACTATTTGGATATTTATTTTAATGATATGTAAGACACGTTCAGAAGTGTCTTACATACCATTAAAGTTGGTACATAAGTCATACCAAAGTGATAGTTGCAGTTTCCAACTTTGTTCGGTTTACTCTGTGAGATGTGTGGTAAAGGTTTGGTCTGCAGGCTGCTTGAGGGAGGAGGAGAAGGAGGAGAGTAGTGGGGAGACCTGCTTGGGTAGAGTAACTGGAGGGTGTCTGTCTGTGTATGGTGGATTCAGGAGTGAAAGGACCATAGTCTGTGCACAGGAGGGTGCTAAAGCATGAATGTGATCCCTGGGTGATTGCCAAGGGTGGATGATCCTCGGTTGTCCTTGTCTTTAAATTACTGGTATTATCTAAAGTTTACAGAAAGACTTCTAAAGTGAGGGATTTGCCTTCTGACTAATGAAATTATCTGTTGCTGTTCAGGACTGCAGGTAAAAATTTGCAAGATGAAAATCAGTCAAGAAAAGATCTCTTGTAGTTTGACATAAGTGTAATTGCACATATCTGAATTCATAGTATTTGGAACAGTACACCTTAGGTTAGTTTTTGAAGGTGCTACAACTATCCACCACTGTAACCAGTATATACCATGTAAAATAAGTGTTGGTGAGACCTGAATGAATTGATGACTTAGTGGTATGTTACTTGTGATTACTTTTGTCAAACTTAAATTTATAAAACAGATCTCACTGTGTAAACTAAGAGATGAAATCACCAAGAAATAATGATTTAAGAGAGTATTTCTGTGAGTTTAATTTCTTTTTAAACTTTTTATTTCTTGGCTGATGCTATTCAGTAGTTTTGTTACAGATGTTGTTCCATGTTTTGATTTGAAACAAGATACAGTATTTTCTTCTTCCTCACTAAATGCTCCCTGAGCTTTCCTTCTTGGCATTATGTGAGATTAGAGGATATTTCCAAGCTTTTTTTACTTTCCCACATACATATTTTTTCCCTAAAGTTGTTTTCAATCTTATTTCTCCATCCTGTTGTCCAGTTTTTAATTTCTTCCTGTTGCACGTGGCTGGAGTGGCAGCTGAGCACAAACAGTAACAGTCCTGTCTCCCCAGCTCCTTTCAGAGTGTTTATGTTTTGTTCCCTTGGGCACTTGACTTCATTTCTTTCTGACATTCACTTTCCTACCTTGTTTTAAACCTGTCCTTATTCTTTCATTGCAACTTTGACAGAGGATAAAAAACATTTTCCTTTCAAAACTATTGGCATGGATTTGGAAGAGGGTGTTTTGTTTTTTAAATTTGATGTTAAAAGTCATCCCTTTAGTTAGTATTAAGAAAGGCATATTTGAACTCTGAACATTCAAATTTGTGAAAGGAAGTGACATGAGCATGGTGTTCACTGGAAAGAATAACAAATGTTGAATCTGGTGTAGAGTCGGTGCTGCCTGAGAGGAGACACACTGTATTTTACATTAACCAATGTGATAAAAAATTACATGTTATGTTATAATATAGACACCTTTTGTAAAACTTTGCAACATTTACAGTGTGGTGCTGACAGCTGCACTTGACTTAATATATAGCATTCTTTTCTGGTGGTTTGATGTGATAGACTGCTGGCTGTTTTAGAAGATAAATTACTGTTTATTTAGGTTTAAGTTAATGTTTCAAGAGCTTTCTTACTTAAAAAGCAGAGCATTAAAAATAGCAAGAAGTTCTTTGAAATACTCTGCACATTACAGACTGACAATTGCAAAAGAAGAGACTGATTATAAGTAGAAGACCTGTAACTACATGTTTTGAGTCAGTTGCTCTTATGTGTACTTTTTCACACTGATTAACTAGGAAGTTTTTGCAGCCATTCAGCCAGCTTTGTAACTTAGTCCAATAGTTTTAAATAACGTTATTTAAATAAGATGTAATTGATAAATTACATTTGGTGAAAATCTGTTCTTCTCCATCATGGTGTCTGAAGTTTAGTTTAAAAAGAAAGAATAAAAGTAAAGTACAAATTTTCAAGTGAGTTGTTAGAAATACAGCAGAGCCATTAATGTCTACTTGAAAGTTTGAAGACAAACATTTTGGGAAATTATTTGGAAGTTTTGCTTGAGACAACTAAAGACGCTCTCAACTAGGCTTCTGTGTTAAGAATTTGATCAGCTGGAAAGTAATAAAACTATGTGAGTTAAGAGAAATTGTGTTTCAGACACATGTATGGAAGTATCTAAAATTTGATGTACAGTTGTACTCAGGAGATTTTCATTTCTTAAAGCTGTTTGAATATTCATACATAACATTGCTACAATTACACAGTGTTATGTGTATGTTCCTAGAATGCATGAAAAGCTTACATGAGAAGGTAAGTTAGAAAATGAAGTTTTGTTTTGACATAGTACTAAGAAAGCCATTGCTATTATTTTTATAAAGATTGTGCTTAGTTTTTGAAAAGGAGAAGAATTTTTATTACTGTTATGTTGGTGTTCTGGTTTCCCTCTGTAGATTGTGTTGCATACTGAGATCTCGCTTTTGTTCACTGAAATGCCCATACTTCTGAATTTGCAGAATGCAGTGAAAGCTGCAGTGTTTCAGTCTTCCTGTGCCTGTGGCTGAGAAATCTTTTTACTTGAACCTTCCTGTACTGGCAAAAATGTCCTGAAGAGTACTACCTTGGGAAAAAGTCCCTGTTGTGGGTTCTGTAAAGAATGGTCACAAGCACAAATTTGGCTTGGACCTATCTTGGACAGTAACTAAGGAGGAAAGGACTGCCAGGCTAAAATTTCTGACCCAAATGCTTTTCAGTTGCATTGGGTTTTAAGATTGAAATCTTAAGGAAACCAGATGTGCATTGCTTTGTCATTCAGTCTTCTCTGCTTCTTCTTTTGCACTGCCCCATGAAATTTTGAACCTACTGACTAGTTTCAAACAATTTTGATGGAGAATTAGTCACTGTAAGCATAACCTAAACACTTGTGAAAATCAATAGCAGCTGGAGGGACCCCAGTGGGTGTACTGTTCCTTCTGACATTGGCATGTATAATTCATTGCCATTTCATTACCACTGTGCTCTCTTTCCATCCCCAGCACCCACCAAAAGCCAGGCACTAGCCAAATGATGCTCAGCACTGAAAAGAGCTTGCTTGGATAGCAAGTTCTCCAGGCAAAGCTTTGTGCCTCAGGCTTTTCACTGTTATATATCAGAGGTTTATTGTGATGATGGAAATTTGAGAGCTGAGGATTACTCAATTTGCTGGGACCCTGCTGTAGGTCTGCTGTTCAGTAGTGTTTGGGATTAGGAGAAAATTTGGTCTGGACAGTATTCTACCTTTCTCTGGAGGAAGTGGGTGGCAAGGTTATGTTGTAGTAAAAATTATTACTACATCCTTGGCAGGTGCTTGGTGGAGAGAATTCTTGCACATGGGGTCTGGCTTTCTAATAAAATCCAGTAGGAAATGTGTTGAGGGAAAGTACCCTCTAAAGAAAGTGTGAAATGGAGCTGAACTACAACCCACCAGAACTGTGCAGGGAAACAAGTACCATCAATCATCTACCACCACAAAGGAAAGTGATGTCTTGGTGAAGTCTGGGGCCAGTTGAAATAGTGCTGGAGACCAGTGCTAGCCCTCTGGCAGCTGGAAGAGAGTATGGGAGAGTGACCTGGATGGATCAAACTTCTGCTAGTGGTTCCCAGGTGTTGTTTAATGAATCGATGTGACTGAGCCATGCTTAGAATGGTATTTTGATGTTGGGTGAACACTGCAGGAACAGACTTGATAAATGCTGGAGAAGTACTTCTCAGCCATTCCAAATATTTCAAGGTACCTGTGACAAGGATGAGAGTATGTCCAGTCTTTGGTACAGTGTCTTCTAAAAGAGCACACACAAGAATGTAAGCAGGTGGTGTAAGAAAAATGTATATTTGCTCTAGTGCTGATCAGTTCAGTAGCTGGACCTGGAAGAGGGTGAGATATTCCTCTAACAGGCCCCAAATTGTATGTTAGGCTGGATGACTGTGGAACAGTCAGACTGGTCTAGAGTTTTCATGTATGGAGAGAAATTGTTTAAACTTGAAATATATATCCTATTTTATTCTGACTTAATTTCTAAGAGATTTTTTAAATAGGTATCCATTCTTTTATCACTCTATTTTATTGTATTTACTTGTTTCTGAACACAAGTTGGAAAAGAGAGCAGAAATGCAGGCCACTTCTCTTATGTTTCAGTCTGTTCTCCTGAGTGTATTTTTTGTCACTCTTTGCTCCTATTCCTTCAGGGTTAAACTCTTTCAGTCACTCTTCTTTCTCATTTTCAATCACAGAGAATATATGGTCCAGAATGACCCATTTCAGCCCACTTTAACATTTTTGCTGTAGAAGCTCACCTTTCTGCTGTGTCTTTCCTGTGACTTTTCCTTTCAGTCAACCTGGTGTGAGAGTTACTGAGTTGGAGTTCTAAGCACTCATTTCAGAATTGACTTATTTTATACCTTTCATCTTTGCTTCTCCAGTAAGGCCAAATCCTGAGTATAGCTGCCAGTTGCTACTGTAATATTTCTTATTTTGGGTTGGTTTTGTTTTTTTTTTTGTTGTTGTTTGTTTGTTTTTTGTTTTGTTTTTTTTGTTTGTTTGTTTTTTTGTTGTTTGTTTTTTTTTTGTAGCTTTGAGAGCTCTAATCATGGGTCAGACTTCACTTTGATTAAATGCAGAATAATGTTGCAGAATTAACATTGCCCCACCCATATTCCCCCAAGCAAAACACTGCACAAACTTCCTGTAACACGAGAGAATGAAATCTTGAAAAAGCTTATCCTAGGAGAAATTGCAGAAAAGTCATTTTGAGATGTTTATTTCCATTAAAAAGCACTTACATCATGGTAGGTGGCCTCATAATTTTTAAAAACTACAGTAAATGTATCAGAAACTTTACTAGATGATCACTTAACAGTTTATACTATAACTTTCTTTACACAATAGAAAGAAGATATTTGTACAACTCCCCTCAAAAAGAACTGGCAAAGTAATTTTATTTGTTACTCTGTCTTGTGTGTTGAGAAATTGGGGTGTATTTCTGAGAACCACTTAGTGAGAACATCATGTTCTATTTATCTTTGGCTGTATGACCATATCACCACAGGCTTTCAGACACTTGACAGCTCCTTTACTTGTGAACAAAGGAATGTTCCTTTCAAATACACTGGATAATCAGCTAATCAAAACAGTAGCAACATCACAGGGAGATGTTGTTATCCAGAAATCAGTAGGAAGATGGAACACATTTTGTGATATCAGTGCAACAGATTCCTTACAAAGCTTCATGGCTCACCTTTGGGGTTGCTGTGGCAGCTTTTTAGCCTGTCCACAGCATTTGTGTGGATTTTTAACTTGTACCTCTGTTTTGGAGCACAATGTGCTGTGCTAACATAGAATTAACACAGCAAGGCAATGTTAACATTGGGAGGTGAGTGTAACACCCTCATCTAATGAAGGTATCTTAAATGTGCCTTGTTGGTCATCGCTGCTGGTTGCTTCAGTTAATTAAACATCAGCAAAGATCATATGCAACAAGAGGCAAATAGAGGCTGACACCTTGTGTAAATTGTTTCTTGATTGCTCCAGTTTGTCTGTTCTGCTTAACCAGACTTAAACATTGCTTATTTACCCCACTCCCTGCATCTCTGCCTCAAATTCCTTGGTATTTCTCCTTTGTAGTCTGGAATATAATATTAAGAGTTTATTTTTGACGTGTTTCTAAATGAACCAGTACTGAAAAAAACTCTGGTAGAAAAAAAGACTTTCCAGCATGTTCTTGTCTGCCATAGAGAAAGACAGAGCTCAGTCTCTGAGTACTCATACTGAGGTATGCGATTTTAAAAGACTTAAAATTGAGTTTTGCTACAGTGAAAAAAAAGGGCGGTCTCAAATAGTCTTCTGAAAGTTCTAGAAGTATATATATAGAACTTACAATTTCTATATATAATAGAGAATTTCTTAATTATTCTGCAAAATTTAGACACAGCCTGATTTGGCTAAATTGTCTTCAATATTTACACTGTCATAATTTTGAAATATACCTATATTTATATAATTTTAAAGTAAATGTGTGTTAGACTATTAAATTGCTCCTTGAAAAAGATGTACAGATGTCATATGTTGGCACTGGATTTTCTCTGTTGCAGTGTTATGCTTCTAGTTTGCTATTCATTAAAAAAATAATAAAATTAATTTTCTGTACTAATTTCTAAGCAGTGCTTAACCTGTGTTAGCCAACAGAAGTGCTGTTGTGAGGTTAGAAGTGTAATATGAATCTGTTTATGTGTAATGCATATTAGCAATTGTATATCAGTGGAAAAGAATCAGATGTCCTTTTGAAAGCAAGATCTTGATGATGCTTACCATTTTAGTGAAATTCGTGTGTTTTAAAGATAATATTTTTAAAAAATTGTATTACTTTTTGTTTCATTTTCGATGCAGAAGAATCATAGTGCAATTTGGAATGGTTTCTGGTGATGACCTAGTCCAAAGAAAGTCCAATTAGAATGGGTTGCTGCAGGGCTTGGCCGGCAAAGTGCTGAGTAACTCCAAGGGCTGAGACTCTACCACCTCTCTGGGCAGCCAGTTCAGTGCTTCATCACCCTCCAAATGATGAAGAAGAGCTTGCCCTGCTTGGAATTTCACGGTTCAGATTTGTACCATGAGAAGATGAGTGGCAGCAAACGCAGTGTGGCTCCCACCTCTCTGTGCTCCCACCTCTCTGTGCTCCCACCTCTCTGTGCCCTCCCAGTGTGTAGCTGCAGGCAGCAGTAGGATCATCCTTCTCCAGGCTGGACAGCCCTAACTCATCTCAATCTCCCCTGAGACAGAGAGAGCACAGGCGGTTGCTTCTGTGCCCTGACCACCATGGTGGTGCTCTATAGATCTGCTTCTGGAGTGTGTTGGAGAGCCCTCAGCTGGGTGCAGTGTCCATACAGTGTGTCACAGGGAGCTGAGGGAGAATAATTGTGCCCCTGGCTCTGCCCTTGCTAGTACAGCCCAGCACTCAGTTGGCCTTTGCAGCAAGGACACGCTGCTGACTCAGGGGCAGCTTGCTGCCCCCTGGGGCCCTTGGATTGGTTTCTGAAAAGCTGTTCTTGAGCTGTTTGGCTTTTAGGCTGTCGTTCCAGGCTGTCTTTATCCTGGGTACTCCAGGGCTCAGCATTTACATCTGGATTTCACTGTGTTCCTGACAGCCTGCTTCACCCCCTCAAGGACCCTGTCGATAGCAGCCCTGCCCACCAGTGCATCAATTCCTCTCCCTAGGTTGGTACTATGCACAGTTTTCATGAGAGTGCTCTCTGTCCCATCTTCAGGTGTCTAGTGTGCATGTTAAAACACCACGGATTTGGTGCTGATCCCTGAAGGATGTCACTGGTAACCATTCATCAGCTGGCCTTTGTACCCTGTTCACAACCCCTGGAGCTCAGTGGTCCAGCCACTTTTTCACTGAGCTCCCACTATCCAGTTGATAGCTCACCAGTCTGTGAATGAGGAGACTGCCCTTGTGAGGAGTTGGTATCAAAGGCCTTGCTAAAATGAGCACATCCTGAATATTGCTTCGAGTTGTGCCACGGGCAGCCGACTACTCAGCCATATGAGCACTGTCCACTGGTGGGGAATAAGTTCCACTCTGGCAGTTCTTGCATCTTGCCATTTAAAATACATTTTACAGAAGATGGATAGATATCTTTTAATGACTTGTAAAGGATATTGTAAAGGATATTGTAAAGGATATTGTAAAGGATATTAGGCTTATTGTTTTAGAAATGATAAAGGATGAGAAAAAGCAAATTTTGGACAAGAAAAGGAAAAAATGGGGATGGAGAACTCTCTGCAAGTTGGTGTAGTAGGTGGTTTGAATCAGTTTGGGTTTTAGAATTTTAATTCATAATATTAGTTGGTTTTAAATAGTTCATTGTTTGGTTTTTTTTGTTTGTTTCTATAGAACCCAATTTTCTTTGTCTAACTTGGTTTTATGAAAGCAGCGTGACAGTATTTGCATAAATAGCCAAGTGATCTCCAAGAGAACATTATTTTCCTGTAAAGTGTGCTTATGAGGCATTCTGGAGATCTTGCACTTTGAATAGGATTTGTGTGTTTTAAAAAGAGAGTGTGTCTTTTGTAAGGAGAGAATGATTGTCAATTTGGAAAGCATAATGAACAAAGAAGAGAATAATGAACAAAGATTATAAAATCCACTTATTAGGAAAGGTCAAAATAAATCTTATCTGTTATGTATTCAGGTATTGTCAATTGTAATTTACTCTAAACCTTGCAATAAAGGCTTTAAATTGCACTAGAAAATTGACTGAGGAACTTGAATATAACTTTACTAGCCTAGGTGTCTTTAGCATGTTACTTATTACTTGCATAGTTCTAGAACTAACCATAGTGCTTTATAAAAACATTTCAGCTGACTACTGCATCTGACACATCTGTCAAAAGTGAAAAAGGAGGCTGGTTGTGCAAAATTGTGTTTGTCATATTTGCAGAACACCACCCCAAAACAGGACCTCTTCTTCAAATTTAGGTTTTCTGGGCTTTACTTATGATGCATGCTAGTGGGAAAAGATACTTTTGTAAATGAATTATCTTATTTAAAAATCCTCTCTCTAGATACAAGTATTTTTAGTTTTCCACCTCTGTGGCTGTTGTTTGGAATCACTATCATTAATGATAAAATGAATGGACATTTATCAAATCTCATACCATAACTATAGTTATTAGCACTTTTGGAATGTAACCCCCTTCCCACACCATTACGATTTTGACTTCAACTTTTAAATGTTTGTCATCTGGTGTGAGGTGGATTTATGGGAGTGCAGTAACTTTAGTGCTTTTTGGCTGGGTGTTTCTGATGACATCACTGTGATCTAGACACAGCGTGTGACTATAGCTGGTTCCAGTTTTAAATAGTTTCATAATTATGCTATTTTTGGCAGTTTCCTTGGAACTTTCCCCATCTCTTTAATGAACATGTTTTACTTCTGGGCTTATGAGACAACCACATGTTTGAGAAATTAATAGTGTGCTCTTAAAGTTAACATTGAGCAGAAATGTGCAGATACAGGAACCTTCTGGGTATGTGTGTACTTAGGAGCGCAGGTTTTTTTAAGTTCATGGCCATTCTTATCATCTTCCAGTAACTGAAGAATACATTTGGCTTATAAAATATCAGTAACTGTTATGAAAAATGGTGCGTATGTTCATGCTCAAAAAATCCAAAACCAACCCTTGCAGCTCCCCAAAATATTTTTGGTAATTGTGTGTTGTAAGGATATGAATGGACATTATCCCAGATTAAAAAAAACCCATCCTTTTTTTAAATGTCAGTCAGATTGAAGGATTTTTAAGTGTAGGTGTACTTTTTTGCTTCATATGGATTAAATCACACAGATAGATTTCTGATTTCTTTTGTGCTTTGGCACTATTTTGGAACATGGACATTTTTGCTTATGTTTAGGTCCAGCTTGCTATAAATGATTTATGACCATTTTCCATCACAACAAGCTCTTAGCTCAGGGAAATATAAAAAGCTTACTGTATATGATGTGTTTATAGGTTGAGATTTGAGACTTTGTTTCAAAATTAAGGATTCTGCTCCCCTTTCCTTCAAAAAACCAATCCCCCCTCAAAAGCCAAAATGCTAGTGTTTATTCCTAGCTCTCTGAAGGTGGTAAAAGCTCAAACCACTCTTACTTAATCTTTGCTCATAATACTCAAAAATATTGCATAGATTTTGTGAAGTTTTGAGAACATGTATTAAACATAATTGTAACAGTATGTAGATAAAAAAGTTAAGACTTGAATGCAGTCAAGCTTTATAGAGTTAACACTTCAGAAAAAGAACTTCCTCATTCCCTCCTCCCTCCTTCCCTTTATTTTGTAGCTGACATAAATATTAAGAGTCAAGTGTAATGTGATCCTATCAGACCAAGTCATTAAATAGTTGCAGCACAGCATTCTGTGCAATCCATAAGTGAGCTTGGAGAAGGAAATGTGATAATTGAGCTTGGGCTTTTCTGCAAGTTCATAACATAAATGGTTGTGTAGTGACTTACCTGAAAAAAAATTTCTATGCTACATGTGAACTGGTTTCCAAGAAAGAGTATAGCTAAAAGTTATTTCAAAAACTTTTAGATTAAGAGTGTATGATCTAAGTTTTCTCAGTAAACTAGTGAGGAAGGCGAGTTGAGATCTACTGATTACAAAATATATGTTGATGAAGAGGCTTCCATCAAAGGATATTGTAAAGGCCCATCCCATGGATGGCTTCCCATCCATTCCAAGCCCATTCCCCTGCTGGGCTTAATCTCTGTCAGGTATGCCATAAAGAGAGAGGTGGTTTTCTAATGAAACTGCTCCATAGTTCAAAGTTCAGAGAGAGTCTTCAGGAGACTTGCATTCCTCGATGAAAACTGTCAGAAGTTTGTCAGAGATGAGCAAACAAACAAATGCCCTCTAAACAGAGCTGATTCTTAACACCTCTTGTGGGATTTTTATGCACTGGAATGAGACTTTCCTGTATGACTGAAATGGCCAAATAACCATAAATTTAAAAACATCCAACAGCTTGCTTTTCAATACTATATTAGTAACTGGAAAATCTCAAATCCTTTATGGTAACTCATCCATCTTTTAGAAGCTATCATGTAGTCTTTTAATATAAGAATATGTCTGTCTTATGCAATTGCCTCAAATGAGTTAAAGCTTTTATCTTAATCTTATTTTTCTCTGGCTAAGATTATATTGCTCTTCTTTCTTTCTTTTTACTTAGTAAAATGGTCTTTTCATTTTATCAGAGAATTTCCCTGTTTTGTTGTTCTAAGTACAGGGTGGAAGGAAAAAAGATTTCTTCAGTTACATTTGAAGTTGTAGACTTGCATTCAAAATGTATTGTTGCATGTATTATTTTTTTTTAATGGAAAGAAAAATCCACATCAAAAAGCAAGTAATGAAGTAATGTGAAGATTCCCTTCTGTAATTTCTCTGAGATTATTAGAAATACCAGGCAGCACGTGGGGAAACACATGATCTATCCTGTACAAAAAGCCCAGCATAGTTTGAGCTGCTTGCTTTTGGTGTTAAGAGGACTTAAGAATTTTATGATTCATAATGTGTTTCTTGACATGTGTTCCCCAAAGCTGCTTTTTGTGAAAAAATTGTTTGATATGATCAGTGGCATAACCCAGAAAACTTTTTTCACTTTTTCTACAAGAGACTATGTCTATCAAAGTAATTTGGCTGAGGTCAAAAGCTGTGTTTGCATCCTCTTTAACCTGTTCTTTTAATACGTTTACAAGATTTGCATTACTTCTCTTGGCTTTCTTGCACTTGAGCCTTGTAGTTAAACTGTCATTCTGGAATGTAATGGGAATACTACTGGTGTATTTAAAATCCTAGATTCAGCTAATTAAAGTTTTCTTGTGTCTGCAAATCTCATCTTGAAAGGCTTATATCACATTCTGGAATTATGAGCCATGTTTCTGCTTCTGAATTCCTTATGTTGAATGAACTATATAGAAGCTCAAGAGGAGCAGGTGCCCTCAGTTCATTTATCTTTTCTGGGGTCATGTTTTACTGTTATAGAAGTCTGCAAAAATATTTTGCTTTATGAATCAGCTTCAATTAACGGCATTAGGAAGGATGTGAGTCTGACATCTTGGAACCATCTGAGGTGGTTTCATGAATATAAGCTCATTCAATGAGGTAGTTTCTCATACTTGTCTTGGTAATCTGCAGGACTCTGTCTCTGAAGGAATGTTTCAGCAGAAATGGAGCTAGAAGAAATAATGTAGAGTTGAAATAAATATTTAAATGACATGTTTGTTTTTTTTTTTCAACTAAAGTTAGTGAAGGTATTAATTTTATGTTGTCTGGCTAGTTTTGTGTCAACTTCTGTAGTATAGGATTAAATTGATGGAAAAACAGTAACAGAAATTGCAGAATCTTTACCAAGTTCTCCCCACATTTATTTTCTTTCTGTTTGGTTGACTTCATTGCTTTTTTTTCCTCTAGCAGGAAGACCACGAAAGTTGTGGTTCCAGTTCAACAAACCGCAGTACCACAGAAAGCATGAAATCAGCAGTAAAATCACGACGAGTTCAGCAGTCGGCTTCTCCTGACCCTGATTTACCTCCAGGTAATCCATAATTTCAGAAACTGGTTAGGTATTTTTCTCTAACTCAAATACAGAAGTTTATTCAGATAGCCATGGTGTTGAAGTTAGATTTTTATGTTTTTGTCTACCTACAAATCACAAAGGTTAGTGAATTACTTGTATGTTAGAAAATAGAACCAAATCACAATAAAATGTAGTTTAATGCTGATAACCTTTCTTTCCATTTAATCAAATTCTTAAATACACATAACTCATTTATAGTTCAAGGTATCATCGTAGAATCATAGAATGTGGTAATCTGCAGGACTCCTTAAAAATCATCTGGTTCAACCCCCAGCTGTGGGTAGGGACACTTTTCACTCAACCAGATTGCTGGAAGCTCCATCCAACCTGGCCTTGAACAGAACTTCCCTGGGCAACCTGTTCCAGTGCCTCAAAATAAGGAATTTCTTTCTATTACTAATCTAAACCTGTCCACTTTCAGTTTAAAATCATTATCCCTTGTCCTGTCTGTACATGGCCTTCTGAAAAATCCCTCTCCGGCTTTCTCGTAGACTCCCTTTAGGTACTGGAAGGCTGCTATAAGGTTTTTCTGGAGACTTCTGTTTCTCAGGCTGAGAAACCCAAACTCTCTCATATTTCATTACTGTTTTGAATTGAGCTCTGTAAATACTTGTGGAGATTTTCAGCAATTTTTTTTCCCAGATCTGGAATTTGAATGTGAATGTGGAATTTGGATGCCGAACTTGATTATATTTTATGATATAAAAATGCCTAAGGAACTATCTGAGATGAACGGGGCCAGGAGCCCAGGCTTTTTTTTATATGGCCTTTATTAAGAAATCAGCTCTGGGGGGGAGGTGCTCGAGGGGTCACACACACCACCACTGCTCCCTCGGACGATGCAGAGGAGGAGGAGT
>VYXF01002727.1:1469047-1519970 GCA_013397295.1 Polioptila caerulea | reverse complement strand
CAGTGGCAGTTTTTTTTTACCCGGTGGAATGAGGGTAAAAAGGGATTACAGAAACACTGAGGGGTAGGGGATAACAGGATTGAAAAAGCAGGGATGTAACTAACATGGGGTTTTACAACTTTTTGGGTAATTGGGGTTGGAACATACTGGGATAATACAACACATTACAGGGTTTGTGAACTTTAACTTTTACCATTAAAACAGATAACATCAACATGAGGAAATTCTGAGTTTTTATTCATAACACTATCTATCTGATTACTACTGCCTCTGAGTTTGGATATGAGGTGTTTCATGCAGAAAAATAAAATTGGAGACTACTGGAATGAAATACCGTTTGCCTTCTTGGATCGTGTAATTTTAGACAGGTTTATAATATGGTAGTTTTTTGTGAGGCTTTCTTTCTGTCTTTTGTTAACAGAAACTTTATACTTGACTTGAATCAAAAGACAACACTGACATTTAGTGTGTGTCATACCATGTGCTACATGGTATCATCTTGCTTTGAAATGGTCACTTGAGCAGCCAGGGCCAGAGTGTCCCTTAGAGATTGGTGATCCAATAAACCCCAGGGCCTTGGAACCATTTCCTACCATGGACAGCGCTTCAGCCGGGGCAGCTCCGTGGAGTTCGGTTCTTTGGGTCGCATCTGCAAACATCAAAAGTCAAAGGCTACCCAAAAATTGTATGCATATATTTCCTTCAGTGATGTTTGTAGGATTTTTGTAAGTTACCTCCTTGTGGTGAAATTGTATCAATATAGTTGTAGTAATTGTTGTAAATTACAAAGTTGTAAACACAGGTGGCTTTGGTTTTGAGTGGATAAATAGCACTGTTTAATATAGAGGTCCTATGTGGTAAAATGTCCTAAGATTTAATTTGCTCTTCCTGAATTTTAGTAAGGTGTGGAATTATCTGCTCAGTAGGGTTTTTTGTTTGTTTGTTTGTTTGTTTCTTTATTTATTTATTAAGTCCTTGGAGGATGCATGTATCATATTTGTGCTGTATTTTTTTTTTAAGATTTATTTGTCCTTTTGTTTTGGTGTCCTTGGAGATGAATCTCCAGAGGCAAAGTTTAGCTAAAAATGTAGCCTTGGCACTAGCAGGCTCCTGCTAAACTTAAATTGTTTAATGTGTCTAGTCTGATGATATTAATTCTATGACTGTAGAGATAGAAAAGTTTGGGAGTGTTGGATTTGAAATTACATTTGTAGCACTTAATGCACAGTTGCAGCCTCCTGGATTCTGGACAATTTGAAAAAAAACATACTTGTGGGCTTTGTGTTGCACCTCAGGAAAGAATTTAGCCCTACAGACTTTCTGGTGGTTTTATTAACTTACCACAGAAAACCTGTATTTCAGTGGCAAAGATGCTCGTAAGTAACCTTTGCCTCCTTTTTCTCACTTGTATTCAAAACAAAACCCTTTTTAAAAAAAAACCCAAACACGAAAAAACAACAAAACTTTTATTATACATGAACTTGCTGATGTTTTTATTATTTTGTTTTGAATAGTAGGAATTAAAATTCCTTACAAGACTGTTCCTTACATGTGAAAATCTGCTTCTAGTATATTAGAAGCTAAACTTAATCAGGAGGCTGTTTTTATATGATACTTCCAAGAATATACAGTACCACTAGCTTGGAAATACCTTCATAACCAGTTTTTAGCAAATCCATGACCCCTGTTTTATTTGGAAGATAAGACTCTACTTCCTTTCTTTATGCACTCAACCAAAAAGACATACAGATGAAAATGGTGTTGCTCTTTTCCTGAATATCTCTGGAAACTACCAGTACAACTTGCCTTTTTTCCGTCTAGGATGTAATGTTTTTGTCATTCACAGCAGGAAAATGTGTATTAGATTGACTTTGAAAGACCCTTGAAAGCAAAATACTGAAAAAACTTTGGACCTGTGGAGAGACAGCTTCACTTCCTTCGATGAAATTAGTAGCTTGCTTTAAAATCATAATTAAATAACTGGTTATAATCTTATAGTTGCTACTTAAATAGTCTGCAAAAGTATTTCTATGCTGAAATTAGGAAAACAAGCTAAATGTCTTATGCTGCCTTCTATTTACGTACAGGTTGGTTTACATCACTCTAGAGATGAATATGGGCCTCTTATGCCCCTTAATTTTTGAAATAATACACCTGCTTTCCTGAGTTCATGTAAACAAAAAATGTTATCGTTTGAAGGAGTCAGTGAGAAAATCCTTTAAAACAAGTTATTCCTCATATTTTTCAGTAGTTTTAAATTAATATGCAAAAAAAGGCAATTCAGATTATGTTAGCAATCTGACAGTACTAAGTTCTGAAAATATTGAATTGGTCTGTATTTCTGGATTTCCTCTTTCTGGTCATGGAGGATTGTGAATCCTGAAAAAAGGAAACATGTCGTATGTCATTTGTCAACTGGGCAAATTTTTAGTTGTGGAACTCAAGAAAATCACTTATGTAATGGTAAAACTTTCCATATACTCTAAAGTGAAAAATTATATAGGAGTGTGAAAAAGGTGAATACCTAGAAAAAGCAGAGTAGAATGGAGGTAGCAACTTAAGTATTTTCCTAGTTAACTGACAGTGTTTTGATGTTCATTTTAATTTTTAATTTGAATTAAAATTGTTGATATAAAGGAGTTTTATTTAATTCAAGTTTCAGAAAACTTCTCTTGAAGCCTGTGGATTTAAGCCTGTATCATTGGCTGGCTCTTTTCAGCATAGTCACCAAACTAGAACTCAACAGTGTCTATTAAATGTATTTTTAGATGTGTGTAATACCATGAATTTGAAAGCTGACAAATTTTAAGGCTTGCTTTTTTTCCAGCACAAGTGAGTTGGGTCCATAGTTAGGTTCAGTATACATGAAAGACATGAATATGGGTAGTATTTAATTTCTTTATGATATTGTTAAAAATATGAATGTTTGCTACATACTGTGAATTCCCAGATGAGATGATTTTTCCATGTCTAAAAAACGTCTAAAAAACATGTAAATGGGTTTGTTCCCAACAGGCTGCAGTGCAGGTGCTTACTCTTTGGGTTGTTGACAGAAATTGATTTTGATACAGCTCACAGGGGTCTTACTGAGCAAGAGGTGGATATATTAGGTTTTAGAATGAGAAAGTACCAGGTGTGTTAATGCTTAGTTCACTTATAAAAAAAACAGAGGGAACACCTAGGCATAATATATGCACACTTGCAAAGTAACCTAGCAGCTGGCATTCACTTTTCCAAACCTATTTCTAAATATCTCTCAAATAAAAAAGTAATTGTTAAAATCTTTGTCTACAGTAATCCATAGTGTTCTGTTTTGTTAATTACCTTGAAAGTTAATTAGTTCTGTGTGCTCTATTGTATTCCTAGTTTTTGACAACTTTTTAAATGATATCTTGCATTTCTAGGATGCTGATTGACTTAACTACGCAGAATGTTAAAGAGTTTTAAGTTATATTATTTTTGGGTAAAGAAAGTACAATGATACATAGTTTGTTTAAATTTTTATTTTTAAAAAAGAGTGCAAGTTGAAAATAATGAATGTATTGAAGTAATGAATTTTTTTACTAAATATGAGTGTGTCATGTCTTCCTTATAATTCCTAAGAATTTGTTTTATTTTACAGGTTATGTTCAGAGTTTGATCAGGCGTGTTGTAAACAATGTCAACATTGTGATCAACAATCTCATATTAAAGTATGTGGAGGATGATATTGTTCTCTCAGTCAATATCACTTCTGCAGAATGCTATACAGTGAATGAGTTTTGGGATCGAGCATTTATGGACATCTCTGGTGAGCAGATATTTTTTGTTTGTACATATCACTTTGGAGGTGCTCTTAAATTCATACAAAAATTTGTAATTCTCATAAAAATGCCTCTTTTTTATCAGAAGTAAGACAATTTCTGCCTGTTTTGATTTCCAATCAGTTTTTTCTCTTGTCCTTACCTTAATTCTGATGAGCCAACTGTAATAATATAGATTGATTCTTACTATATGCTTGTATGATCACAGATAATCACTCTAGGTGTGTTATCCCCTGCTCATCATGCTTGCCATCCTGGGATGGTTTTGGAATTAGTGCTTGCTGCTGGCAGTGAGTGCTCAGGCAAGTTTTGTGAGTGAGCAGTAGCACATTAAGGCATTCCATTGCACTTGTTTGTGATGATCTTAAAATTCTGAGCAGGCTGGCAGGAGAGGCAGTAAGATCTGCTCAGAGTAGTGAGCACAGCATACTGGTTGCAAGACATGATTCATTGCACCTCACATTTTCAGGGGAAAAAAGCCCCCACCTTCTGGCTCTTTGTCTTGGTCTTCATTATTTGAGTGTTTCAGTCCTTGAATTGCCAACATTGACCTGTAAGTCTAGGTGCTCTTTCTGACATTGGATAGATGTGGAACTGGGACACAGTAACTGTGCTAAGATCACACAGTAGATTTGAGGTGGAGTGGGGAATTCAATTAATGTGTTTTTGAACCTCTTTTTTTTGTTCTGGCTAAAATAATTACAAACTAATATGACAAAATCACAAAATATATTTCATGTTAAAATCTCTATAATAGCTCTTATTTCTTTTGAAAGGTTCAGAAGAAAATTTTGGGGGATAAAATGCAAAATTATTTCTGTAAGAATAACGAGAATGATAGTTATTGTATGATTGCACATGAAGTGGTACTCTTATAAAAAGAGCTAAGGTACAGCAGACAGGGTGAAAATTGTAATTGGGTGTAACTGATTTGTCCTTACTTCCCATGCATTGAGCAGAAAAAGTCTGACACAGGAAATTATTCTCTTCAGTCACATAAGCAAGTACTTTGCTTCTGGTTTGAATAAGGACTAAAACAAACTGTGTTGTATTGCTTTCTTCTAATTAAGAACCTGTATGCACAACTTTCTTTGCAGTATATTTTTTTAACCTATACACTTCTTTTAAAAGCCACTGATCTGGTACTGAGGAAGATGATCAACTTTTCTGACTGCACAGTATGTCTTGATAAGAGAAATGCTAGTGGTAAAATTGAATTTTACCAGGAACCTCTGCTGTACAAATGTTCCTTCAGGACTCGTCTGCATTTTACTTATGATAACCTCAACTCCAAAATGCCATCAATTATTAAAGTAGGTATCCAAAATGATTATTCTTGCTACTCACTTGTGAAGTTTTAAGACTTTTCAAAATATCCCTTAAATTTTTAAGTCAAATGAAAAGCTTATACTGTTGTGTTCTGCTAAAGGAATTTTTAAATTGTGTTTTGTTTATATGATACAGTTAGTTTATGTACAGAAACTGCATGTAAGTAAGGAAGTTATGCTCTCTAATATTTAAAATTTTTCCTGAACTTTAAAAAAACCCCATAATTGTAAGGTGGGAAAGGAAGTCTACAGATAATCTGTTAAAAAAACCCAGTAGTATACTTTGGGGTATCTGCAGTAAGATGGAAAGGATTTTTTAGCCTTGAGTTATTGTTTCAAACGTAGCTCCAACTCTCATGAATAACAAGAAACATCAGTGTTTTAGCACTCTGCAGTGAACCACGTGAGATGGATTAGCAAGCCAAACTCAGCTCCTAGTGAGCAGGGGTGCAGTATTACCTTTAGGATTGTGCTCTGTGGTCGATGCAATGGATGCAATGTTTTAGAGACTGCCTAGAATATTTAGCTGATGATCGGAAATAGCTGTTTTTTAAATAGTGTTGAAGCAAAAAGAACTGTTACCAGTAAATATAACTTCTTTAATGGAATCAAATTTAATCTGAAGATGCTAAAAACTTTTTAAAAGTCTCTGCTGCAAATGGTATTACTGTAGCTTTAGCACTCTGAACAGTTGGTTACTGAAGGACAGTGGTTTTCCAGCTCAAGACAAAAGCCAGCAGTACTCCATCTTTCTCTCAAAATCTGTGAAATTCTTGCTAATGTGAACTTGAATGCTATGTGTTACTAACATAAAATTTTAAATCTTGAGAGAAAATTTCCAAGACATGTGCACTTTTGGTTTCTTTGTAAGGGCTACAACACTTCAAATAACCTTTATAATTTTGATTACAATGTCCATTGCTAAGTTTTGGCTGAACTAATCTTAGTGAATTTTAATGGAGTTAAAACTTCTCAAAGGAGGACAGTTCTTAAATGCTTGGATATGTTTTTGTATGCTTTTGAACTGGGAACACTAAGCTCCTATGTTTAGTTTTAGTATGAAAATAATATACATAGGTGGAGGTGACAAAACACACGTAAAATGATTAGAGCTGTAAGATTTTTGTTGCTGTTCTTGTAAAATTCATCATGGAAAGTGAGGCAGATGAGCTGATACAGACTGGGGATGTGAGGATGTGAGTCCTGCCTCCACCCATTTGTAGCAACACCGACATTTGTCTGACCTGTCAGTCACCTAAATCCACTCACTATGTTGACACTATATTGGAAGCTAGCTCAACAAGAAGATAGTTCTCCTCCAGTTTTAGGGAAATAAGTCAAACTTTTGAGGGGCAGGTGAGTTCCACTGACAATATAAGAACAGGATCACAATGGGAAGATAGTATAATCCAAGAAATCCTGGAGTGTAATCTAATTCCAGTGGAGCTGTAATTATCTTCATTGCCTACAATGCTAGCTAGTGTTTCTGTCCTCCACTAGGACATATGCACTTTGTGTGCCTTTAGGAAGGCTTCTGGCAAAGCAATCCCTTTTTTTTTTTTCCGTTCCACATCTTAAGAGATTATTTACTCCTTATCCATCCTGTTGTTCTTCTGCACAGAGGAGGTTTGCTATTAACAACTTTAAATCAACTGGCCTTGGAAAATTGGTGTGTAAGGATTAATTTTTAATTTCCAAAATGTATCTTAGGAATTTACATGCTTCTTTCTTTCAGAGAATTGAAAAAAATAGCATAATTCTTACACGTGACGTATTTCATCTTGTCTGTAAACAGCTGATATAATGTTATTACTCATTCTCTATGACTCAGGCTAAGAGTTCATTAATTTACACATATGAAAGTATTTGCATGTATTTATACAAATACTGATTTTACTACTATAATATTATTTACCCATGGATGTGCTATGCTGTTTAGAAAGTAATTTTTCATGGTTTTTGAATTGGATTGCATTAAGACCAACATTGATATGTAGTTACTTTTAATTTTTATTATTTTCACCTGCAACCTTTAGAAACTGGACTTGGAGTTGAAAATATGTCTAATGTTAGACAGTAATTTTGGTACAATAATGTTATTTTATGCATCTCTTACTTAATTTAAAGGTACCTTTCGTCTCTTGTTTGACTTTGTCTTATAGAATGATCACATACTCAAAATATTTTGAAATATTTAGTTGTTTTAAAGCTAAAATTTTTAAAGAAGTGTAAGTTTTCGTAACAACAATTTTAATCTTTGCAAAGCTTTTTCATTTAGTGAGAAATGCCTTAACTGCAAGGTTTTAATGGAATATTCAGAGGAGCCAGTTTTCTGCAATTCATTTGGAATTAACTCTTTCCCCCATTACTTGGCCACTTGGAACAATGTTTGGAGTGGGGAAGAATCAAAATGAAGGACTTTGTATTTTAAAACCAGTATATCTAGAGTTTATCTCGATATACTATCTAGATATCTTGGTTACCTAGAGCATGCAGAGATTTTAAAGAAACTATAATGAAAATAAAAGTTTAATTAGATGCTCTTACATCACTTATATTTGAGAAAGTTCTTCAGTAATGACTTTAAAAAACAATTACATAAATTTTTCTGTATGTATAAAACATGTTACACTTGAATTTTCAACTGAAGATCTCTTGTGGGACAGCCCAAGTGAATGTTTTTGGTAGTCATTGTTTGCCAGCCTTTGCCTTCTGTTGTATTCTAATCTCATTTTTGGAAATAAAATGCCTATACCAAATGAATATAGAGTTATATGGTTTAAAAGTGGGCTTCACTGATAACAGAGATTTATTATTATTTGGTTTTATTCTCTTTTCACATTATAGATTCACACATTAGTTGAAAGTTTGAAACTTTCAATCTCTGATCAGCAGCTTCCTATGTTCATACGGATAATGCAGCTTGGGATTGCTCTGTATTACGGAGAAATAGGCAACTTCAAAGATGGGGAAAGTGAAGATTTGATTTGCCACACTAAAGATATGTTGGGAAATATCACAGGTAAGTGCAGCTTTTAATTTGTAAGAAGAAATGTTAAAAACATTAATTTCTTTGCTCTTTGCAGATATAAGTAGGTAAGTCCAGTTCTTGCCAAGTATCTTTTCAGTCTGCAGTTTGCTGGAGGCAGTTCATTGTGCTGGGTAAGGATGGGGTGCTTTAACATGTTTAATGTTGTGTTCTGTAAGGAATTCTGATGGTCTTAACTAGACTGAGGTTCAATATGATCTAAGACCATTTTGGGAGTTGTGACACGTAGGGTACTTCAGATTTATCTGTCAATAGATCATGCAACAAGGCACCTTTCCATAAGCGAGTTTGAAACTGGCAGCAGCCACATTTTAACTAAATAAGAGAAAAGTCAAATTGTGCTACTTAATTTCTTTGAAAATGCTCATTGAGAATAGATACATCAGAAAGCAAGGAAGTATTACTTTGCACCGTTTCCCATAGTTCTGTCCTTTTATCTTGTCTGGTCTCAGCTGCATATAACATGTATTCCTTCTTCTGTGTATTTTGTGGTAACTTGCTGCTACAGGATCTTTTCAGGAGCATTGCACTGATGAGGGGTGAATTTTCTTTATCATTTTGTGATTGCTTCCCATCTGCTGCTTCCCAGAAACATGGAGTGACTCTTGGGGTAATTCTGTACAGGGCCTGGAGTTGGACTCGATGATCCTTGTGGATCCCTTCCAGCTCAGCATATTCTGTGATTCTGTGAATTTTTGCAGAGATTTGTATTTTACATTTTAATCTCCTCACGACAGAAGTTTTGGTTGCTTTCCAAGATTGGTTTTGGATCTGGGGGAATAGAAAGAGAGATTTACCTCACTACTGAAGAGTATGATAATGTCTAGAAAATTCTTGGAATTTCATTTGAAGGTGACATAGCTTAAGTTTATAATACTGCAGCAGTTTAAAGCTATATGCAAACTATTAAATAATTTTATTCTGTTGAAGAAATATACCATTTTAATTTGCATTAGGAGACTGTAATTTTTTTTCTACTTCTGTGTTGCTGTCTTTGCTGTCTTCTCTGATTTCAGAAGAATAGATACATGATTGGTAAATGACAGCAGTGGAAATTATTTTTCCAAAACACGGCCTTCATTGTTCTTCGGTGCAGATAATGGTTTCACTCTTATTTCAGATGTAGAATCCTCCGTTGTGTTACTGCTGTGTAGAACTGAGAAAACATGTAAGATATCTGTAAATAGTTCTCTCTTGTTTTCTCTAAAGCATGATTTTCTGCACTAGAAACTCTGCATTGCAAACACAAGCTCATTACACTAGGCATATGATTAAAAGTAATAAATTTTCTGCAAATATTGGCTTAATATTCTGCTGAGATTTGAAAAGCATACAAGTTTTAGAAAAATGGTTAGTGTGGATTTTAATAACTTCTTGCATGTAGCCAATGATTTGTACTATTTACAGGGAAAAGTGTCAGGAAGCTTTCTCTGAAGCCCTTCATTGCCCTTGCTTTCAGACAGGGGTTGTCTCTGTATCATGAATATCTATCTTTTGTTAGCATGAAATTTCCCCCAAATTTGGCTAAGTGTTCATGCCATAGAGAATTACAATTTATTTAGAATTGCTTGAATTTTGTGGCTGCCTTCCTGGAGTCAGAAAGGCAACTAGGGCCATTTGAATTCAGGAAAGACTCAGGAAGAATAGAGAAATCATATGAGTCAATATGAGAGCAGCTGGGATGGGTAAGCAATGACTTTCAGATGAAAAATGTAGGGATTGCAGACAGTAACTGGGTAATGAGAAAACTGGAAGGAAGCTCTAACTGTGGAAGAGGACAGAGCTTGTTAGAGCTATGCAGACTTGACTTGACTTCTTTTGGTTAAGGTGTGAAATGGGCAGTGATACAAATATAGTTTAGGCAAAGATTAATATTAAAAGGCATCTGCCTAAAAGTACTCAGTCTCTTTTACATCTAGAATTAAATTTGAGGTTCTTACATCCAAATATGTGTAAAATCTTTGGCAATCCATCTCGTCATCCCTGTTTTTATTGCATGTCTTCAGGAAGGTTAATTGCATTTGGTGTTGGTCAGTTCCATTTCATTCTTTTGAACAACTGTGAATATGACTTCCTAGCTTTTCATAAAACAGCCATCTAAAAAGAAATGTAATTTAACTTCACACTGTTATACACAAGATTTTTCAAAAGGGTCAGTGATTAGACTATGATTGCAAAAGAAATCTGTAACTTCCTACACAGCTTTTGTTCAACTGTGCTGTTCTCTAATATTATCATTGTACTTAATTATGATTTCATGTGTATTTGACAGAACTATCTCCTTCAGAACACAAGACAGGAATTGCTGGATGGCCAAGGCAGAGGTGTAGAGGCAGTTTTAGAAGCCCATTTAGATCTTTACTGCAAAATACTTTGCTAAACACAGGCTAAAAGGGTCATGCCATTTATGCTTGTTTCCAGTGTCTTAGTTGTGAGTTTGAAGTAGCTTCTTTGGTTTATAGCAGACAAATTGTGAATAAGAAAATGAAATTTAAAGTTACATTATTTAGTGACACAGGAATGAACATCTACATCTCTGTCCTTGAAGTATGTACTAAGTTTCACTCGTACAGTTTCATGGGTGATTCAATGAGATGGAAATTCATGCTATTGCCAGCAGGGATTATTCCTTCCTTCTTCCTCTACTGCCAGCACTTAGATTCATGTAGCCACAGGCTAGGCTGGATCACCCATACCTGGCTGAAAATGAATACAGAGAAATAAACCAATAAATAAATACCAAGAGAATAATTTTCTACTGGGTTAATTCCAGATTTATGTTGAGAGATAACAGTTTCCAGACTCCTGTTACAGATAAATATCTCAAACCCTTTAAAAGAAAGTAAATTTCTGAAGGTCAAACTTGATGTGAACGTGTAAGCAGTGAGATGCAGTCACAATGCAGTCTTGTAATGTATATATAAAAAACGTATTTTTTAACTGGAATCACTGCCCTGCATTGTGGAGCAAGAAAAATATGGCTTTAGAAACCTGATGCAGGGTAACATTTTGTCCTTTAACAAACTCATGTAGGTAAAATTATAGTTTTGTCACTATGTTTCACTATCCTGTATGTTTACAGGGGATGAAGTGATTAGTGTAGTTAGTTCAAAGCAAAGAGACTTTTTGTTTCCCAAGTACATATTCCCCTTCATATATTCCTTGTTATAAAGGGATTTACACAGTGTTTATGTTTGTAGTGTTTAGAGGATGTTGTGTGCTGTTTTTCAGGCTGATATGCAATTCTTCTGAAGTTTGGTGATTATATAGTAGCTGCAGTAGTTTTAATTCAGTGATAGAAAATAGATAAATGTTCCTCTTTCAATTTTCTGTCTCACAGTATATAGATAGAAGAGCTAGGGTAAAATGGTGCTTATTTTAATGTTTTCCAAAATATTAAAAAATCTTATAATCCAAACTGTTACTTGGCACGTTTTACTGTGGTCTCTGTGTACTTCAGAAAGGGGTATGCTAAATGATGGCTGAATGTTATGGCCAGGTAGACCAACTGTTTTGCATGACCCAGGTTCTACAGCTCCACCTTTTTTTCAGTTTTCACCAGACCTCCCACCATTTCTTTTGTACTTGCCAGCAGCAGTCTATGCTATACTACTGGAGTCATGCTCTGTATCAGTTTTTTTCCTTCTATAGCTGACTGTTCTTCCTCTTGGCTTTTTACAAATTTTATGTGCACCTCTTCTTATTTGCTGTTTCAAGATTTGCTTCTGGATTTAAGTCTGATCCTTGAGACTTGTGTGAAGAGAGCAGAAAGGAAGCTCACACTGCCTTTGTGGGAGGAGGTGCCCTTGCCTCTTAAGCATGTGCAGAGAATTCTCATGAGTCTTTTTGATTCCTCTTTCTTCCGTTATGCAAATTTAAATAGAGTAAAGGGCTAAAGACTAATTAGAGTAAAGAGTAAAAGGTCAGAAACTTGTAGGAATGGGATCTTTGAGTTTCAAAATAGGTAAATAGAATTGGAATAGGCCTACTTCTGTTCAGTTAAATGATTCATTTCTGTTCTCAATGAAATGATTCACTAAGCATAATGTTCACCTTCAGGAACAGCACTGCATCCTGTACTACCTAGAGTAATTCTGAAGTATTTAATAGCCCTCATGAGTCCCATTGGAGTGGTGATGAAACCAGATAAAAGCTCTTTGTACTCTTTGTACATGCAGTACATTACCTACCTATTTGGATCATGAGTCTTAGACTTGAATCTTTGGGGAAGTTCTTGCTTTGCTCTGCATGCTCTTTCTAATTTTCACTTTTGAGCCATAGATGAATACCAGCTTTTTTGAATGTAGATAAACTTGTGTCTTTGAATATCTGAAAAGCTTAGTTTTAAACAAATGAGGTCTACAACTTTAAGTTTTGGATGCGTGCTGTGTTTACACTTTTTGCATTAGACTGTTGCAACCGAAGTACCTTTTAATTTAATTTTAAAATTGGAAACTACAAGATAATAATATCATTATTTAGTAAGGTTTAATTTTACAGCTTTAGAAGGTCTTTAATGGAAGCAGTCTTGAAAGCTTTCTTGTATAGATGACAAATTCTGGTCTCACTGCAGATGTGTGATACTAAAAAAATGGCAAAAACCCTTAATGTTTTTTTGGAGGACAATGTTAATGAATCAAATAAGTGTTTGAAAACTCATATTCAGTAATTTAAAATTTTTCTTGACTTTCTATGGTTATAAGCCAAGTATCAGTGAATGCTGTGTGGAATACTGTCCAAGACAAATTTCATATAGCATAAATTTGAGTTTAATAAATAAATTTTTAAGTATGGTTTATCTGAAATTTAACTTGATTTTTGTTTTAAAAGGCACAGAAGATGAAGCAAGCTCAGTAATGCAATATCCTACACAATACATCAGTCAAGATCCTTATTTGCATCAAGATGATGACCAGCAACAAGGATGGGTTTCTTGGGCTTGGTCTTTTGTTCCTGCTATTGTGAGTTATGATGATGAAGAGAATGATTCTGGTGGAATTGATGATGGAACAGCAGAACAGCAGAAGTCTCAGTCCCTCAAGGATCCCATTATTTCCGTTGGATTTTACTGTACAAAGGCAACAGTGACTTTTAAGGTAAATATTTCTCTGTGTCATAAAGGATTAATTTGACTTGTTGAGGAAGTGCATAAAATTTTTCTGAGCTTTCCTCTACTGTTTGATTCAAGACAGATATTGTTGATATTATGAGGGGGGTATTAAGTTAATAACAAGAAATGTGAATGCTGAAAATTCCTCTTCCATCATACTGGACTGATAATGGCAATGTTGAGTCAATTTTGTTATTTGAGCTGGAATTTGAGTGTTAACTTTATAAAAGGAAGCCACTTAATTTACTTAAATTAATATTTTTTTGATGGGGAAAAAAGCCTGAAGCCTTCCTGTGGATGTTCACTACAGTATTCTATCCATCTAATATTTATACATATACATATTTCTTTATAAAAAACCTTTTAGTTTAGGAATTGGAGGATTTTTGACACTTTTTTTGGGCTATTTTATGTGAAAATATAAATTTAACTTGATAATGTTGAATTAATTTTCCATAGGTTGAAGTTGTATTGAAGGAAAAAAGGATAAATAGTACATATAGGCTGAGCTATAAACTGTGTATGTAGAGAAAGATTTAAGTATTAGCCCTAAGCAAACCTGAAAATTGTTGCTGGCCTTCTCTCTAATATTTTGTGAGCTTGCAGAAGGGAATATGAAGAGTCTGACTAAGTTATTGAGATGTACTGACAGAAATTAGGAAGTAACATATTGAATTAACAGAATATTTGTGATGTGTCAAACTATTTACAGGCAATTCTGTGTGCATAACTACACCAAGTGGCTCTTGGCTTTACAATTAAGCATGTATTAAATCAAGGTCAGAACTTTGCCACAGAGTAATTTAGGGTGATTTTTATGACTTTGAGCCTTTCAGATGAACTGCAAGACTTTTGCAACTCTCGTATAAAAATTGTGTGCCTGATTATACCCAGTACCATCAGGAGCTCCCTGTCCCTTTCTTGGCTGTCTTGACTTCTGTGCACAAGAGTGTTTTATGGGGCTTTATGCCTAATTTAGCTGGTTTTGTTTGGTGGTATAGAAGGGCATTTAGCTGCTCAGCAACAACCAGGAAGGGTGAGACCAATGACTTTGGAAGCTGTAGATATTCTGTGGGGATGTTGATGTTTCAAGCCTTCAGCCTCCTGAAAAATTTGATTGTAAAACTTGAGGATATCAACAGCATTAAAGCATTCAGTCGTGTTCTTTTGTGTCAATCTGCTTCAGCACTCATTAAAAGAGGCTAAAAATAAATAAGATAATTGTTTTCCCCTCCATTAATTATATCCCTGGAACACCACTTGAAGCATGAACAAGCCACCAAAGCTCAAATTTCTCATTTATCATGGCTCAGCATCTTTTTTTACACTATGTCATACAGTAGTAATTTTGTGCTCTTGTTCCTCATGCAAGAAAAGTCATTAAAAATAATACAAACTTCCTTTTGAGCATGTGTTTTGCTAGAGAGGGTTGTCCTAATGCTGAATTTTCAAATTCACACATTTTATATTAAGAAGTGATTAAAAACTACTCAAAATGTAACATTTTGCATTCTAGAAATTTTAAACGTGAAGTAATGTATGATGCTAATATGATGACAGGAGGAAAACAGAATTCATTGTTCTGCTTGCATGCAAAGAGTGTATGGAATTAATTTGTGGTTCATATTTTGGTTAAAAAATAAGGTCAAGTTTCTGCATTAACATTTTGAACAGTTGATATTATTCCAGCTAAAAATCATGCCAAATTAAATGTACCATTTTCTAATAATGGTGAAAACTATTCTTGTAATTTCTGAGTTCTTTTAATCAATTAATTGCTTTTCCTCTGCAATAATTGCACACAGGTGAAGGGTGATCAGTGATTTTTTTTCATCCAATTTTCTTGGACATTCAGATTACAAAATTTTAAATTGAAACAGCATCCATATGTACCCAGTCTTGAAAACAAAGAGAGTGTGTAGATATTCTTTTATAAAAATTTGAATTTGAAGCTGTTCACCATAAACTAACATGTATTTTTTCATGCCAAATGTAATATATTCAATGTAGTGTGCCTTTTCTCTTGTTTTCCTTAGCTGCAGGTTATGTGCTTTTTAACTTGTGTATATTTTCTCATTTTGACTTTTTATATCAAAATCATGCAAGAAATGTAAATGCATGATGCTCCTGATTGCCATGACATGAAACAAAAATGTGTATGGCTGTAATCAAAATGTGTCTGTAATATTATCATGATGTTTAATTATTTTCTGGGAAGAACAAATTAAATATTAATGAATTTTTACAGCAGTTTATAACCTCTTTTGATATTAATAATGCAACTGTGTATCTTTCATCTTTTCACACATTTTCTCTTTAGATAAGCAAACTGAAAATACTGTTGTAGATTTTTAACATTCTGTTATAGCATATTTCAAACAGAAGTTGAATATGAGACATCCTGATATGGATAATGTGCTACAGCTGTTTAATTGCACCTGTTTCCTGCCAGTTAATGTATTTTTGCCCATAGTTTACTTTGTCTTTATCAGTTCTGTGTATTAATGACTATACTGTTGTTTAATACTAATATTGGCTTTTATAAGGTGTTTATCCTATTCTGTAGCTCACTGAAATGCAAGCTGAAAGTAGTTATTACAGTCCTCAGAAAGTAAAATCCAAAGAAGTTATATGCTGGGAACAAGAAGGAACAACAGTTGAGGTAATTTTACATTGTCAGAGCTTTTTTGATACATTTTAAGTCATGTACCAAATAAATATTTGGTAAAAATTTTTTTAATAAAAAAATAAAATAAAAAATTAAAATATTTTAAAAAATATTTTTTAATTATTTAATTGCTGATCTTTCATATTCTGTCATATTGGATGTGTTTATTGTAATAATCATGTGGGTATTAACTCTTTAAACTTCTGTGCTGTAGTGGTTGAACTCTATAGTAATCCCTTCCTTTCAAATGCCCTGTATGATTACTATTTATTAAAAGTCTAAATATATAAACTAAGCATACTTTGCTTCATTTTTGTCCATCTTCTCTATTTTTTGTGGAGTAGAAGGCTTAAAAGTTTATCACTTCTTTTTCTTTTTCCTCACTAGATCCTTATGAAAGGTGAACTTTTTTTTGATTGCCAAATTGGTTTTGTTGGTTGCCAAGCTATGTGCCTTAAAGGAATTATGGGAATTAAAGATTTTGAAGAGAATATGAATAGGAGTGATGAAGTGAGTATGTTGAAATATCAGTTATTTGCTGAATAAGCAATTTTGTTATCTTTTATTAAAATATCTGATTGCAAAAATTGAAAATACTGCTGTTACCAATTGAGATTTTTGGATGTTATTCTGATATAGAACTCAATGTCCATTCCTTAGAGTTGAAAACACAAATATCTCAGATTGAGAAGAAGTAGAACATAAGACTTTTAAAATATTTTTGAACAATAACCCATTGTTGCCTTTGTTGGCATACTTTGATTTTTTATAACAAATTAAAATAGATTTTAAAATCTTTGAAAGTACTTAAATCAATGAAAGATTGGAAGGGAAAAAATGGGAACACTGTATGCTGAAGATAATTGAAATACTGAATGAGTGTCTTACCTCACTTTTCAGTAAGAGAGCAGTATGAAGTAAAGGAGTCAGGCAGTATTTGGTTTTGTATTTTAAATAGATGCAAATCTTCAATTGCTTAAGACAAGATCAGGTACCATTATGAACTACTTTAAAAATATTTAATTAAGTGTTACATGAAATTTTAAATTCAATATTGCTGATTTTTAGTTGAAGTATAGATAGAGTAGTGCCTTAAAGTATTGGAGAACAGCAACTATTATCTATGTTTAAATAAAAGCAAATAATACAGCCAAGAAGAGACCTGTTAACTTGATGTTAGTGCTCTGTGAAGTCTTGGAAAGTATTTTAAAGAGAAAAATTAGCAATATGAAGGAAAATACCAAGTGCCTATATTTATGTCAGATATCTCCTTACCTGGGAAATCGTATTTTGTATTGTGATAGATATGATGGGGCAGCTTCTTATCATTCCCCTGTGAGAGCATCATGGCTTGGCATCCATCTCAGGGGTTTGTGTGTGCAGAGCAGAAAACAAGAAAATATCCTTCTAGAACTGCTGAATATGCCATTGGGGTTTTGGGGATGCAGTGGGACACATCACATGACTGGTGTGCTGCAGTGGATACACATAGGCTTTTCCAGAAGGAGAGGCAAGGGTGAGGCAGCTGTAAAAATGCTATGCTGGCCTAGTTAAGGACAAGGGAGATGTGAGGGTGGACAGCCACCTTGTCTGTGGCAACTGAGATTGTTGGGTATAAAATCTCGAGATAATTGATTTTTTTTGGATTGAGGTGGGTGGGTGAGCAAGGGGATTTCACAGGATCATAAAATAGTCTGTGTTGGAATGGACCCAGAAAAAACATCAAGTCCAACAAGTGAATAGCCCATACAGGGATTGAACCCACAACTGTGGCACCATGCTCTGACCAACTGAGATAATTTCCCCTAGGTTAGTTAATAAGGGACATTTGGGGTTTTAGTCTTACTCATTTTTCTTCCACTCTCTAGTCCAGGAATTTAGGAAATATCTGCTTTATGACCCTGGTGATGGTATTACTTGCCTGTTGCCTGTGTACTGCTGTGGTTGTGGGATGGGTCCTCTCACAAGGGTTCTGGCTCTGCCTGTGATTGAGAATAGATTGTTGAAAAAATAAATCTCCTAAATCACTTTTTTGGATTAATAACTCTTGTTGGGAAAGTTGTATTGATTTCAGAAGGATAGAAGTCTGGGAGACGGCAAGTTAAAATCTAGATGAATAGAGAATGATAATGTAGCAGAGAGGTCAGATGTGGAAATAACAGATTGCCTTGAAGGGGATGGATACAACATCTGAAAGGACTGGGCAGCCAGAAATGGAGTATGCAGTGCTCAGTTTGTGTATACTGAAGAGAATTGGGGCAAGATTTGGAGCAATGATGATCTGAGGTTATTTGCTGTTAAAATGCAAATAATATGTTCTGTATCATGAGTTGTATAATATTCATTGATTCAGGCAATTTTTATTGATTTGAAAATGGGGAAGGAAGGGACAGGAACTTATGTTATACAAATGCAATTCCTTTCATTGTTTCATCTTCATTCATAATGAAATATGCTCTTGAGGGTTACTCCTCTGTGTGTGTCAAATTTGTGTTATGACAGAATTGAAGCTGCTCTGTTAACTTGACTGTATTTTTTTTTTTTCTTCCCCTGCCTCACTTTCTACTGCCTCATGAAGGAGGCATGCTTCTTTAGTTGTGGAGAAAATTTGAGCATGAAAGGAATGACATACCTTACCAATTCACTGTTTGATTACAGAAGTCCAGAAAATAATAGTATTCGTGCAGAATTTATATTGGATGCAGCTCATCATAAGGTCAGAGAATTAAATTTTTCTTACAAAAAAATTTCCCATGCTCTTTAATGGATTTCTTGTAATTATTTAGATCTGTAAACTATTAGAGGACTGAATTCTCTTTACTTTTACACATTTAACAGAATCTTACTTTGCAGCTGGCCGAAAAAAAAAAGTAAATCTGTTTGTGTTAAAAAAAAGATACCCACAAAAAGCGAGCCAAACAAAGAGCCAAACTGAAAAAATGTGTCCAAAAGAAACCACAAACTCCCCTCCTGCCCCCAAAACTGAATTAATGTCATAGTTTCCAAAAGCAGTAACCACAGAACATTTTAAGAGGAAAAGAGACATATGAGAGAACACTAGCAAAAGTCAAACTTTACCAGCACATATTTTAAACCCAAAAAGTAAGGAGTCTATGGTCTTCAAACTAAGAAGAGCTGTCAGATTAGGACAGTATTAATTTTATTGTTTGCATTCTATATTTGTCTACTTAGAGAAAATTTTGCTAATTCTGCCTTTTGTGGAGATAAATTTTCAGTCATCTCTAGTCTCTGTTGTAAATTGTGCAATAAAACTTTATTCCCTGGTTGTCTGCCATTATTAAAGATTGATTGCAATGACCAAAGTGGTCCTTTCCTGGTGTGTTCATAGGTGGAGGTCTGTGCTCTTTATTGTACAGGGAAGCTATTTACAATTCTGGAATATATCTAATTTCCTTTTAATTGAAATGTTACTATTTTCACCTTTTTAGTACTACTGATGAAGTGTAACCCTGAAGATGCTCATGAAAAAATGAAATTAGTAAAATCACAAGTACTTATATTCAAACATTTCCCGTAGTATGTTTTAAGCTTTACTCTATGCTTGGTCTGTTTTTGATGCTTTTACAATTTGCCCATTTTTTTGGCAAGAGAGGAAGCAAATCTGCTGTGTAATGTATTATATTATGTATAAATCCCAATGCTGGCTTAGAGTCTTGATAAGTTTCCTACTGTTGAAAGATAAAACCACAATATTCCTTGAATAGCAAAGCCAAATTGAATGAGCTGAAATTTTCAGCGTATTTAATTAGGTTGATGTGTTGCATGCAAGAGGTCAAATGAAGATATTTACTTCATCAAAGGTACTAATTGACTAGATGTTATTGATGAATTGGTCAGCATGTCAACAGGAATTATGGATGTGCATTTGTGTGGCCTCAAATGGAAGTTACATTACCTATCAGAAAGGTGAATTCTTTGTGATAACCTCTGTCCTTTGCTTTGATAAGCCTTTCCCTGTGTTGATGCACAAATCCAAACATGAATATATCTCTCTAATACCAGTCTATCAGTTGGTAATCTCGAGATTCTTTCCTTATACAACATTTTCTTTGTTTGCTTTGCTTTGTTGGTAGGAGACATACACAGAGATAGCTGGAATGCAGAGGTTTGGGGCTTTCTACATGGATTACTTGTACACAATGGAGAGCACCAGTGGCAAAGGTACCTTTTTTCCTTTTGTTTACCCTGATAAATAATAGAAACAAAGACTTTTCATGCCCAGATGGTCCTTGACGAACTGTCCTCTAACTTACCTTAGATTTACCACCAGGATCATCATTAAAGTGCTTTCATCTTCACTGATGTCTTTCTGTGGTTAGTTGTTTTGGTTAGCTGTTGGTTGTTGGTATTCTTCCTTTTTTATTCTTCTTTTCCTGCATAAGAAATCATAATGATATTTTTTTTTTGGCCAGTTGCTAAAATGAATTGTTGTAGTAGTGGTGGAGTCCATAAAGTACCATATCTTTTTTTTTAAAAGTTGTTATTATTGACTTTGCTTTTATAAATAATACCTTCATAAACCCTGGTTGAAGAAAAAGATTGATCATGTATTTTGCACAGAAGATGAAAAGGATTGTTTTTCTCATATGAAGAAAAATGGAAGAATGCAAGACAGTGTGAAGAATTACCTTTAAATATATGTATCTAAGCAATTTGATGAACAAATATCAGCCTAAAGCATGTGCACGTAGATATTTGCTAATTCTAAATAGTTTTTGTGATTGCTATCAATTCTTTTCTAAGTCTGAGAAGTGGATTTAATGAAGTAAGTATATCTACTTTTGAGTGTCACAAAAGCTGGGACAAAGGGTTTAATCTATCAGCAAGTAATATGTTTATATTTTTTCACAGATATTCTTATCACTAATTGTGATTTAATTTCTCCCTTACTCCTCAGATCATTGTCATCTACAGCTGCTGTTCTGCAGTTTTGTCAAATTAGTATTCCTTTCTTCCTTAGATGTGTATTTATTATTGTATATTATTTATACTATTTTTCTGGATATATCTTGGGAACTTCTTGCTATTTTGTGACTGAACATTTATCTGTCCTTGCTATATAGTCCAACTCATCTGGAGTGTTGTGGGTTTTTTTTTTTTTTTTGCATTTCTATTTCTGTGTTAGAGAAATCTCAACTCCTAATGTTCAGCTTTATTTTCTGGACATAGTGGACATTAAATCTAAAAGGAGTAGGAAAGAAACTTTCAGTTTCCTTAGAGATGGATCATGAAACATTTACAAAAATAAGTAAATTATGCTATTGCCCTCAGCAATAGAGGAAATTTAGCAGTTCTTTGCTGACTCTGAGGCTTTCCTCTGTGCCATGAGTAGAGTATGAAGCTCTGAAGTGTACAATTAAGTCAAACTTTTACTGCAGACTTCTTCTGGTTTTAATAATGATATAAATGTTTAATTGCACATTGAACTCCTATGTAGAGAAGTTGAAAACCTCGGGTAAGCCTTATCTCCTTTTTGAATCTTAGTATAGAAATTTTAATATGCACAGACTATGTGTATTATGAAGAAAAATGGATTTGGGGGAGTATTTTGTCTTGTTTCTCTGAATGCATAAGGAATGTTATGCTCCTATCTCTTCCTGACTTTTAACTAACCCTTTTCAGAAATTGCTGAACTCAGAAACACTTTTTTCTTTTCCTCAGTGCCAGGCTATTGTATTTTCTGACTACATTTTCCCCTTTTTAGCTTATCTTTTTTTTTTCCTCTAGCATGGTTTCTCAAAGCCTTGGCTTCGATTTTCTCCATCAGTCACTAGGAAAACACCTCACAAAATGTAGCTTGGCTTCTTATCAAGTCTTACTGTGTGCTTTTATTTCAGTATTACTCCTTGAATTTCAGCAACCTGGCTGCATAAAAGAATGGAATAATTAATTTCTGATTTGTGTAGAGCCAAAAACTTAAAATCTTAAATTTTCAAATGGTTTTGTTCCTCAAAAAAGCTAGTGTGATATTTTCTGCTAGTTATTTTCTAGCTAATTTTTCCATATTGTGGGTTATATGCATAGTTGTTAAATATAATGTAAACAAATAGATGTGAAAGATTTTTTTAAGATGATGGTATAAATAACTTAAGATTTTGAAAACAATATAAATCTGCTTCATTTTTAATGTGTTGTTTATGTGAAAGTTTGCATTTTACTATTTCTTATTTAGGTATAACTGGTTTTAGTTACAATTTCTGCACACCACCTACCATAAAAAAAGAACCCAAATTTAGTTATAGGAGGGAGTTACTGTGATTGTAAGATTTTTATCTGTCAAAGCAATTTTGGTTTGACACATTCTTTGCACCTTTAACCTTTCCTGAAGCATAGGATTACTGATTAAACCACAAGTGCCTCCTGGATAGCATTAACCCTCAGGAGTTTCATCTGTCACTTACAGAAGTGCATTAATCAATTTCAGTGTTTTGAATGAAAGCAAGATAGTCATGCACAGTAGTCTGTCTTATTTAGACATTTTATCTGTCTTCCTCTTCCTTTATTTTTCTGGCTTTTTTCTTTGTATTTCAGTGCAGAACTATTTCTCTGAAACATTACGTAGCCTGTCAGTTCCCTGATCACTGATTTGCATGATCTACAGGTCTAGCAGGGTGTGCTGTTGAAGTTACCTTTTGTTTGTAATGTGTACCTTTCTACTTTGCTGGCAAGTTTATTATGCAGCACTAACTTTGATATTTTGGTTGGTTAGAATTAGACATATGATTTACATAGAGCTTGAAAACTCAGGGGTTGAGAACTGGTTCTCTTTATGCGTCCATGAAGTTTCAAGCCATCTGTGATCACCTACTTCTGTAGAACCAATAGATTTTCTACCCCGTTCCCTTTGCACTTAGGTGGAATTAACTGGAACTGTTCCAGAAAGTGGTTTGTGTGAATTCTGTCACTTAGATATATTATTCATATACATACAATATCTACAAGCAAGTCTGATTTTTCCTCTTTGAAAAGGCAGGCTGTTACTGCTTTGGGCCTTATTATTTTTGGCCTTATTATTTTTTATGTGATGGTATGGTTTTTTACACTTTTTGGTAGTGTTCATCTGAACTGAATATTGTGTAGAATTGGAAGGATAAAACTATGTATGTTAACTGCCTATAAAATAAATGCAGAAGTCAGTGTGCTGGATTTTAAAAAAAAATATCTTTCAGGATTCATTCAAAAGATTGTAACTCAGTTCCAGCTGAAAAATTGAGTAGGTTTTATACGGTAGTATCCTTCTGTCCTTTTATCTTTCTTTTATTGTTCTTTTTCTTCTCAGAAAAACAACAAACCAAGGGAAGCAGAGGCTATAAATGCTCTCCCCGTCAACTTCTGTTAGGCTTTTAAGGGTAAAATTAATTCTTCTGCTGAGTGTATAAGCCTGTAAAGGCCTGCAGAGCATTAGGCCAGCTGTGCATCGAATTCAGCATAATCTCAGTTTATTTGGGGACCTTTTTCCTCACCAGTGCTTAGAAGCAACAGTGTTTTATGAAGTATGATTTAAACATAAATGAAAAAAACCCCTATCCTTGCTTCCTTTTCCACCAAGCTCAACTTCCCTCAATATAAAGACTGTTATAAATGAAAGCAGTTAAAAGGGTACAGTAAAAGAGAGAGACAAAAGGGTGAATGACTGGGTTCTTCTTGGACAACCAGAAATCATGGTGTTGTAAGGTTGGAAAAGAACTCTTTTAAGTCTTTGAGTCCAACCATTAACCCAGCACTGCCATATTCAGCACTGAATTGTGTCCCCAAGTGCCATATTCATACATTTTTTTGGACACTTCCAGGGATTGTGGTTACAATGCTTCTCTTGACAGGTTGTGCCAGTGCCTGTAGCCAATTTCAGTCAAGAAAGTTTTCCCAATATCCAATCTAAACCTCTCCTGGAACTGTTGCCTTCTGGAGGCTGACCTGGAACAGAGACCAGACAGAGCAAGAGGATAAAGTAGATATTTATTAAAGGCCTCAATGGGTACACCTGGGTCACACANTCCTTGGTATTGAGCTAGAGAAGGAATAGTTTTGTCTATCTACTCTGTGAAGAGAACTCAGTAGCATTTAATATGAAACCTAAAACTACCCACTAAAACAGCACAGGATCTAAAATATAAAAGCTAAAACCTAAGGCATCAATACATCTTGAGGTCTCTCATCCTGTAGCTTCTTACCTGGGAGAAGAGACTGACCTGCCCTTGCTACACCCTCCTTCCAGGTAGATCTGGTAACAATAAGGTCTTCACTTAGGTCCTTTTCTCCAGCAGCACCTTCATCTGTTCCTCAGAAGTATTGTGCTGCAGACCCTTCACCTCCAGGCTGAACAATCCCAGCACCTTCAGCTGTTCCTCAGAAGTGTTGTGCTGCAGGCCCTTCACCATCTCCATTGCCTTTCTGTGTAGTCTCAGAACACATTTAATCTTGATGCTTCCGTTTTAGACTGTTCATTTTTATAATGATCAGCAAGATATTTAATGTTTAGTGCTTGTGTCATAGCAATGAAGACACTGGCAAAGTTAGCATCTTAGGAAAAAAATCAGAGTGAAGTTCTGCAAAATAAGTATTTTAGAGGGATAGATCTGTATTTTACAAGTCGTATGTGACAGGAAAATTGAGCTTCTGAAATCTCTGTGATTTAAGTGAAGAATTTCCATGAAGTGTGTTTAGAGAAATAGTCATGCTGTCTGGTAGCTGATCAGTTGCCTTGTATACACTGAATGTGTGATTTTGGTCTACCTCCTTACCTTACTTTACTAAACTACTCTTTTATCTCTGTTGGCTCTTAAAAAGACCAGTCTGACACATAATGATTAAAGAAATTTTCTTTCTTGCTGCCCATACATTAGTGAATGGCAGTAAATGTGAATGGGAGGAAGGGTTTATCTTAGTTATCAGTCTGGTTCTTCCAGCCTTGTCATGGCAGCTAACCTTTCAAGGGCTCAGATCTGTCATTTCTTTGCAGCACACCTTTTCCTTGGCTATTGAGGATGGATATCTTTGTGACAAGCTGTAGAAAGTTTTGAGCACCACAGCTGTCATTGACATGTGGGGTTAAGCTGCCATAGTTTAGACACCTCCAAATTTAAGAAATACAAAGTTCATGGAAGGGTTCCTAAGTTGTCCTCTGCTTGGAGGCAAGGCAGAAATTTGCCCTGTTTGCTCTGCATTTACCAGATATAATTTTGTTAAAACCTGTTAAACCAGTCATTGTATATTTGTGTGTTATATTTGCATTGTTATATTTTTCTGTATATTTATTAAGTCATTGATCACAGGATTTGAAACAGAAGTAGCTGATAAAATACGTTATTATGTCCAATTGTTTTGTATAACTTTTTATAAAACTTGTTGTAGTTTCTGGCAATCAGCAAGACCTTTCTGCAGTAAAGAGTGAAGATTTTGGAAATGTTCAGGAGATGTCTACAAAAAGCCTCATTGTGGGTCCACTCAATCTTCGACTGGATAGCAGCGCAGTGCACCGGATCATGAAAATGATAGTTTGTGCTCTGGAACATGAGTATGAACCATACAGCAAAACTAAGCCAGGTTTGCTCCTATTGCATATACACAAATATACAGGATTAAACCAGACTACATTTAGTACTTTTGAAGGTGCAACTTTCACGTAGTTTTTATGAGTCCAAAGAGCAAAACGTAAAATAAAGGTAAATTATTCACAGTATCCTCATCAGTGTTGGATGTACTTCTGAGATAATTTCAGATACTTTGAAAGCCATTTGTTTTAATCATAAGCCTCATGTTGAGTAAGAATAGCTTACTTCATTGTCTACTCTAGTTTAATTTTTGAGTCTTAGAGAAGGAAGTATTCCTACTGGTATTTATTAGCTCAAAATAATAGTCCTACAGGATGAAAATGCATGGAAAGAAGTTATGGTAGACTGTTAAGATGAGTTTCTGAGAGCAATACAGATTTCAAGTAAGGAAAATCCATTTAGTATTGCATCTAGCCTTAGGTAGAAGCAGTGTGGAATAGCATTATTAACTGTGAAGGGGCAGGGGCTGAGCTTTGCATTTTTTGCTAGTCCCTAGGCATTTCTGAAACATCAGCTGTAGGGCACATGTTATATATTTTAGTAAAACATACGTAATCTTCTTTTATTGTAGATATTATGGATGGAAGCAGAACTATGCCAAGCTCAGAAGAGGTAGCATCGCTGGAGGAATACATTCCCACTAGACTTACAACATTCACTGTTCTTAAGTGTACAATTATAATCCCTGTAGCAGAATTCAATTTACTGGACCACTTACTGCCCATAATCATGGGTGAGAAGGTATGTATGAAGAAAATGCTTTGATGAGACCTCATTGTGGCCTTTCAGTACCTGAAGGAGGCTTCTAAAAAGGAGGGAGATGTTTTGTACAGGTAGATAATGACAGGACAAGGGACAATGGTTTTAAGCTAAACAAGATCAGATTTAGTTAAGATGTTAAGAGGAAGTTCTTTATTCAGAGGGTCGTGAAGCACTGGAACAGATTGCTCTGAGAGAAATTTTTTCCTTTTTAGCACTGAGTAGTGCAGTGGGTTGTGGTGGTTTTCACCATATGGGCATGGGCAGATGGTATTTTTATAGTGGGAGAACAATCCCGTGTTTGTTGTAGGTTTGAGGTAAAGAAGTTGAATTCCAGTAAATTTTTTGGTTGATACAGTCATTACTTGGAGTCTCAGTTTACATTTCTTGAATGAAGCCAGGGTATTTAAAATATTGATTTTGAATTTTAGATTGAAAATCATATGTACGTCGACTTCTTGTCCTATTTTGATGCACATTTAATGACATTTTTAGATTTGTAGTGTAATTTGGATTGGAAGAGATGTTTGGAGGTGCTCTCCAGGAGTTCAATGTCCTAGTCAAAGCAAGAGTGGGTTGCTCCAGGGGTTGTTCTGTCAAGTGCTGAATCAGCACCTCTTCTGTCTCACTCTTCTCTGTACCCTCCCAGTAGGTTGCAGTAGACAGCAGTAGGATTCTTCTCTGGCCTTCTCCAGACTGAAGGACTTCAGTTGTCTCTGTTCCTCCTAAAACAGAGCTCATGTGCTCCAACTCCACAACCACTTTGTTTCCCTTTTGTGAACTTATTCTGGTATGCCCGTGTCCAACCTGTGCTGGGTGCAGTACTCCATTTTAATGGATACTATGAAAAATAGACTTAGATGTCTAAAATGGTGTTATTTATTTCCTCTGGAATGGCATCTTCTTTTGCTGAGATACCTGGCATGACTGTGAATACATAAAAGATGACAGTGTAAAGGCTAGATCAGCGTGAGATTATTATGGTGAGAGTGCTTTGGAGTGATAAAAGGTAAACAAAGATTTTACAGGATGAAATATTTTGACTTTGCATATTCTTGTACTGCATTGACCTCAGCCAGCTGCCAGATACTTACCCAGCTGTTCTTGCTCCCCCTCCTCAACAGAGCAGTGGGGGGGGAGAATTGGGTGGGTTAGGGTCGAGGGGGAGATCACTTACCAATTACCACTATGAGCAAAACAAACTTGACTGGGGGCAATTAATTTCACTTATTGTTAAGAATCCAAACAACATATATCCTCTATCCCCCTTTTTCCCTCAGACTCAATTTCACTCCTTCATTCCCTGACTCTTCTACCTCCCACCCCTTAAGAGAGAGGGATGAAGAATGGAAGATGGGGCTCATTCTGCAACAGTTGATATCTGCCACTCCCTCGTTCTCCCACTGTTCTGCCTCAGTGCAAGTCCTTCTGGCAGGCTGCAGTCCTTGAGGGAAAATTGCTCCAGCATGGGTTCTCCTCAAGGCTGCAGTGCCCTTCAGGGCATATCCACCTGCTCCAGTGTGGAGATCTCTTTGGGCTGCAGTGTGGATGTCTGCTTTTGTGTTGTCTCCTTCATGGACTGCAAGAGAATCTCTGCTCTGGTGCCTGGAGCACCACTGCCTCCCCTTCCTTCTCTGACCTTGCTTTTCATATTGCTGTTTCTGACTTATTCTCTGACTCTTTGCAGCCTGTGTGGCATTTTTGCCCATTCTTAAATCTGTTTGCACAGAGGTGCCCCCAGCTTGGCTGAGGAGCTCAGTTGTGCCCTGTGGTGGGGCTGGTGTCCCCTCACAGAGGCTGCCCCTGCACTGCCAGCACCTGGACACCTGCACCCAAGACAATTCCAGAAAAAAAGTTGGTTATTTTAAACTTCAAAGAAAATATTTCGGAAAGATTTGCAGATTTATTGTACAATACCATGGTGTCTATAAATAGTTTATTTCTTGTAGATTTTTTGCATGTTTAGGTAAGAAGATACAGATATGATAAACAATACATCTGTGGTATAATTATTACATAATTTTTTTCCTCCCTGCCCTAGAACTTAAGTGGACTGTTAAATGCTGCAAGTTTCCAGCCGCTGCGGCCTTTGCCTTCCATCCGAATTCTGGTGGACAAGGTTAACCTGGAGCACTCAGTGCCAATGTATGCTGAGCAACTGGTGCATGTGGTCAGCAGCCTTGGCCAGCCATCTGACAACCTGCTTCATTACTGTTACTCACACTGCTATCTGAAGGTAAATGGGGGCTTGAGATGTGTGCTGAGAAAAAGATTGTGTACGGTTAGTTAATCCCAAGTGTTGGCAGCTTTCCTGTAAGAATGTTTTTAGCTAATCTGAAAGGCCATAGGGTAAACACATTTCACAGAACATTGTTGTTTGGGATTGCTGCTTCTGACTTGAGCCAAGTGTTTTGTAATATGCACTGAGCCCTTTATCTGAGGAAACTGTAAACTGAAGCCCCAAGGTCCTTGTGACAAGATTGAGTTAAAATTTTTCAGAAAGAAAACTTTTTCCTCATCTGAGATAATGCTTCTGTGATTTGTAGATTACTGCAAAATACACTTAAAAACTTGATGGGAAGTTAGGAGGAAAAACCATCACTGCTAGTAATATTGATAGAGCAAAACCATCACAGTGAAGATATGCAATCAAAAACTGTTAATTTAATTGTTTTTCATTGTAAGAGGACAGATCTCTGAATGTTTTCAATTAAAGATGCATTATGTGAGAGGAGCTCATTTCGTGAGGCTGGGGGAAGCTTAAGGTATGGAGGGCTGTTCTGAGATGATTCAATTGCCATTTGCTCTGAGGAAGAGTTTTAAAGCTGGCCTTTCCAACCTTTCAGGATGTGCTTAGGAAGTTTGAAACATTTTGGGTGCTACTAAAATATAAATTTAATATTACTCCTGTTAATTTTAGTCAATTTCTCAGTTATTTTTTCACTTCCATGCTGATGTTTTAGTAAGAATTTAATTATTTAAATCTTTATTATCTGCATACAATAACTGTGTTTCAGAATTGTATGGCAAGCTTTCAGTTTTCTGGGTGACTCATTTACCTTCTGTCCCATTTAAAGTGATTGGAATTGCAGTACTGCAAGTCATCTGTATGTTTTTTAGTTTAAGAGGATTTTTTTTTCTCTTCAGGAAACTTTTAGTAGCAAAATTTGGATTTCAGCTTTGGGTTTTAAAGGGTTTATTTGCTAGCTTTAATAGTGGCTGAATTGTTCTGTTCTTGTGAATAGTACAGCATGTTAAAAGACAACTCTACAACAGTTTGTGTGCCATATTGAATGGGGAAAAATCTTAAAGAATTCTTGTGATGAATCTTTCTTTAGCCAGGCTCTTATTAGGGAAAAAATCTCCTTTGAAGGGGAGCTTCTAATGTCCTTAAATATCACTCCTTTATACCAGTGTTGTTGTAATTACTCAAAGTGATTGTACTTGTGTGAAAGGCAGTATGTAATCTGCTAGTTTAAGGGATACAGACTGAAGTATTTGAATTGAAAAATTGTAATTAATCATTCTTTTAAGTTCAACAAACCCTAGTTAACGTTTTTTGAGTGAAGAAAATATTTTTACATGTATTTCTAGGGCATTATTTGAGGTAGATTTTTGTAGCTATATTTATGTTTGGGGAAAAGGAATGGTCTAAAAATAATATGCAATTTATTTAATATTTCCTGAGTATATTTATAAATATATATATTATGTTATTAAATATCTTGAAAGTAATCTAATCATGTGATAATATGCCATTTGACCAACTGATTTTTTTCCAGATATTTGGTTTTCAAGCAGCACTGACTTCTTTGGACAGTAAAGGATTATACTGCATCCCTGTTCCAGTTATCCCCTCATTCAGTACTGCTGTTTATGGCAAGCTGATCAAGTTCCCCAAATATTGGTGAGCATTAAGCAGTGTGTGTAAGTCATGTGCACAAATTACTTTTGCATTTTTAATGAGGGGTTTAAAAATGCCAGGCTTTGTGTGTATCCCTAAATTTCTGTGTCTCCTCTGTCATCTTCTGCTCTTACATCTGCCATGGTTCATTGGTTTCCCTGTAGGGATGGCTGTCATTAAACACTTCAGGCTCATGTTTGGCACTGATGACACCAAGGTCATGGGTTCAGTCCCTGTATGGGCCAGTGATCCTTGGGGGTCCCTTCCAACTCTGCATATTCTGTGATACAGGAGCCCTGTGGCAAATGCTTTCTTCTAGACCTTGGAGATTTCTGGAACCAATTGCCATTCTTTCTTGAGCTGATAGGAAAGCTGAAGTTACACACTGATGGCAAGCTTGATGTTTTAATTGAGCTTTTTTTAGGTCAGCTTTTTCTTTTTTAAACTCGACTAAATAAAAAGCAACAAACGGGGGGGGTGAAACCCCCAAGCATCCCAAACCCACGGTGTTTCTACTACACTTTTATTTGTTTGTCATTGCAGCTGGAAGTGTTTCAACATTGTGATGAGATATTGAAACTGTTTTTAGTAGTTCAGATGTTAAATACAAATATTTTTCTTCTGAAAACAGTTCCATACTTTATTGTGAAATATACTATATACATTTTTTTAGCCTTAAGTGTAATGGAAATTCTGTATTTAAATTTATCTCTACAGTTCCAATCTTGTGATCATAAATGTCAGTGTGTAATAGTTTATATTTATATAGGTTGAATTTATAAAGATTATTTTCAGTAAAATATGTTTTAACAATATTTTAGACAAGGTATTAGTTTTCTTTATCCCTCATTTTGAGCAGTAGCTGTCTGTGATACTACTTTATGACTAAATCCATGCAAAAAAAAAATTGCATAAAGTGACAAGATAATAAAAACATGTTAATGGTTGAATACTTTGCCTTCAAACATTATGTTGAATAGTTATTTTGTAAGATACAAATAAGATTTGTGGAACCTTAGTGGATTTTACAAAAAAAGTTTCTTTCTATGACTGTTTTTAGCATCATGTAAAGAATATACTAATTTTTCTTTCACAAGCTGTGATACCATGTTAAATGTAAATGGGTTTTAGCATTATCAGCACACCACCAGGTGGTAGCAGCCTAACTGACTTTGTCATATTTTCTATCAATAGTTTACAAAAGTATTAATGATTTTGAGTTTCTTGCTATTGTGTTGTACCATTTTGCTAAAAAAACAAATGTTTCCAGGACACCCTGTAATCAGCAGTAATCAGAGTACTTCAGGCCTTTAAAACTGACAGCCTTTCCTTATATTATCTGACATTTAACACTAAACTCTGATTAGTAATCCTGGTTAGCAAACTGCATGAATGAATCGGTGTTAAATGGCAAACCTAATTTTCTTTACTGTATTGTAAACCTCATGTTAAATTGTGCAAAATAAAAAAAAATATTTTAGGGATGAATTTTTAAATAATTCTTTCATCTGACGAGTTCACAGTATTCAAGTGCTGCTGCTTCCTCATGAGTGTGCTTGTGCTCTTCTGTGTGTGCTTGTGCTTGTTGTGCTCCATCTCTTGCTCACTCACACTTGGTTTTTTGTGCTTTTCCTTGTGCACTGTTTCACACTCTAAACTCTGTCTCGTGTTCCTGGTCTTGCCCTTACATTCTCTCTCTCATGCATTCTTGGATTCTCTCATGTAATCTGCCTCTCTTGCATTCTTTGGCTCTCTCTTTTAAAAAATACATTGTATTACCATGCATGCCCAGCTGGAAAGAGCTGTAGTTTTGGGGAGTGGAGGCAGGGAAATGGTCCTGCCTTAAAACAGCAAACTGTCTATTGGCATTTGTTAGAAGATACTGTTAGACCAACACTGACTGTAGTGGTCTAGTGTGTTTTGATGGTTTTCTTACTTTTTCCTGTGAGATGATCTTTTTCTATGGCTTATTTATTAATGAAATAACAAAATTTTATAAAATGAACGTAGTCCAACAATTTATCTAAACTAAGCAACACCAATTTGTGAGTAATAAAGTAGAAAAACAAATGAGTACAGCAGCAGCCTGGTTAAATGAAGTGTAGTTTGAAGTGAATAAAGCTCCAGATGAAACGCATCAAATAGCACTTCAACTAAATGGAAATCAGCATGAGGACTGAGAGCTTCATTGAAGTCATGCAGTGAGTGAGAATTAGTCTGGTAGGATAACCTGGTAATGTCATTAAACTTAAATTCAGTCCTCCCTTGCAAATTATACCACCTGCTTTATTTGGATTTGTGGATTTCACATTCCAGAGTTTCTTAAAGTACACACATCTGATGCTACATGTGTTCTTCTATTTCTTCGTAGAAAATACATACCACAGACCATACCTTTTAAAAACAAAGACATTTTATGAACTGTTATGGAATCCCTTAGGTAGTATGTTTTGAGTTAGCAGTGAAAATCTCAACTTTATTTCTGACATAAATCAGTAAAATAGGTTTCTTTTCTAGTTTCAGTACAATAATCTCAAAACTGCTGTTATATACAGTGTACAAAATACTGTAGTAATATTATTTTTTAAAAACTAGTTGATAAATATTGGCAGGATGTTTTAACAGATAAAATTTCAACAACGTCAGCCCAGTAAATTCCAGTAAATAACCATAAACAGTCATAAAGTGCTATTTACCTATTAGATTGATGTCTCTTTTAATTTCAGTTAGGACACTTTCTTTGTGTAAAAGAAATGTGCTTGAACTCACTAGTTAACTAAATCTTGGACATCTTTTAAATTGCATAGCTAATCTGTTTTTATTGGAAAGTACAAACCATCTGGTCTTTTGTTTTTGTCAAGTGTAACAAGATGCAAAATACAATGTTAATGTCAATATTTTACAACTGCTTTATGTAGTGTTGCATGCCAGATTGTAAAGCAGCTTTCAGAGCTTTCAGGAGGATGTCTAAAACCAACTGAGAATTAGCAGAATATGGTTAAAAGCCTAGAGTGAATGACAAGAATGTTTATTGCCAAACAGAAATCTTGAGAGGAATTAGATTATTTTCGTTTATTCTTTTGGCTTCAGTGTCTGTGGTAACAGATGAGGTAATCTGATGTGAGACACTTGAGTGTTACAGCCTTCTATCACTTCTAAGACACAACTTCATTGTTCTTCTGAAGAATGCAAAATTAACAGTACAGAATATGGATTTGTAATAGCCTTCTTTTTATTTTTCTGGTATCTGATTGATAGTGAAGTGTCCTTTCTAAATTTTGAGCTAGATATCAGTCTAGTTATGTGTGTTATTTTATTGCTTTTCTTAACCTGTCTTCTCTAAACAAGTGTTCCAGACTCGTGTTTTTGTTTTCCTTTGTCAAGTCTGTAGGAAGTTTTTCCCTTACTGTCTCTACCTGTGACAGATTTTGAGATTCGGAGCTCTGGTAGAATAAGGTTATAAATGAGAGTGGCATCATTATCCCTGGTTCTTTTCTGTTCAGCTTCTTGCTCCTGTGGTCTGCTTTCAGGAGATCTGTTTTCTTGATAGTGGGTCCCCTCTTTGTTATTTGGATATCAGAGCAATAGCTGCTGGTTTGCTGCTTTCAAGGAAGCACTAGTAGAGAGCTGACCAACAGCTGGTCATGTTAAGTTTGAGTATTTGAAGTAACCTTTTAAAAAGAGGTTGAGGACCTGCTGGGTAAATTATTGTCTAGGACTTCATGGTCTGCACTTGAATTATTAGAGAATACAGAGCATTTAATTGATTGTTCTGGAGTCAGAATAGTCTCTTTACTCTATCAGAACAAAAATCTTCAATAGCAACTTGCAATTAGATCTCAATAGTTATTAGTAAACAACAGTCTTTGAGATGCTTAATAGATGCAATTTCTGTGAAGATTCTTTCTTTTGAGCTGTTCTCTGCAGACTGTCTTAAGAAATAAATTTCGGCTTAAATACATACAATGTGCTAATCTCCATCAGGATTCATCTTTCTGATGAAGGAGGACTTTTGGTAACAGGGTATTTGATTTGTGTTGGCACTGTGGTTTTATTTCTTCAATGTTTTTATTGAAGTGCTAATCATTATTGACAAAAGCTGACAAAAGTTTAAAATTTGCTTTGCTGTTAAAGGTAGTCACATGCATCGTGTGCTGGGCACCTCAGCTGTCCAGAGATCTGTCACTTGTTTCACTCCTGAAAACTGTGAATTACAGACCTGACATGGTTATTTTATTAATATGTGCACTTAGAGTTCTGAATGATCACTGGGGAAATTTAGATGCATTGCTCTTCACATGGAATGAATATGTGTATTTTCTGTAGGCTCTCTTTATGAACTCTCAGGAACATTCATATAGCATAACTGCACATAATATTTCAACACAGATTGAACTGTAAAGGTAAACATTTACTGTGTCCTTAGATTAACACATAAGGTTATAACTGCCTTTTGACTAACTGTTATGCAAAGATTTTGAGAAATATGCTTTGCCACCAACCTAGCATCAGCATTTTGTTTTCTTACCTGACGTCCTCACTTTTATTTTGATTTTGTCATGGTGTAGTTGTGAAATGGTTGCTTTGTATAAACAATTTAGTTTCTCTATAATTTTATGGCTTTAATGTTAACATTACAAAACCCTAGGACTTCTAACTCCTTCATTACTACTGTATAGGTTTTTGCTCAAACTTTTGTGATGGTAAAGGTGTTCATATTTTTATATAGCTTTACTTCCATTGTCTTCCATCATGTGTCCCCTTACAAGACAAACACCCCTCTCTTAATCAAAGCATACCTGGCATGCCATACATTTGTATTCTTATTTATAGAATTAATTCTTAGACTTGTTGCACAATTGAGTAAGGTCATTATAGGTTCTAGCCAGGATGTGCACCTGCTCATGTCTGCTAAGGGTCACCATGTAAATACTGTGTACATTTAATGGTGTTCCCATGAATTGACAAGCGTGAGAGCAATTCAAGTTGATCTGCAAGCAGAGTGGTAGATGAAGATCTGGCTTCTTACACAGTAAGGAGTTATTTAGTAAGGAAATTAGGTTCTGCTGACATAGACTTTACCAACAAGATACTATTGTGATGACAGTTGGAGATTTTAGAACTTGCTGCTCGCTAAAGACAGGATTAAAAGTGTATAATGGGGATCAGGTGAACTATCTGTTTTTCTGCTTTGTTGGTTAAAACATCTTTGCAGGACATGTGCAGTGGAGCAATCTGCTTAGGACTAGAAATCATAGTAGGTTTGTGAGTTTAAGAGTCACGAGATTTAGCTGTCATGACATTCTGTGCAGTTGTGCTAGTAAGAGTCGAGCAGATCCTACTGGCAGGTAACACAGAGCCAACTATGCACAAACTGTGAGCATTAGATCATAAATCTAGGAAGTTTTCCCATAAATTGACACTTAGGACTTGATTTTGGCAGCCTGTTTTATTGGCTAGTCACAGTAGATCAAGAACAATGTCAATTTAGATTGGGTGTGGGTTGCATTTCATATGGGCAGTTGAGGGGCATGCTCGTTTCTTGGGTCAGAAGCAGAAACAGGTTGAAAACACATGAAACTCATTTTGTAGCATTCAGTTGTGACTATTAGTTATGTCAGTAATTGAATTTAACTGCCAGATGAAAATTCAGGGTATTCTTCAAAACAGAAAAGATCTGGGGTTAAATGCCTGAATAGATGCATTCAGTGCATGGGACAGGGGAGTTTCAGCCACCTCAGCATTGTTCCAGTTAGATCTGGCACATGTTAAAACCTGTTTGAACTATTGAGATCTGCCAGTGATAGGGGCTGTGCAAAAGCAGAACACAACAGTCATTCTCTTGGGTTGTGCAGAGGTGGTTGTGTAGTTCTGCCTCTTAGGTGAACAGCACAGTAAGGAGTGTGCTGGATTGCTTCAGCATTGTCCACGTCTCTGCTATTGCCTAGAAAATGCATCAAAGAATGTAATACTAAACCACATTTAAAAAAATTAATTTATTGATAGCTGGTTTTGGTAGGACATTAGGTAAGCAGTGATTTACACTTTCAGAAATTTGACTTACTGTGCATCTTAGTGTTTGAGGTGTAGGTATGTCAATATATTATAGCATATTGTGAACAGTAATGTAGGGTGATATAACAGCTTTAACAGAAGTTCTTTTCATTGATTTAACATATCTTGCTTTATAAACGTTCAAGGGAGTCATGCTTGTGTATGAGGATGAAGATGCTTAAAGAACTTTTGTGGAACATTTCTAACCTACAATTATATGAACATTTTAAGTTTCAACAAGAACATTTTGGGGCACTTTTCAACTGCACTGTTTTTGAAGAAGCTGTTGTTAATAACCAAGAAAAGCACTTGGAACAGGAGGGGTTTTGCATTCTGAGTACATGACTTGCAGCTTGATTAGTGTAACAACAAATTAACTTCAGTTGCAAACCTCAAGTTTAATTTTTTTGAAAATCAAGTCCAGATCAAATATTACTGTTTCTCAGCAGATGTGGCAGGCAGCATTCAGCAAATCTGTTGAAAGTGCACTTATAATCAATGTAAATTGGAAGCAGTTGTATTGTTCAGTATTGTCCATGAGGAGGAAATTCAACAAAGTTGACACTAAAAGGGAGTCATTGGGAATGTTTCCAGTGTAGTTATTTAGACTAATTAATTGTCAAGTCTCTTCAGTGAAAGTCAATTAAGCTTATTAACTAATATCTGTCCAGGAAAAGTGATTGCACATGGTGAATAGCTAATCCTGATTTTTGTAAATTTTGCCATCGGGATTTGCTGGCATTTGTACTAGAAACAAGCAAATGGTATTTGAAAATGTGAAGGATTTTCAGGGTTGAAGCTGTGTTTTGATGAGAGACTGGTATTAAAAACCCAGTCTTAAAGCTGAAATGTTGTTATATGGCATAGATCCTAAAGACAAACTGAATCCCTAATATATATCTTTTGCACTGAATGTATTTGGAAATTCTATTTCTCTTTTTGTACAGTGGTAGCATTATCTGTATAAAAGGACCTGTTAGGATTTTTAGTGATATTCTCTGCTATGAAGCTTTACTCATGTAGAATCTGGCTAGAAGATGCACTGGTGGCAATTCTTTGCACAAAGTTTGTCCTTTGTTTCTCCAGGATTTTATCTGCAGTTTGGTGCCTTTTTTTTTCTGCCTCTAAGTGAATCTGTGAATTATGAAGAGAAATACAGTCTCTGTGCTGGCATCTCTGCTGCTGAATAACACATTGCTGGAAACCCATCTGTGACCCTGAGGCTTGGTGTTCTGTCGTGTCTCAGTTCATATACACATACCTACCTGAAGCTTCCTTTCCACTCCCAAAAGGCAGGAAAAAAACAAAATTAGATCTAAGAAGGACATACATTTTTAGTCATTAAATATAATAACTTGAAAAAAATGGCCTTTCATTTATTAGGAGTTATAATAATTCTACAGGGAACAATATTGGATTACTCACCTTGTGTACCAAATAGTTGACCTTCACCAAAGCTATATGTTTACTTCTTGAATAAGCTATATGTTTATCAATTAAGCTATATAGAATTGCTGATTTTGTTTATCTTTTTATGTTTACCATCATTATACTCTTGGAGCATTGTCATGTTGTTGGCCAAGCTGTAGTATGTCATTTTTGACTCTACAGAGCTTCACTCTCAAGTGGTAGGCATCACTTCTACCTGAAGTGAGGTACCAGAAACCAGAGTTAAATTATGCACCTACTCTTCCAAGCACATTAATGTGACTCTCAGTTAAAGGTGATAACCATGATTAATGGTGACTGCAAACATTTTATTAAAAAAAGCCCCTCTGTATTTATCTTGACTCAAATAACGCAAATATAAAGGCTAATGTGAATGTTCAGATGTTACCTTAGCATCTTTACTGCATCTGTGTTCATCTCTAGATGGAAGAAACATGCCGTCCTGTGTCCAGTATCATTTATTTGCTGTATTCTCCTCATGCTTGTTCCCTCTGTGACCCAAAGGTGCTTTTTCACAGAAACAGTCCCTCTCATAGATCAGGATCTTTAGTTCTAAGCTGAGTGTTTGCTTCCTTACACACAAACAATGCATTCTCAGCATTTTTCCTCAATCACTTCTATTCTAGTTGTTTATAGGTTTGTATTTTTTATTACTATTCTTTAACAATGCCTTTTAATGTAAGTTCAAGTAACCTGTCATACATACCTGTGTACATACTGAGGAAGAGCATTGAATGAGCACTGAGGTACAGTGCTGAATGCATGTAAAAATTTGGATTTCCATTTGGGCCTGTATGTTTGGTAAACATTGTCTGTTTTTCATTATGTTTTGATCTTCTATCAGACACCAGCTCCCAGTTTCTGAACTAGATTTTTTAGCATGGTGTTTTGGATGGGAATATTTGAGGACCATTTGAACAAAAACCAAAAAAGTTCGAGAACAAGTAAAGGCAAGCTCAGGTGGGATATGGTGCTCTTAAATAGTAAACTATGGGAATAAAACCTGTTTATCAGATTTGGAAATCATTATACCTGTTGTAGATACTTCTGATATCAATGCAAGAAAGGGAAAGGGTTATATTAGTTCAGACACCAGTGCAAAAATTGTGGATGCATTTTTCAATTGATCAGATTTTCTTTTCTCATTATAACGTCTGTGGTTTTTTAAACAAAAGCCAACATTTTTCTTTTTGTTGCTAATGTTTAACTAGTTTTTTATTTTAGTTTAATGGCTGATTCCAAAATGAACAATTGAATAGAAGGAAATATTTGGTAAACATCATTAGAATATCTATTTGATAATGAAGAAATATCCAGGGAGAATGAGAGAATTAAGAACCTGACTTTCATATTTCAAATGAACATGTGGAAATGGAACTTCTGTAATGTCACTGACTTAGTCCGTTGCTCCAAAAGTGCTTGTATATCTTTGATTTTGCATTCATGTTGGATTTGACTGTGCATATACATAATACAAGAAAATATCTTTTTGATGTATTTTACTGACAATATTTTCATTATGTGTGTATGTGATAATTTTGATGGTCTTGAAGACTCACTAGGGCTTATGGAGTTTTTAATTAATTAAATAGATGTTATGAGACATGGTGAATAGATCAAAACTGAACACAGGAAAACTATAGCCATAGAATCTGCTTCAAAGCTTGTATTATATTTGAGGAATGAATGGTGTAAAGTAATGACAGGGTCAATGTTTAAAGATGGTAAATTTAGATTTAACAGTAATTGTAGTCTTTGATGTATAAAGTATTACTCATTTACTGAGATTTAATGTTTTGCTTTAAATAGCTTTTGATAGTCTATTTAATTCTTTTGAGGTTGATACTTAATGAAGCCACAAAATAATTTTAAAGTTTTTGTACTCTTTCTGCAGTTATGCAGTGTGTACGTGTGAACCATTAGCACACCTTGTCCATTCATGTCCTTGCTGTTGAAGGCCCTCTTGATTCATCTTTTGCTATATTAAAGACTTTTCTGGTAATCAGAAAAACAAAACATGCTTCCCTGTTTCCAGCAACTTTTTAATGCTGTAACTTCTCTCTTAAAGGGTAGTGGAATTGGCTTTTGAGGTACGGTAAGGCACAGTTAAGTCCTTTTATTTAGCAGCGAGGTTGGATTTAAAGGATTGCTCTTCCAACCTCAACCATTGTGATTTACCTTTCTGAATTTGATAGAATTAAGATACAGAAGTACAGCTTTAGTATTTTTAGTCTTGTATATTTTGTTTGTGACATCTCCACTTAGGGCAATAATTTTGTTCAAATACTAATTTTATTTTGCTAATGCAGACATACACCTTCTTACTGTTCTGACTAGCTGTAAAAAATATGCCAGAATTTCAAGTAATCTTTTTTATTTTAGTGTAAACATGTCCTTTTTTCCACCAAAATATTTTATCTATTTATGAGAGAAAATAAACAGCATGCAAAAGTTTTTAGTAGAAGAAATTCACAGAAGCTCCCAAATCATAACCCACTTACCTTTTTCGACAAATTTTTTTACTGAGATCAGTTGTTAGTGTTTACTTGAAGCTGGGATTGTGTTCAGCTCTTAAATCTTTAGCAAGGAATTTGAAACTGTGTTAGTTCCCAAGAAGACCTTTGAACTGGGTTTGTCAGTGCAGCTTTCCTTACTGAGCACCAGCATGTTTGAGCCCTTCTGGCTCCCTGTTTTACCTGCTAATGGCAACCAAATGGTTCTGTGTGGCAGATTTAGAGGATTGATTTAGTGGCTGTTTCTGCTGCTTCTGGGATTGTGTGAAGGGGGAAAGAGGAGAGGGAGAGGATGGGATTACTTCCCTAGACAGTAAAGCAGGCTGCACTGTGGGAAGCCAGTTCCCCAAACCCTGAGCCACCCTGGTGGCTCCTGAGGTTGGATACCCTGTAGTATCCAAAGTAGTGGTACTGGATTTATAAAAGCTATAAAAATGAGTGCTTACTTTGTTTTAAAAAACACAGATCTTCATGGTTTGGAAGTTTATGGCCACTGGCAACTTTTACCTGGTCACCTCTGGTGGTTTTGGTCGTCTGCAGCTGTTCAATTACAGCATCAGCAAGTGTCAGCTGATTCCTTCTTGTCCCCCACCCACAACTAACATTTACCTACAAGATGAATGATAATGATGGCTGGCATTTAGTTTGGCATCTCTGCTTTTTCACGTCGGGTCTCTTTCTCAGGAAAAGATACAAGGCACAATTAAAATCTAGGTTTAAAAATGTTTTTTAAAATAGGTTTATTATTATATGATTTTAAATAGGTTTAAAATCCTGCTTTTCACATGATTGATTCCCTTTGCACTACCCTCATTAAGCCAGTGATTCCCTATTGAATGTCCCTGCTTCTTTCCAGACTTGCTTCTGGCTTTTTTTTTGTTTGTAATACATTTGAGTTTTTGCTGCTGTAATGAATACTGATTTTTCTCATGGTTTTTATATTTGGATCTTGTGGAACACAATGCAGCTGTCATATCCCTTCCCTTGTTCTCACTAACACCCACCATCAACAGGAGGCTTCCTAGATTCAAGCAAAGTGTTAGACCTTTTCACAGAAGTAAAGAAAGACTGGATGTTTAAAGTGTATGTAATTAAAAATGTCCTGAATTCACATTGAGGGCATTCCATGAGGAAAGTTTCTTACCCCTTTCTTTTCCGATTTCCACCCCACACCTTGTGGAGTTCTGAAGATGCAGTTCTTAAAAGATGTCACTTTATGCTTAATATATATGGTTTACACACATCAAAAACTTAAATACATAAAGAAGACTGAGATCTGCTTGTTATCTCCTCAGAGCAGGGAACTTGTAATTTTATTCTTTTTTAGATTAAAATATATCTTATCACTTTGATGATTATTTCTGGACACAAGTATTAACTAGTGCTTAGAAAAAGAGTTTTTTGCAAAGAAAGAAATAGCAATTAGTCACTGGCGTCCACTTGCAGTTTAATGGCAGTTCAGATCCCTAGCAGCTGTCCCATCGAGTCAGTAAGCTGAATTTGATCTAAACATCCTAAATATGTTTCTCTAATGCAGCTGCAGGTTTAAGATGTTCCTGCATTGCAATTTCAACAGCCACCTTAGTTTATCATGTGTCCAAAAATAAGACTGAAAACCCCCAATCCCTTGTTAATACCAACAAATTTTTAGTTCAGATCTGTTGCATTTTGAGGCACACAGGCAATGGCCAAGCTAGAAGTGATCATAGACTGCTTTCTTGCCTGCTTTCTGATACATTTAATCTGCAGGTAAAAAGACCCATCGGATGCTTAGTAAGGCTGGAATCATGTTGGGGGAAAGGAGAACTTTCCTACCTTCACATTCCAGGTGCTTGTTTTTTCTTGCACATTTTCTTCTCATGCTGTCTCATAGCACAGGTCACTGTTTCTCACTTCTTGCTGCTTCACAAATGAGTATTATTATTTGCATGTAACAATCATAATTTTTAATCTAATGTTAATAACTTTAATATCCAGATGGGACATAATGAATAAAATTCTTTTAAAAACAACCCAAGTTTTTAGCTTCTAACATGGCCAGAGTTGTGCATTCTTTGCTTAAAAGGGATTTTTTTTCAAGGTTTTTTCCTTTTAGATATTTTTTTGATTCCATGATTTTTGTTGTTGTAATGTGCATTCATTTTTACTGTGCTATGTGAAGCTGAATTTTATTGTCCCATTAAAATACACACTGTATTGAGAATTGAGCGTGGATGGCCTCTGCTCATTTTCTAAGCCATATTAAAGTTTGTACTCTGCCTATATTGTTCTGTTTTCACAATTGTCTCAATGAAATCTGTGAGGATTTTTTTGAATTTTCATGTGACTGAACACTTTGCCAAAGTGTTTCCCTCACTGACAACTTATATTTCAGAATTGATGTTAAACAATCTACACAGAAGTCTGTTTTAAAATCATGGCATTTTTCTCTTCTAATCCCGTATTTAAAATTTTCATAGATATTGAGTTAATGTTTTGATAGACTGAAAAAAATAAAAACTGGTGAACCTTTAAGTTCATTGTTTTCTCCCTTGTGATAAATTGTATGATTAACAGTGTTTCCTGCAAATAAGAGGCCAAGGCACCTGCAGCTCCTGGAAATTCCCCTAAGTCAGAGATGATGTAAGATACCAGGAAACCTTTAGTGAAGTCTATAGAAGAGCAGAAGTTGAAGACATCAGTCTTGGAGGTGTTTTTGGAATGAAGAGTTCTAAAGCAATTTTAATCGTTTGGGCTTTTTTTTAATAGTAACTAACTTGGTCCTCTAGCTTGAAAATTGTATGTTGCTCTCAGAAGACTGAAAATCGTGTTAGTATTTGTGGACATGTGATGTGTTTGGGTTTTTTTTGTGAATAGCAGTGACTTCATTTTGACATTTCAAACACTAATATTTCTATTTCCCTTCCTACAGGTTCCTTTCAGAGGCTTGATATTTGTCATTGAGGAGCTAGATATGGTTTCCTTTACAATAATAATAGTTATGTAAATGTTAAGAAAAAGGATCAAAATTTTTTAAAATTAGATATGAACATCAGGTAAAGTAGAAATACAGATTTGCTGTAGGTGTGCAGATGAAGCCTTTACACATGTCTTATAAAACCAGAGTACACTTTGTGGTTGCTGGAGGGGAAAGGTGTGCAAATGCTGACTGAAATTATCTGAGCATTTAAATTACATCGTGGTTCTTCTAAGGCACTAGGTTCTAGTAGCAGGTTACCAGTTCTGTTATTTTGGAAAAAATGAACTAATCGTATTTTACTGTACAGGATATGAGTAATAACAAAAATCAAATTTTTTCAAACATTTTGCAGGTTCCAGCTTTGCAGTTGGGGACTCTGTATAAACCTCTGGACCCAGCTGTTCACCACTATATTCTTTCAATCACTCTGAGGTGTTGATTTTACAAGAATGAGTTGCTGTTCCTAAAGTCTACAAACTGAAAATATTTCATAACAGGCCTGGGAAGTTAGATGGATTGGTTATATTGGTGCCTATGCATCCTGTACAATAAGGACCAATTCATGTTTTTGTTCAAAAACAGCAAAGAAAACTATTTTCTTTAATGGGATGCCAGATCTATTCAGATATTTCAGCAAGTCTGTATTACAATTTGTCAGCAAACTGGGTACAACCAAAGTGTATTTAAAAATCATTTAATTAGGACAGATTCATTTTCACTCCATGCCACTACACAGCAAGACTTGCTTGTTCATATTTCCTTAGATTTATTCTGGAACTTGTCCAATTTCAGCTTTAATGAGTAGCCTATCCTGCTAGTTAGGATTTATTTTCCCCTAGAGAAGAGTGTTTGAATTGGTAGTTTTTAAACCTGTTCAGTTAAATGAACATATGTTCAGAACTGCATCTTAACTCTTGAGCGTAAAGACTTGAGAAATAATTATTCCTGTTGTTGTTGCAGTTCTAAAATGCAGTCTCAGTAGTGTTTTTAGACCCAAACTGTGTGCCCCAACTTTTTAAATAAGCTGAAGAGTTTTGATATGAAGTTGCTTAATGCAAATTTAATGATACAATATAGAACCACAGATCTGATTTGGTTTACTGAAAAAATTATTTGTACTCGTATTTTCACTTATTAATTGAATATATCTCTTGGGTCATAAAACTTGGTTAAATATAGCTCAATGCCTTATTAATGATGTATTTTCCATATTAACAGGTGCAGGTTGGTGTCAAACTTACATTTTAAGATCTTTTAAATGCATTATTTGTGTTTCAAAACTGTTATAATAAATCCTGAATTATAATTGTACTTTCATCACTAACTGGGTCTAGTTAAAATTTCCTTTAAGCAACATTTGCTGCACACATGGTACAATGCTTCCCCTGCCTTGATTTTTTTTTTTCCCTCTAAAAAGGGATTTATTTTCATTTCCCATTCCTCCAAACTTATCTGAAAAGAACCAGAAGACTTTATTCCTATGGGATTGTTAAAGTACAGTGAGTGTAGAATTTGCATATTGTTAAAAAAAATTTGTATGCTGTTACTACTCCTAAGGGACAATTTTATGTGAAACTTTGAAGTTTTGAATGTAGCATGGGTCAGTACAGTAGCTGTAATATATATAAGTTGAATAGTCAGACTTTTAAAGCAGAGTCTTTTGCTCTGCTATATTGTATGCTGTGATTGTCACAGCTTTTCACATTCCCTCTCAATTAATTTGTTAATAAAAATGTTTTTAGATGGACTTATTGCAGAGTCATGTTCATTCTAAAGTTTACTGAAAAATGGGTTCTGCCTCCTTTTTTTCCTTCCCAATTAGGAAATCCATCTTTTGAAATATTTAAATACTTTGTTCTGAAATACCTAGTTATAATCCTGCAAAATAGTATTCAGAAATGAGGAGGAAAATAGAGAAAATGTTGTCTGAAAGGATAGCAAAAGGAAAAAATACCAGAAAGGAAAAATATAACAGCGCACTTTTGTACTGAGACAAATAATAAAGAATTAGAGTACATGGCTTAGAACAAATAAAAATAAAAAAAACCCCAGAAACAAGGAAACAGTCAGTATGCATTACATTTCCTTCCAGGTAATGCTTGCAAAAGCTTTCCTTACATGCATAGGAAAGTTTTCCTGAAAAACTGGTTTTCCAACTTCAGTTCTGTGTAAAAGAAATGGGTTATGCTGTCTTTCTAATCTTAAGTTTTAAAATATATTAATTATTGTGTATACCACTTTGTTTCACAGGAGTGGCTTTTCCTAAGTACAGAATTGCCTTTTATACTCTTTTACTCATGCACACCTATTTTTGCTTAAATTGATGGATTACTGAGCTTGGATTTAAACTCTTGGAAATTTTAGGAAAACAAATTCAAATTCTAACTTGGGATGAACATCAGAAAAGGTCTCAGAATTGTAGTCTCCACCTGTGCTTTTCACAGTGCCCAGAGCTTTTCTTTGAGTGGCCACAGGCATATGTGTCCGTTTGCACAGAGCATTTTTTGTGTATCTGAGGAGCTGAAATGGGACACATGTTTTGTGTAATTGTATCCACAAGACAGTGATCATGTGTCCTCTTGTGCATTTATGTGGTAGAAATGGTCAGAATATGTTCCAGGCTCTTTATTCCTTTTGGGTGTCTGAGTCAAAGTGTTTGTCTTTAGTGGTGGGTTTTTTGCCTTGTTTTGTTTTTTTAAACCAGGCAGCATCTGTCTCTTTTTGCCTGACTTAATACTGGTATTATTTTCAGTTTTTGTTTCATCTCTCCTTAAAGTAGTTCTAATTTTCAGACGAGATATTTTTCTGATGTTTGGAAAAATGCTTTCTTTAAATGGATTTTTTACACCAGCTAAATTCAAATGTATTTGGATGCATTCTTTTCTATTATTTGTACTTTTTGTGAAACGAGCATTTTCAAGAAAGGTTTGCAGTGTGTTTAAACTTCAAACTGGAACAGGAAGAGCTTCAGGAGCTTTTTACAGATATTTCTTACCCTTTTGGTGACCTGTTGTGCTGCAGTTGATAGAAGTGAGCCCGGCACAGAGTCTGGTTGTGTACTCCAGGAAGATGTGTACCTGGCTGTCAGCAGATGAGGCAGGTGGCAGATGCACAGTTCCCCCAAACAGCTCATACGTACCTTCTTTGTAGTAGCTGGCTGTTTGGGTTTGTGACTCCTGTGAAAACAAACGAAATAAAAAACACCCAACCAAGCAAGGCTTAATACAAGATCTCTTCTTCAAAGGCCTCTAGATTTTTTAGCTACAAAGGCTGTACCTATAGGTAGATTCAGACTTCAAAGACGGATAGATTTATTCAAACAGGAGGACTCTCTTTTTGTGGGGGTGTTGTGGAGCATGGTGTGTGTTCATATGAAAGAAATTTCTACTACCAAACACAAGGCTGAATTCTTCCATATAAACATGAAATGTTTTTCCTTCCATGGCTTTTCCTGCAAATGACATTTGAAACTGGCAGCATAATTGTGTCTTAGCTTCAAATGAGTTGCAAATCAGAGGCAGTCTTGTTTCTGGTTTCCTCCCCCTTTTCAGCATTTTTGAGACAGGTAATCCTGATTCCAAGGTTTATGAGGTTGGAAAACCTCATTCTAGGGAATACTGATTACTATTACAGAAGGTTACAACATCTGTTTTTGTTTGTTCTTCGTCCTTCATCTGTGTTTACATCCATTTCTGAAAATCTTTCATGAGTATCGTCTTTCATAAGAATAATTTTCTTTTTATTTTCATATTAAAATAGTGAGGAGCAATGGCTATTGTGGATGAGCTTTGTGTGACACTTTGATCTGTGGTGTAGACATCCACAGCTGACAAGTATTGTAATGTCCCTTTATAAGCAGTGGGCACAAAGAGTGACCTGCAGAGGCATTAAATTTATAATGCTCAGATCTTGAATGAATGTAAACATAACATCTGTCTACAAGTGCTGTTTTCTCCCAATTCACCTTAAAAGGTTCTAGGCCTCAGTCTTAGGTGTGGATATTTATTTATGTGGTAGGTATCTAAAACTGAGCTTAATTCCTCTTGGTCCAGAGAAAATGGTTTTCACTTACCAACTGTTTGCTGGTATTAAAAAGGAATTAAGGGAGAAGCTCTGTTTGGGAGTTGAGGTGAATGCTTGTATGCCCAAGTCTAAATTCAAAGTGATGACGTTATCTTTAACTGTATCACTATGTCAGCATAGTGGTTGAGAGATGTCTTCAGACTTTCAGAATGCTTAATACCAAACCATGCTTCATAAGTCATCTGCAGCTTATGGGCCGGAAGTGTTAACAGCAGAATATTTTATTACTCTACTGCTTCATGTAGAGCATGATGATCCTGGGTCTGGGAAGTGATAAAGTGTTTTTCTCTTTGCAATTGAGTTGGTGAAGGCTCTCTCCCAGTCAGATGCAGAATGTTCAAGAAATCTACTCGTTACTACTAGACTTTCCTGTCAGTTCATGCTGCTAAAGGGTTTAGAATTAGAGCGTCATGAATGGCTTACTTCTGTTCTGCAGAGTCTCTGCAGCCAGTACTATCTCACATATGTTAGGTCATACAGCTGCTAGCGTTTTCTTTTGGGCCTAGATAGGAGATGTGGTGTATTATGGCTGCTTCTGAGAGTTCCTTGGAAAGTTTTGATTTTGCTGATCTGAAGAGTCATTGAATGTCTGCCTGTCTTTACATTTTCAGTCCCTGAGCATTTTGGTAAAGCATGCTTTTTTTCAGGGACAATGGATTTTGTGTGCAGCTTCTGCAGCTTTTCCTCATTTGAGGTTCTGATTCCCAGTGGAATGTTAGTCTATTATTTATTTTTAAGGGGCTTTAAACATGTCCCTAAAATACTCTAATGGCAGAGATTCTCCAGAAGGAGAATGAGCTAATACGTGCATCAGTAATTATATTTCATGGAGTCGTAGAATTGTAGAATGGTTAAGATTTGGTGCAGCCTTAAAGACCATTTAGTTACAACCCTCCTGTCATGTAGGACAGGAGAGGAAATAATGCTAAATAGCAGAAAAAGTACCTTTCAGTAATGGAGTGGGAGGTGATTAGGGCAAGAATGATAATGCTAAAAACATGATACAGGAAAAGGCTCCAAACTGAGAAGGCTAAAGTTTATGGTTTTTGTTGAATGTAGCAAATCAGTCTGTTGCTTTATTTCAGGTAATAGTGTGTATATTAGGAAGAAAAAATAATTTACTGACTTTGCTATAGTTTTTGTAAAGCATTCCTGTTGATGGTGGGTTATATTGTCACAGAGGAATTTATTTCCCAAACAAATTTCCTTTACTTTGCCCTGCTGAATACCTGTCTCATCCTGTTGCTCCTCCCCAATTAAAAGGTAATGCATTGAAAAATAGTAGAATCACTTAATGAGTTCTGCAAAATACAGAATGTGAGCTTGTTTGAATTTTGATGTATGACTATTGTCTGTGTTTTTTTGGTCACTATCCATGTGTCATTTAGTGATGCACTGTGAGATTTGTAAATAAAAAAATTTTGAACATTCAGTTTTTGAACGTGTGTTTTTAGTATCTGCATAATTTTGAGTTGCTCTTATTTTGATGGGAGCACATGGAATTACTTTTATTGAATATTTTCAAACCAAGAGATAATTAGATATAAAAATATGATTTTTTCTGTCATATTCTGGAGGGAGATAACAAGTTAAATCATGTAACAATTCCTGTTTAGATTTCATTTCAGAGTAAGTAGAATCAGGTCTAAAAAGAAAAAATCTAATAGGTACACAGCTCCAACCTTACAAACTAACTTCTTGTACCCTGTTATTCTGTGACTAAGTTTAAAACTTGTTATGTGCTAAAGAAATGATTTTCCTTTTTTTCTTTTACTTTAAACAGGACCAAGCGAGCTCATGTCCCGCTAACAGAATGCATTTTTGAGCTCCCTAACTTGACAGTTCAAGCAACTAGAGCTCAAACTCTTCTGCTTCAAACTATTTATCAGAGCTGGTGTCATCCTGTTGGGAATGCCAGTTCAGTGGTGGTAAATGAAGCTTTACTGAATGAAGTTTTCCAAACTTCAGGTAAATATATGATGCTTTTGGTTAAGTATTTATTGTTGTACAGAGCACTGCTAGTGAGTGTCCATACAAGTATATCCTTTAAATCCAGGTTTTTACTTGTAGTAGCTAACAGACAGAATGTTTTTTTTGTGTGTATATGGGTATTTATAGCTTAGATTTAAAATCCAGGATGTAAGCTAAGCCACCCAACTTCACTCCTTGGCACCAGTTTCTGGATGCATTTAATTTTCCCATACAGGATAATTTTTCCATGCTTCCCTCATCTGAAACATCCACTTTTTCTGCCTTATATGGTACAGTGTTATTACTTCAGGATCATTCAGAGGTGAAACTGGATTATTAAGGGCTTTATTAATCAATGGCATACATTGAATTCTTTAGAAGGGCTGCAGATGTTTCTCATTATTTTGTAAATAAATGTTACTTAACTGTTGTGAAATTGCTGAAGATATGCAAGTGTTGGTGATGATTACATAAATAATGAAACTTGTTATCTGTCATCCTTTTGTGAAACACCCATAGATTTTGGGAATAAATTAAGGATTCTGACCAGTTTACAGAGGAAACCAAAGTTTTCAAGTGCATAAAAGTCATCCAGAAAATGAGACTTCGTTTTTTTTTTTTTAGGTTCCTATCCAGGCTAGAATAATGTAGAGCTGTTATTGTTTATTTATTGTGAATAAACCCATAACAAGAATAACAGATATTTTGGAATGTCCAGCATTGCCAGTCTTGGAGAATGTGTTAGGAGAATGATTTAGGTGCAGAAAATCATGATTTGAAGCAGAGTGGTAGATTGGACCACTGTAAGTCTTTCCGCCTTGATTTTCTTGATCCTTTCCATTCTTCTTTTTCACTCCTCCCATTTATTGAAGTTAAATCTGTGTTAATCTAATGTTGCAAAAGAACTGTTGTATTTTTGTGCAACCCTTGGAATAACTGTTTAAAGTGCCTAGGTTTTCCTTCTTTTCTTCTTTCTTTTCCTTTTCATTTCTTTTATTCCTTTGTTCTGTGTGGGTTACCTAAGAATGGGATTGTGACATCTTATTTTCAAGTCCTGGTGCTTGTAAAGGTAGAATCCACACCACGGGGAAATCTGAAAATACAGCTGTTTGATCACTTCAGATGCTTTTAGGGTTTGCACGGTTTCAAACTAACCTGTTCCATTATTTAACGTTTCAGTCCTTCAATTCAATGAACTGTGAAACAACTCTGCTAACAGGATCTTTGCAGAATAGAAATCTGGAGCACACATTTTAAGTACTTCAAATGAAGTAAATGAACAATACAATGCACTTATTTTGATCTTCTCTTGTTCATGGCTAACGCTTCACCTGGTGGATTTTACACTTCTGTAGTTGTGCTTGGCGTTAACTAAACCGAAGGCAGCTTTGAGTTCAAGGCTGTGAAATTATTGCTGTCAATCCTTTGGTCCAAATTTTTGGTTTGGTTGATTCTGTAAGCCTACTACCTTTTGTTTGAATACTGTTGTGTAAAATTTAATATCATGCCTTGCTGAAAGTCATTCTTGTATTTAAGGTCAGCTTCCACATACTTTAACAGTAACAAAAATACTTGACTGTACTTGCATAATTGAAATTTCAACTTCCCTTCCCTTCCCTTCCCTTCCCTGAACTTCCCTTCCCTGAACTTCCCTGAACTTCCCTGAACTTCCCTGAACTTCCCTGAACTTCCCTGAACTTC
>VYXF01002727.1:1444468-1469003 GCA_013397295.1 Polioptila caerulea | reverse complement strand
CCTTCCCTTCCCTTCCCTTCCCTTCCCTTCTTTTTTTTTTTAGTTTTTTAATGAAGTAACTATGAGGATAATGCAGTCACCAAGGAACTTGTCAGTAAACAAGGCACATCTGTTAAACACTTTTACTTACATTCAGCTTCATTTCTCCAACATCAGACAAAAGCTGATGAATGTTTCCTTGGTGTCCTTGTTTTCCGTTCCTGCCAGGCTTGCACAGAGTGGCCTCCCATGGCTCGTGTGTTGGGCCTGGCAGTAGCCTGGCCAGGTATTTGGGCTCCCACTCCTACCACTGTGTTTCTGAGAATCTTTGTGGGTGAACAGATGAGCTTTTCTTGTGTAACCTAAACTCTCAAGCAAAAAATTGCCTTTTTCCCATGGTATTGTGTTTGTTTTCCATCTGAGCACAAGTTGTTTTTGGCTATGCACATAAGTAATAGTTCAAGAAAATAGCTTTCCATCTGCATGGTTTTGTGGATTAATATTCCTTTGATTAATTTACTACAAATAACGAAAGTATAAACACTTGTTTAAAAATTACTATTTACTGTCCTTCCTTTTGTTTTTCTGATTATGTTTATATTAAATTGTAATGTTCTTGCAGGAAAAAGCAACAATATGCTCAAAGATTCTCTTTCCTTCAATTTATCCTATTTTTCAGGGAATCCTTTTTTTTGAAATTAATTGCTTACATTCTGCTGTTTCAAAGAGTCATAAACTATGTGTTTCATGAATACAGCGGCCCAAATTATTTTCTGTATTTACATTTTTGAAGTCCTAAAAGCCATCTTTCTAGCTAATTAAAAATATAGCAGGACAAATAGCTATGTCTCTATCCAGATTTTTTCCCCTGTTAAAAGTAAATAAAAAAGCCCTCCCTATACATGACATTATTCTGAAAAGAAAGAAAAGGTTTATGTATTTTGTTTTCTATTTGTAATTGTCTGCTGTTATCCCCGAGTTTCCAGCAAATCTGATTGCTATGGGCAGATCCCAGGATTTTATACATTCTTGATACTCAGTGTAGCATCATGCTTGTTCTGTAATTTGTCAATGCAATGTGTCCTCCTTGGGAAATGGTCTAGCTATTAGCTACCAGCCTAGATCTGTTTTACCAAGTTTGAAATATACTGTGACTTGAAGTTTTTCTTCTCTAGGTTAGCTCCTCATACATAGCTAGTCTCAAATGTGTTTGCCATTTGTTTACACAGCCTACAGCTTTCTCAACTGCTTATGTCTGTATTGCCACCTTTTGTGTGTGATTGAAGAATATTATTGGACTGAAACAGTTGTTGCTGAGCCCTTTATGTCTTTGTTGGGGCTTTGTGCCAGGTGCTGTTGAGAATGTTTGGCTTCCTTAACACATCAGTTCAGTATTACTTGAACTCAAAAGTGATATCAAAAACCTTTGTAACCTCTCAGTCTAGATCTTTTTTAGCAGCCATTTGGCTAAAGTCATAGTTTTATGCTTTTTCCAACAGAGTCATCTCTTCCAGTTTTAGAACCTTATCACTGAAACTTATGGGCTTACAGTATGGGCTAAGATGTTTTATAGGAGAGGGACAGATAAATTAGGGGAATATAGAAGTAAAAAATGGAAAGGGAAAAACAACAGGAGAAAGAGACATCCTAATAAAAAGGTAAGATAGCAGCAGAGGACTATAAAACAAGAAGCAGGTAGAAAGAGTTAAAGTAGAAAAGCAGTAGAAGTTAAGAAAACCGGAAATTAATAGGAAGACAAGTACAGATACATGACTTTCAGGAGAGGGGTAAACCTCAGAGGAACACCTGAGTATTGGCCCTTTCACCTGCTGTGGAGAGGCTGACAAGGTACAAAGGCCCCTCTGGGAACCTGTTTGCTAGGTAACAGCTGAAAGACCTTCTAAACTCGCTTAAGAAGGGAGCTCTGCACTGTGTGTTTCCACAAACATATGAACAGAGTTTATTGCTGGTATCTGGAGTTCTGTCCTAAATTTTCACCTAGAGCAGAGATCTTATCCTGCTCCAAAACTTCTTTCAAAGGTAATTGAGGCTGAAGTTGGTCTAGAGATTCAAAACAACCTCTCTGAGCTCTATCCTCTACAAATTCTTTTTGGTAATAGATTAATAGAATACCAGAAAGGGAAGATTGCTTGAGGATTAACACTCCTCTGTCCCCCATCTACTTTCTTCTCCTTGTTCTTCAGAAACCTCTTCCTACTAGGAGAGAGACACTTTACTCAAATATTCCCGAGTTTGTTGTTAGATTGTTGTCTCCATTAGATCATCTGAGAGTTTCTTTTTTAATTAACTTGCCCAAAAGTAAGGTGTCTAAAAAAAAAAAAGTCTCAAAAGCAAGATATGTGTGTTTGGTTTCTGACAGAATTTAAAAATGAAGTGCCTGTACTACCTAAAATATTAAAATATATCTTCATATACATATTAGTAAGGTCTCTTAAAACTTCCAGTAAAAGATACATACAGTACTGTGATTGATTGAGCTCAGAACTTGTGGAGGACAGATAAAATGAGTATGTCAATAAAGATATATGATTTTTACTCTAGAATTTTTTATAAACATGTTTAAATATTATGTCTGTCTTAGCTTGAGATGATTTAATTCTGCTAAGAGGAGGTTTTTAATTATAAGTTAGATGGAATTTAATGGAACTTCTGAAAGCACTTAACTCCCTTCATGTCTAATTGGGAAAAGTTCTTTCTAGGGTTCTTATAGATCGAGATAGATTAAAAAAAAGAGATAATATAAACAGTTAAACTTACTACTTGAATGAGTAGGTATTATCATTTAAGTACAAGATTGATGCATACTGCCTGAAACAGTTGTGCAAGAACAAAAAGAATAGAAAACCTGAAATAGATGGGAATACAAGTGACAAAATGCAGCACAACAAACAGAAAGTAAAACAGCTGCAAACAGCTTTTTGCTCTTTTTCATGGGTCAAGAAAAAGCATTACTAACTTTTTAATACATTACATCCAAAATAAAAAAAAGAGCACAAAAGCAGTCTTCAAACCATATGTAACTCTTTGGAAATTTGTGTTTTGGTTTAATTTTATAATCCTTTTGGTATACAAGCACAACAGTATGTTACATGTCAGTTAAATAACATGAGTTCTTTTGCTTGTGAAACATCCTGATTCTGCATTTCAATCACCATAAATGTGGAAAAAATATTAATTAGAAATACATAATGCTTTCTGCATTGCTGTATACATAGATGTTAATAATATTACAATTATTATAATACGATGTAAAAATAAAAGTAAGTGTTCAAAATACCAAAATATTAGGCATTAGCTAAGATCTTTCAAAGATTGAACATGATTAATCCTATAGAGTAATTTTACTGTGTATTTTTTCCATTATTTGTTAGTAAGTACCTGAAGCACTCTGTTTCTAACTGTTTCAGCCTGCCAAGAAAATACATACACAGTCACACATGGCTTTAGTTTACTCTGGAAAACTGGAACTTGCTACCACTTTTTCCTTGTCCTGTTCAGGTAGTTCATTATTTTGTTGACAGTTCGGTGCCATTAATCTGGTATTTTTGGGAAAATTGCTTGCAGACCTTACATTTCTCTACTGAAGGTGATCAAATAGGCATTGAATCCCTCATGTAAATGATGTCTTAAAGTTAAAATAAAATCTATTTTCCAGAAAGTAACTGTAAAACTATTTTATGCAAGATTTCATGTGGGATACCTTAATGGTTGAATAATAAATTTTACCTCATAAAAATGAAATTCAATAATACAGTAGCTTTCTCAGCGCAGTAGCATCTGGTTGAATCTCATGAGAGCCAATATTTTCCAACTCATTAGGATCATGTCGTTCTGTATGTCGTCAACATTGACTTAGCCAAGCTACCTTTACTTACATAACCGCCAAACTATTAAATAGGTCTCTTGTGGAGTGAAGTCAAATATTCCTCTTATTTTGCTTTTGCCTTGGAAGAAGAGAAGAAAATGTACATACTGTAACATTTAAACATCTGGTCTAAACCACATCAGGGTAACTGTGAGGAAAGTAACAGGATTCAGTATTCTTCCCAGGTGTACATATAAAAAAGGGTTGTGTAGCTGCTGCATAGTTCTTTTAACCACTTAGGAAAAAGACTAAAATAAGTGACTTGCCTTTCTAATACCCCTGTTTTGAAAACTACTTTTTTCCTATTGCCTGCTCCCTTGCCACCAAGCTCCAAAACACAAAAGCCAGCAAAAGCCCAACATTTCAAAGTCTGCAGGTAGTGCAGGTTGTTCAGCCCTAATTTCCTTGCAACATACTGGCATTTAATCTTTGTTGCATTTAACATGGACAATTTTGCATTCCTTTGGAGGGGTGTGAGTTGAAATTTCTGTCTAAAATCAAAGTGTAAGCGTGTATTCTCTTAGTTGCCCAAGTGGCAGGAGTGGCAGGACACAGCTATATGAAACTTGCACGGGATAAACAGTTCACTGTCTTGTGTGGGTGATTACCCACATGTGTCCTCATCCTTCATGTACGCCCAGAATGCCATGTGTAAATAGTGTTATTTGTATATGCTGTGCATTTCTGTGAAACTCTGGGAGATTATCATCTCTAATTTCAGATGGAAATGAATGATTTCGTCTTTAGCTTAATTTTGTAAGCTTAATATAGTCCTGTATAAGGTTTTATTTTCTCTCGTTGTAAATATTTTCAGTGATATTCTTAAGTCTTGAACTGACTTGCACTGAAAGGAGATAGGTGGGACATTTTATCATTTCAGTATGTAATCAGTGAGATTTATCTTGCTGAGTGTGTGAATAAATCCTCTGCCAGAAGCAATGGCTCTGTTGTGGCCTGAAATGAGGAACTGGCATGGAAAGTATGCATTGAGACCAGTAATTATGATTGCCTTTTAATTTTCTTCTGGTCTAATTAATATATACTAATAAGCTTTGAAATTGAAACATGCAGTATTCTGATGAAAGAAGGGTGGTAGGCATAGTTAAGGCATTCATGTGAGCTTAACTTTGATATGTAATGTGCTAAAGAATCTAATGTACTTCAAAATCCACAGGAGACTTTTAAATGTCTTTGTGTTGAAAGTGAATGTATACATACTGTCAACAGAACAGTGAAAGAAAAAGGAAAGATAAAAAAATAATTAGTTTGTGAAAGGAGTACATGCATGTATGAAATCCATAGCTGTGCATAAATGTATACAAGTTTCTTAAGCTGAATTGTGTCAGAATTGCAGGAGAGCTCAGTTCAGTGTCTATGTTGAAATTAATAGCAAACTCTGGAGTATGTTGGTGGGCTATCAAAAAGCCAAGGCACCGAAGCTTAGAGCTATAAATAGTGCCCTTACTCCAGAGTCTGTAGCTTATTTGCACAAATAGGAATGGAAGCTGTGACTGAGAGCACCTGTTTTGTTTGTTCAGCTGCTAGTGTGATGTGATTGCTTGTTCTTGTGCTTGGATGGCAGGGAGGTAGGCTGCCTTTTTGCCTTGTTCTAGCTGCCAGGTACTGCATCAGGTGAAAAACTCTACAGGGAGGTTGAGATGGTGACTTCTAAGAACAACAGAGCATGTTGAGCCTAAGCTGCTGAAATTCAGTTTTACGACAAGAGGGCTAGGAGGAACATAAGTCTTGAATCTGCTGTATAATAGGAACTGGGAATTTTCTGAGAAGAATTCAGAGCACACACAAAAGAGAACTTCAGAGATAACAGAAGGAAAGGTTGGGGTTTTTTTGTGTGAAGGCCCAGAGAACTTGTCAAATTTAGAGTGAACCTGGAAGCCATCAGTGATTGCTGATATAAGAGTAAATGATGAATGAGGTGGCCATAGTGTTTACCTGACATCTTTGTTTTTTAAGAAAAAGGTTCATGCAGAGGTGTTGTGGTAGAAGTATTGATGCCAGTCACTGCCATTTCCTGAATGCTCTTCAGAAGAGCAGAAGAAAGCTATTTCTTTGTACCTGGCAAAAAATAATAGCCTTGTCAGAAAATTCAAATTGCAAGGGTCTACAGGAAGACTCTGCTAAAATCAGAGTCAGTTATGGGATCAGACCAAGTTCTTTAGGGCTATACCCAGTCAGACCTTGAAAATCTCCAAGGGTAGGAACACCCTGTCTCTCTGTGCAACCTGTGCCACTGCTTGACTGTTGTCATGGTGAGGAAACTTTTCCACCATTCCAGGCAGAACCTTTCATATTTCAGTATGTGACAATTGTCTTTTCATCCTACTGCTGTTCACCTCTGTTTAGAGCCTTTGTCACCACTTTCTCATACATACAGGAAGGCTGCTAATACATCGTGTTACTGCTGTTTTGGACCTTTATTAAACATTAAAACAAAACTACAACCGAGGAATCCTAACTGGTCTTAACGCTCTGCGATGGGGACTCTGAAATCCTTTTCCTGTTCGAATTCTCATACCAACTAGATTTAACCTGAGTGTGGATGCATGAGTACAAACAAAATATATTATGCTATTTTCTGATTAATAAATATACTGATGTATGACATGAAGTAATTCCAACTCAGAATATCACTCTGTGCTGGTTTGTCATTTGTGGAAATTCCTAAAGTCAGTATCTCTCCTTTGCCCTTCCGATTAAAGGACCCTGTTTTGTGGGACACTAGTTTATGTAGTGAGATATGCTCAGAGGAAATGAAAATGCATACAGGTGCTACAGGACAAAGAAATTATTGTATTTATGGTCATTATGGTATAATGTTTTCTGTTTATGGTTTCACTGGACATTTTTTATTATGTTCACTTATTTCTTTTTATTTATTGAAACAACTTGAATCACTTCAAAAGAATTTGGAATGCCTTATAGCACATATCTTCCTCCTTTTTATTCAGAATGAGATATTTCAGTTTGGAAAGGAACAGATTAATTAGAGATTGTGATCTTGACGAGGCAAGAAATATAAAGGAATTTTTTAATGGCGTAGATTATTAAAGAACATGAATGAAATGAGAAAATAGTAAAGAAAAAATTGAAATATTCCCGTGAGAAGCTTATTGTAGTAAAATTGTGTTTATTGTAATAGTAGTTTTTAGGAAAAAAAAACAACTTGAGGCATAATCAAAAGTAGATAAGTTTAAGAATAAGCAACTATTAAACACAGTAGAAGCATGTTTTCTGTTTGCAAATATATAGTTTACTGCTGACCTTGAGTAGTAAGTTTACGTAACTTCTATAGTCTTGATCAAATAAAAGTTGGGCTGAGTTGGAGTCATGGGGACAGATCCCAAGTATTGGACTGCTGCTTAAAACTTTTTGGTGTCTACAATACTAAGAGATAGAAAATACTGGTATTCCCTAAGTTACTTTTGTGGAATAAATTCTAGTGAATGGTATGGAAAACTGCTTGGCATTTGTGAGAGTATTTTGGTTCTTGTGGCAAGGTAAGATGATAAATACAAGTGTTGTTCTTGCCACAGAGACACCAGGTCATTATGTACTGCAACAGCAATTTTTAGTCTGATGTCCCACATGATTTCTTATTATATTAAATCAGGCTTTAAAAAAAGATACATACCTTGTAATTATTTTAAACATAGTGATTATAGATCCAAATCCCATTTTTAAATTGCATGGATATTCAATAAGAATACTTTCTTCTCCAGGAATATATCATGTGGGAGAATTGTTAAGCTGTTAAAAATGCAGACTGTGAGGAGTAATTATTATATTTCTCGTGGTCAAGAATAATGATTTTCCTATGTGTCTAGTCCACCTCATAGTCATAGAATATAATTAATACAAGGTATATGTAATATGGTGATGGTAAGGACAGAAAATGTATTTTTACTGGAAAATACTGAGCTTCAGTTATAGCAGCTCTTTTGCCCATTAATTTTTTCACTTAGTGTTATGTCTTAAAAGGCAGGCAGTTCTTTTGGAGAAATATTCTACAAAAAGTAGAAATACACAGTAAAATAAAAGGTAGTAATGATAAGGGAGACAAAGTCAGTGCAACATTAGGTTCTTAGGAAACTATAGTAAGCAAGAAAACTCTTAAATAAACATCTTACACTTTTGATTTTGCTATTGGAAGGTAATTATTAAGGAGCTAATATAGAAAGGGATGCATTCTGTTACAGTGTTATTTAATGGTATCCAGTGAATGTTCCTTCTGTTTGTGTGAAGCATAATAGGAAAATTAAAAATGGCACAAGCAGATGTAGCTGCTTTGATTTTGCTTTGAAGTAGGCAGGTATTCCTTACTGTGTAGTGTTATAAAGGTATGTATCACTCTGTGTGAAACACTAATCAAAATCTTGGATTCTGAGGAGATGTCAGAGGTCTCTGTATAACCACAGCTCCTGGATTCTGGAATTTTTGTCTTATGTGAAATAAGAGCTCTTACACCTACTTAACATTCTTCAAAACATACTTTGTTATGGGGCTGCTGGCTATTCAAGGAAAGTAATCAGAGCTATTTCCAGAAACACCTTTGTTTTAGTTGGAGATCATCTAAATAAGCAAAGTCCCTAGTCTGAGCTTAGTTTCTTTCTTTTATGTCTATATCAAGTTCAAACCAAATGTGTTTTGCCTTCTTTTTTTGCTTTGAATGTGGCATGCTGAATGAATCCAAATATTGCACTGTCTTATGCTGATTTCTCCCAGTTCGATGCTGTGGCTTTATTGCCGCATCTTGCTCTTTTCCTACTTTTACTGTATTTTTGTCAAATCCTGTGATAGTCAAGCCTTTCTTTAATTGAATTTCTTGGTTCCAGTCTTTATCCATTCTTCTTTTGATTTGCCTCTTTTATCTTTTTTAATACACAACAGGAGACCTGAACAGTTAGGTATGGATTGGTAGAACTGTCTCTTGCATGGTAGTTTCCAATGCTTTTCTCATTAAAGATGCTTTCTCTGAACTGGGGTTTATTGTAACCATTTTCCCCTCCCTCCATCAGTTATTGCAGGGCAGAGGAGAAAATACAGAAATTAGGAAGAAATGCAAGTCTCAGGCAGTGTTATAGAGAAGTTTTAAATCTTGACTTCTGGAAAGGGTATTCCTGTTACTATTCCAGTAATTATTCAGATTTTCCAATTTGAAGACCTGGACTTTTTTTTCTCAACCTGTTGTTGGAAGAAAATCCTAATTTCTCTAAGGGATGTGATCTTGTTAAGAAGATACATTTAGTTCTTCAAATGAATTGTCCCCATAGTGGAATTATATTGTGGACTGTTTCTGTTTTCTGAGCTAAGTGAATACTGGATGATTTAGAGCAAAATGCAAGAATTCCAACATTAGAGAAGCCAGCCATCTTCTCACCTCTGAGAGACTTGGAGTTCCCTTCATATGATTGCTTGGATTTTACCTGGCTTGTAGTGACATACCATAGCACATATATAGCACTCCTGTTATGTCAACTGCTTTATTATTGCATTAGATATTATTTTTCATCCTCCTATATGTAAACTCAGATTTGTGATGGAGCCGAATATCAGATATTTTAGTAGTTGGAATTACTGGAGAAAGTTTTCAAAGTAATAATGATTAAAAATACTAATAAATGAATCACTTTATTGTGGCTTTACTACAAGACAAGAAGATCAAGAAGAGTTTTCAAACTGATAGCTTTCTTAATTATTTTATAAAGTCAAGGAGTCCATAAGATTTCATGTATCTCCCAGAATATTTTCCTTACTTTTTGCTGTCTTTTCAAAGAAAGTCTTTTAGGAAAAATCTGTTTTTTGCTGTGTCAGTATCAGCCTATTTAGTGTGAACTCAATGACTTGTGCTCAGAAGTTATCTGGTGTCTTTTGGTTTCAGTTTGGATAGCAAGAAAAACATTCTTCAGATGTGGTTGTGCCAGTTGTTTGATAGATGAGTCCATTCAGCTTTCTTAATTTGTGTTTTCTGATATTTTGGCTTTTGATGGACTACACTAAATTCTGTTCCTCTCCTTGAGTGATTGTGTCATCTCAGAAACTCAGACCTCAATTAAATTTTGAGATGCACAATTACTCTTTTTTCAGTACCTTCGGATTAGTGGAGAATAAGTTAGTCATCCATCTACAGTGAGTTCAGCAAAAGAAGTTAAATAAGAACTTGGTTTAATTGTTTGCTTCATACAAAACTCAAACTTCTGCACTTCCGAAGGATGACTGGAGTTGGAGAACAAAATAGGGGCTTTGTCAGGGGAACTTTGGCTATCACAAGAGTCTGTTGTGATTTCTGATCAGATGTGAGTCCATTTTTATCCTGTAGAACAGAGAAGAATGGCAGCCCAGTCTTCCAGAGGGGCACTTCCTTTGCATCAAAAATCTACAAAAGCAAAGCAAAGTTTCTTCTGTTATGGTCTGTTAGAAGCACAGGAATTGGAAAGAGGGAGGATGAATTATTTTATTTATATATTTATTTTCTAAACCAGTCATACTGTTGTTCATGCTTCCCAGGATTTAAATGCAGTTTTTTATGAGTGCTAGACAATGAATATTGCTGTTGTGAGTAGTTATGACTGCACTTGGTATGCTCTGTCAGTAAATGTCTGACTGGCAGGTTTACAATTGGAGTGGATACAGTGTAAAACACCTGTTAGATATCTGTTATAGTTAATCTTTTTGCAGATTCTGTTAGAGCTGCACTTGGCTTTTAAAGAATCTAGTTTCTGTGTGTATTCAAGAGCTTTTCAAATGCTGTGGAATTGTGTTACAATGAAGATAATGTACAGTTCAGAGGGGTGAACTGCGCTCTTCAGGGCACAGACTTAGGAAATTGTATCTAAAAATATACTGTTTGGACCAACAAACCAGATCGCTTCAGAAACATTAGGAATCCGTAGACATTTATGTCTACTCATCTTAGACTGACCATAAGCTTTAAAGCAAAGCTTTGAGGCACTGACATAACAGCATTTGCAGTTCTATTGAAAGCTCATATGATTGTGTCTTGCTATAGCTCTTATAGCTCCTGGTTTTATCAGTTAACTCTGTATTCCGTTCACTGGGCTTAGATGAGGTGGTTGTGATCACCAAAGTGCTAAGCACTTGATCTTCTGTCTTTCAAGAGAGCTTTTTATAAAACTGGCTTTGATGTGTACTTCGTGTCCAGGCTACTTTCCCAGTGGGATCGCTTTTATGCCGCTGTCTGTTCGTATGTTGCAGTATCCCATATGTTATCAATGAAACACAGCTTGCCAGCAGATTTTGAGCTTATCACCAAGGTAGTACCTCTACCATATTCAGCAATAAGATATTCAACTACTTCTTCAATTCATAAAATTTGCCTTCTGTAAATTTGCGCAAAGTCTTGAAAAAATCTCTTCACAGGTACAGAATATTTCCTAAATGCAACAAAAAAACTATCTGAAAAAGGGAATTGTACTGGACCAAACTATTGTCATGACCTCAGTCTTTGCATCTCATGCCCTCCCACTTCCTTTGCTGCCTTCATTTGAATGATTTGCTGAGTTTGAATGTAAGCCTTTAGGCAAGTTTCTAACAACGTCAGTAGTAAGCTGTTCTGACTTAAAAACTCAGTGGGAAAATGATCAACAGAAAAGAGCTGGTGATTTTTTCAGCATTGCAGTTAGTGCTAAAAAGTCCACGCGCATGGTTATGAGATGAAATAAAGAATATGGTGTAGAGCATTCACTGAAAACACATTTTTTTCAATATTTGACTATTAAGCATTCAGTCTATCAGGCATTCAGTCAGATACTGCATTTGCTATGGTAGCACTTGATGAGAAAATTGAACTGCAGCAAAAGAAGCTGCAGACTTTTTAACAGAATACCTTCAAGCATGTGTGCAAATAAAATGGGTGATTTTCTAGAGAACTGAATTTGTGCATTTCCCTCCATCTTACATTCTGAAGCTGGTCTGAGTTATAAAGGTTGTCATTTAGGTTTTTCTAATACCGTCCAATCTTTTCTGGAACCATCGAACTATACACATTCTTCCAGGGTGAACATGAGACTGTTTTATTGTACCAGGTGGCTTTGTTCTTAGGCTTTCAAATTGCCTTGAGTATCTGCAGGTTAATTAGATGAGTATTGTTAGATTTTCTTCCTTTGAAATTCTTGTTTGCTGTAATGCAACAAGATTTATCTGTTTGTAGAATAAAAATGTCTGTGTATGTGTCATATTCCTGAATCTCCTTTGCAGTTTGAAAGACTACTTTTACTCTGCCGTTTGTATATTATTGCACACATTGAATATATTTGAACATGTTCTTATAATATGTTTATTTCCTATGCATTTATAGTACTTTAAAGTTTCTATTGCAAAGAATGGAGAAACTTGAAGCTTTAATGTGCTGGTCAACGTTCAAATGGCTGCAAACCACAGTGTAAATTTTGTAACCAACTCTGACTTTGCTTTACTGCTGTTTTGAAACTGTTTTCATTAATAATAAGTTGTCAGTTAAGTCTTCTCATAATGTAAAGGGAAAAGATATGCCATTCATTTCCATAAAATTCACCTCAATTTTCTTCTATACCTAATAGTCATGCTCTATTTCATTGAGATAGTACAGAGCTTTCTTTTTTTAGCAATTAGAAAGCTACTTAGTGCAGTTGCACTTGAAATTGCAGTGCAGAGCTGAAGGACCCTTATGGGTGCTTCCCTGTTTGGATACTGCTTACCAGGTGGAGCTCAGGAACCTTCTGGCCATAGTGTCAGGATGCTTTTTTCTTTTTGTAAACCATAATATCCGCCACTCACTTCTTCTTTCACCAATGTTAAATACAAATATAACCTCTCAGCTGAGTCTTTATATTCAAATGTTGAATGTATTTTGTTTGTTGCCATTTTTTCTTAGCTTTCCCCAATTTTGAGCATATAACCAGAAAGAGAATCAAGTTGAGAAATGATTTCATGGTGGTTCTACTTCAGATTAACGCTCTATGTTGTCTTGTCCTCCCAGAAGTCTCAAAGATCAACTTGATTTCCAAATGCTGCTCAAGTCATTCTTTTGAAAGACCACTGACCATCTTAAGGCTTATGTGGACTTTGGAGAGGGAGATGAGATTCAAAACAGAAATTGCATGCAAACCTTAAGAACTTCCTTTCTAAGAGGCAAATCTACTTGTATTTCGATCAACTGCATTACCTGTTCAAAATGTGACCTCTCTGTCTAGCATAATGAGGTACAAAAAGTTCCATTATCCAAAACAAATTCCATTTAAAAAGATGCTTTTTGTGTTGACAATAGTTCATGACTGTAACAACTTTGTGAGACTACAGGGTTTTTTGATAGATTCATGCTGGTGGTTAAGTACAGGAGGAAAATCCTGCAGCCTGTATTTTAAAAGAATCAAGGCTGAATGATCACAAGGCTTCCTTCTTTTCCTAGTCATTTTGTGTTACTTGATGGTTCACAAATTTTCTGTTTGAAATGTTGGTTGCCCCAGTTTTCTAATTGAGGCCAGCTGATTTCTGAACTATCTCCGTGTTCAAGCTGTGTCTCTAATGTAGTTGACCCTTTCTAGGAGCTAGCTGAAGTATATTTTGCTGTTGGGTTTTTTTTTTTCTTTACTAGCTCTTTTAAATGCAAGATATTAAATCTTGGTAGTCTAAACACCGGTAAACTGATTTGAAGTTAAAGAAGAATAATACAGTTTTCTGATGATTGTCATGGCATTCATCAATGTAATCTTTAAAACAACAAAAAAAAACCCCAACAAAAAACGCAAAAAACAATACATCAAACATTCTTTTATAGTGACTCACCTACTTCACAGGCTAGCAATAACCTTCTCAGGAACTTAATCAAGCAGCAGCTATTGAATAATCATCTTTATATATATTGTCGGTAATTCAGAGATATGTTGTGATTTTAGACATTGGCAAGAACAAACCTCTATTTTTAATTGAAGATAAGTGGTTTTCATTGTAAGGCATTTATACTTACCTGACTACCTCAGATATCTTTTGTTTTTCACAAATGCTCTCTGACAAGGGAATTTTCCTTATTATAAGGGGAAAACTCCCTAAATATAGAAATGTGTCAGCAGCATTCTGCTTAGTCAAGGTGTTCTGTGGAGGAGATGGCTTGGGTTTGTATGATTTCATTATTTCTAACATAGCTGTTGTTCCCTTGCTGCAAAAGTTGATGGTTTATGGACTGCCATGTAATGTAGATAGAAGCCTTTTGATTGTTCAGCTGTCCTTGCTGTTGGATTCAAAATGCGATTTTCTGGCACTGACACCTTTGATGTCAGGAAGGTTAGATAACTTCCTTGCTTTCTGTCCTTGATGTGGACCATCAGCTTTATTAGCCTTGGAATCTGTGTCAGATGAATTCCTTAAGCCTACTGTGAGTTCTGCATGTTTTATCCCACTTTTCCCGTACCACATAATGTTGTGCAGCTCTACTCTTCTTCAGTTTTTCATTCCACACCTGTTTCTTTGTTGAAAAAAAAAGAGGCTTCCAGAATATAAAGGTACAATAGAGTTCCACTTTATATCATTCTCATCTGTGTTAAGAACTTTTTGATATTTCAGTTGTAGGACTTGGTTTCCCAACAAAAGTCATGTGACATCAGCAGTGAGGTGCAATAAGAGCTCTCTTAGGATTACTTAAAATAGAATGGAAGACTTTGAGTGTATAAGGTTGTGTGGCCTTGAATGTGATTTTTATTTGATATATGAGCTGCGACATAGCTATTGCATGACTGAGATGTGCCTGTAAGCGGTGTAGGGTACAGATGGGGTTTCTCTGAAACAAAGCCAGCAACTAAATCTGAATGTGCTCATTTAAAGAGTAAAGAATACTTCATAAAACATATGGAAACATTTCTATGTTTTTTCGTTACAAAGGCTTCTTACTCCTTACGCATTTTTTATGATTGTTCATGCTAATGTGTCATTTACCTGCATCAAGACTGCCTATATGTTGGTTCAGTTTAGTGACATTTGTACAGTGGTATGAATATTCTATTTACAAACCCACTAAATATACTTTCCTATTGTAGAGCCTTTCATCATTTCAAAGGTGAAATAATCCTTTTCTCAGAACTGTTGGAAAAAATTCACCATTATGTATTAAAAACCACTTTATTTAGGAAGAATAAATGACAATAATAATAAGGCTGTTGCACAGTAGGATTTGAATTAAATGGTTATTGGCATCCACTAGTATAAAATCCGGAATTAAATTTGAACAAGAAATGTACACCAAATTTATAAAAGAAGAACTCACTATTCAAAAGTATGGATGCTGAAAATGTGCAGGAGCCATATCAGCCCACAACTCAGCAAGGGTTTTCTATGTCTTGCTATGTCAATAGGAGAACTGAGCATCCAAAGCATCTGAGCTTCTGTGGTCTGTAATTACTGACCAGAACCCTGTGGAAAAAATACATGTTCTTTATTTCTGTCATTTTGTGGGAAAAAATAAAATACAAAAGTTCTAAACACTAATTGGTAAATTTTTCTACTTAATTTATTTGCATGAATGTGAGGTGGAAATTGCAAATCCTAATATTTTCAGTTCTGCCCACGTATTTGCTGCCTGATTTCCCTGATTAGGCTGTGCTTTAAATTTGAAACGTCTTTTAATAATATCTATAGCATCTAATATATTATGAAATGATTTTTTTCTACTATGATGTCAAATCCATAGTGGGTTTTAACACTAAAATATATTAAATAATTGTAGTGATGACATTTACAGCTGCTCTTCAGAATTACTAATTGAGCAGAACAGGGCCCTGATACTTGAGGTTCCTAGGGAGTAGGTCAAAACAAATAATATTTACCTTAGAAAAGAAGGGTATTAAGTACATTACAAAGCAATGGTTTGTGTTTTCTTTGCAATTGTGATGTCTCATCTATAATGGCTCAAGAGTTTTGCTCTGTGCCCCCTCAGACCCATGATTACAGTGGATTTGAGCCAGATTTTTTTTTAACTATTTTTTCAGTCTGACTGTACCCCTAATGGAAGGCATTAGGGTTCAAGAAACAAACACATAATGCATAACATAACCTGGATCCAGGTCTTACAAAGTCATAGATAGTTTTTTAGAAACTTCTGGCGCCTTTTATTCTTGTACACCCTCTTGAAGTGTTTTGGTGCCAGATTTTGATTTAGACGTGTTTATAAGGTTAGGGGGGTTTAAAACCTCATCTATCCTGTCTTATAAAGGACATAATTTATTTTATGAATGTGGGACTATACTACTGTGTATAGGGGCACTAAACACTGCACTCCTGACAGGAGCTTTCCCACACGTGTAGTCAAGCAGATATGTGAGCAGTTTGTTCAGCTTGTAGATCCAGCTGGAAATTATTCCTTTTGAGGGTTATTTTCATTCATTTTAGCTGTTGTTCTGGCTTATAATGTGCCCACATGAGCATGAGAAGCAATTCAAGGCAGAGGGGATGAGGGCATTGCCCCAAAGGAGAATGCCTCAAGGGTGAATGAAGCCGGTCTTGGTATCACTCTCTGCAGCAATCTCAAGCTCATATTTTCTGCATTAGGTTCTTTTACTTTCTGAAAGATGTACAGTCTTGCAAGTTAAGATAATTTACATTCTTTGTGTGTTTAATTATTAATACTAGCTTCTTATTGTTTGCACTGGACATTGATAAATGGTGCAGAATTATTTGTACTTCATCTATTAATGATGAAATCCATATTGTCTCAATGAAAAGGATGTCAAGTGTGATGAAATTTTACATTCTGCCATGCTGTAATGTAGCATTGTGCCAAAAATACTTCATGTGTTACTCAAGAGGTAAAACAGCTGATTTTTTTCTTATTAATATCCCTACATTGAAAATTCACAAAGCAGAGATCTGCAGTCAGTGTGTAGGTGGGATTTAGTATCTTGATTTTGAGAGAGGAACTTTTCATAATGCAGTTTTCTATATTGCTACAATTTGATGGTCATTTCAGAAGATGTCACTACTTAGCCAGTCTTGTATGGTGAAATTTCTGCACATATACTGTTGTAGAATTTAATCTGTTTGTTTGTTGTTTTTTTTTATCTTAAAGAGAAGGGAAAATATCGACACTGGAAGGAAGGTGATCATCTACTTTGGAGATGTAAGAGGAGTAATTGGAAATGGGAGTGGAGAAAAAGGAATTGATTGTAGGAAGGTACATATGGAGATTGTGTTTGCAAAGGGATCCTGCAGTTGTGAGCAGTCATGAAGCAAGCCTCTGTACAGCTGCAGGGGTAGGCAATGCAAAGAGAACTGCTATTCATATCCAAAACTATTCTAATCATTAATATTATCCCCAGGATAAAAACAGTTTAAATATTTTTAGTAAAACTTGCCATGCCTGGCAGTTTGATTAACAAGATGATTTTTGGTTAACAAGAACAGTTCTTCTTGTATGGTACTACTGGAACAAATATGAATTTATTGTATTTACTTCTGTGGGGATGGTGGTGGGGTTAATTTGGTTTCCTCTGTGTTTGTGCAAATAGGCAAGATGCATCTCCTTCAAGCCTCTCAGGCATTTATTTCCTTCCAATTAATTGATTTCAGTGTACAAGAATCTTCTGTGCATCAGGCTGTATGTTGTATTTTGTAGTGTTTCTTACTAAAATAAGCAAATACATGACCTCATTTCTTGATTGCCCAGCTATGCCACTGATGACCCAATCCTGACAGTGTAAAGCTGCTGCTGCTGAAGCTCAGCAAGGCTCCAGGGACCTCTCTGTAACATGCTGCTGTAGGCAATTCTTAGCCTGTAGAGCCAAACATCTTTTTCCCTCAGTTTCATTTCCACTTTCATTTGCTCTGGGATTTTTATTTCCTAAGAAAGATTGACATTTCAGTTGCATGAATATGTAAATGATCTACATGTTTTGTCATCACTGGGTGCAGTTAAAATATCTTTGTTTTCATCTTTGTTTCTTTCAATTTCTCTTGAATATCTAATATATTTGTGAGCAAACTAACTGATCAGCAATGCCGTTGAGATTGTTTAGGTGGTGTTCTAAGATCCTTATAGTTTTTTTTGTTTGCTTTCTTATTTCTCCCTTTATGCATTGCAGCAGAAATGTTGTAGACTTTTGAAAATCTTTAGGAATTGTAACAGAAATGTTACCTTGTGTGCAGCTGGAAAACAGCTTAATGAGTTGCAAAACTGTGGTGTTCATTTAAAAAAAAAAACGAAAGAAAGCACAAAACGTTATCTGTACAAAAGCTGGAGTAGTTCTAAATTAGTACATTTCTAAAACTGCCAGCAGCCTCATTTTTAACAGCAGCCTCTCTTCTGGAAAAACAAAATTTGATCATCAGCAAGATTAGTCTTAATCTTTCTTTGGCCTTACCATACACCGATGATGTGCTTAGCAGAAGAAATAATTTATTGTATAAGGAATTTAGTTTTTAAAATCCATGTCTTGTCTTTTTTTTTTAATGCATTACATTTTTGTGTGTCCATATCAGTATGGACATAATAAGATTCAAATGCCTTTTAAAGAAATGTTAGGGTAGTATGTGTACTGTTAGGGTAGCTTTACTTTGTTAGAAACATTTCAATTTCTTTTTATTTAAACCACTGTCTGGGGTAAATTGTCTTTCCCAAATCATGTTAACTTCTCTTTCCTTGATGTCCTGTTGTAAATATTTTATGTCCTTTATATATTTTCTCCTGTTGCAATGCATTATTTTGCGTTGGCAAGATGATCCAAATCTTTGCACCTGTGAATGTAATGGCAGATGTGTAGTTTCCTGTGACAGAATGAAGCCTATTGAAAGTTGGTGTTCAGCATTAGTTGCTGTTTCATCTAGCTGATCTACACATTGCTTCTGTGTACTCTGTGAGAAGTTTATTAGTTACTATTTCCTCTAGGAATTAATTTGTGCCATATGTCTGATTATTAATTATCCATTCTGGTTGGTGTGTTGAAAAAGTTTATTTCCTGTATTTATTGACATTGTCTGAAGTCATGGGACTAGTCTATACTACAAAATGTTATATATTCACTCCAAGTGGTAGCTAGTGCAATGTAATATAAATGGAGAAGCTACAGATTAATTTTTTTCATTTATTCTGTGAAATAATTGAACTTAAAGAGGATTTTCCCCTTGCTGCCTTGCTTATATGCATGTCATTTGAAGTTTCATTACTGTGGTTCATTATTCATTTGCAGGGTAGGAGCTTCTTAGCACTGCAAAGGTAATGCCTGTTCTCGTGTGCTGTAGTAGCATAATGGAAAGTCCTGAAAGAAGATGTAAGTTAAAGCTTAATTTAATGTGACCTGTTTGATTGTTGGTCAGAATGTCACTTAGCTTGGCTTACCTTTAATTCTTTGGTGACTTCTTGTGAGATATCCTGTTTATCCAGAAGAGATAATTGAGTTCTTCACAGTGAAGGGTTTATTAGTTGAGCTCAGTTTGCCATCCTGAGAAGAACCACAGACTTGCCTCTGGAATTAATAATTACAAATGAGCAAGAGTACCGCTGTTACAGATTCAGTAATTTTAGTTTTGTTCCATAAGCATCACCCTCTGAGTAGAATTAACTTGAATGTGGATAACCCATATAGAGAGTAAGGAAGGATTTTATCCTCTCCAAAAGTCACTTAGTGCTCTTGCATGGACCCCCTAGCTCTAACTGCTGCAGTGCTAGCATATATGAATCGAAGATGTGTATATCCATTAAATGTAGGTGTACATTTTGGATTATGAGGAAAGAATCTTGTAAGGGGAAATATGTGGTGTGTGTTTCTTTCTGGAAAGTGGCTGGACACTATTGAGCAGGAGTAGTTAATGTGAGGTCTGCGAAAATGCGTGGTGAAGAAGATTCCATGTTAGAATGCAGTGTTCTAGACATGAATGTAATCTTTCCATGGTTGTAGTAGGGTGTGCTTGTGCCTATAGGACAAAATTTAGGCAAGTGAAACATCCTTGTTGTGTTTATTATGTTCCAGTTTTTCTGCACTGTAAAAAGGGGATATATTTTCTGTCTGTGATGTGTTAAATATTGATTTAATTTCCAAAGGAATGTCTGCTTTTCATTTTTAAGATGGTATTGTATTTAATGCATGCTAGGCATGTGTAAATGATTATGGAAATGAGGGTATGTGATCTGAACTTTGCTGCCGCTTGGGTGTGCAGTGTAACTTGTGTTAAAGGCCAATGTTATTCAACACTTCTGCTAATAAGGGCAGTTCTTTCTTGAGCGCAATAATTCTATTTGGTTTGTCTTTGAGATATTTCTTTTTTAATAGATACAGAAATTATAATCTCAGTACTGGAAGTTGAATTGAGAGCTTCATTGTTGACTCTTTAATGGTTTTATGTGGTAAGAGTGATTTGTCTGAAAAAAAAGTTCCATTAATGGAAGGCCCCATGTCTTTCACCACATTCCACCTCACCTCCCAGTGTCAGAGTTCTAATTTTCATAATAGTGTATTTCCAAACATGTAGTAAAATGTTTCTAAGTAGCAAACAGAAGACAGTAACTCTTCTGATTTGAACTAGTAGAAGGGCTGTTGCCATTTGTCTTTTCTCGTACAGATTGATTTTGATGCTATTTCATTACTAATCTCTCACATATAGATCTTCTCATTCTGCTGATGACTATAACTAGCAAAATTGTGGCATGATAATCCCTCTGGAAGAATAGTAGCAGCTCCTTGTGGTGGGGCAGTGTAAAAATGACCTGGACTATTGACCATTCCTCAGTTTACTGTTAACTAATTATGCTAATTGGAAAAGTTTATTAGTTAACATTGCTCAGTCATAAATTAACTTGCTAGAATGCTGTGTGTGAAGAGCTCCATTTGGACAGGGCTTAGGAGAATTGAGTTCCTAGCTTAAGACAACAGCTGGTTGGACTGCTAGAAAGACAGTAATTTTCTCCTGTGAGCTCTCTGTCTACAAGTCCAAGGGAAAAATACTAGTTTTCATGGTTTTATAGATGCAAATAAGAGAATATGCAGTGTGTTGCTATATAATAGAGAAATGTAGTTGTCTTTAAGGATTCAATTTAGCTGGGTTTTAAGCCAAGATTTATAATCGATATGTAAATAGTTAGCAGTGCTAGAGAGGTAAATGGATTTTTAAGATTAATTATCTGTTTGGTTTTTCAAGATTTCAGGATAATAGAGGAAAAACAGTGTTTTATTTTGGTAAATAAACCTCTACATTTGTTTGTTGAAAAAATTGTACTTGGCTGGAGTTAAAGCTTTAGAAATTATTTCACCAAAAATATTTGACGGGAGAATTTTTTTTTCTCTCTCAAGAAAGCATTAAATGAAATCCACATTTTATGTATGAGCATGTTATGTAAGGAAAGTACTTATCAATGCACATCTGATACAAGTAGGTAGTATGCAAATACTTAATCCTCTTTTTCTCACAGAGATCTTTTCCCTGGATCTTTGAGTAAGGAGCATGAAGTTAGAACTTCATTTTAATGTGGAAAGAAAAAGAATGTGTAGTTTATTTATCAAGTTATTTTGCCTTAAATAGTATTATAAAATACAAAACAGTGGTTGTCGCTTACTGATTCAATTAACAGTAGATGTAAGAGATACAATTTACTACCAAAAAAAGAATAAAATCTCAAAGATGAAGCAGTTGTGTAGTTTCCAAGCAAGTAATACAGGACACATTTAAAAAACATAAGAAATGGTTTAATTTCATTAACTGTGGTCTAATATATTGTGCATCCCACTCTTGGTAAACCACAGCGGCATTTACTGGCTATTGCTTCAAAGCACTACTGGTTTTCATCCCTTTCATTGGCCAAATGTGTCATAAGAGCATTAACTGAAGTCTGGAAAACAGTTCTCATGGATTTTGCTTTAATGATAAATCTAGCATATAGTACACTTGCTGATATAATCAAGTGAATGGAATTTCCAAAATCTTGACTTAATGTCTTTTAAGTATGAAGCAATAATGTTTTTATGAAGTAGCTTTTAAATGGCATTTGTTGAAGTGGAGAGCAGCTGGATTAGAAGGGTCTGTTTCTAACTGCAATCAGCAATGATCATAGTATCATATTACAGTCACCCTATAAAGTAGCTTGTATTTTAAGAAAAATGGGGGGAAGGGAAGGTAGGAATGGAGAGAAAAGCAAGCATGGTCTGTGTGATGCCCAAAGGGGTCTGGAATTGGTTACAGTTGGGTAATGTTGCTTCAGCTGCTTGGGCAACGTTAGTATAGTTCTTTATATAGGAAGTTCTTTATCAATTATTAGGTTTTGAAAATGTTTTGGAGATACAGTCAATGTGCATTTCTCAAGCATTTTAATACTTAGGGTGGCTCTTGAATTCTAATATTTACCACGGTAAAATTTAACTAAAACAACGATCATAATTGTAGAACCTTTGCACTTCTTTCATGTGTTACTCTGTAATACAAATTTTTTTTTACCACCTTTGCATTTGTATCCATTTGTATAAATAGAATGTGTCTCTGGGCTGTCCGTCTTTTTCAGTTGAGAGACTTTGCCAACAGGGAAAGCACTTTTTTGTTTCTTACAGGACACTAAACATGTTAGTGAGTGTTCTAAAAATTGTCACTGCTAAGTCTCAAACTTTTATTTAGGAAACCATTGTATCCTTCCAGTAATTGTTTATCATTCTCTTCTTTAATGTGTAGCATCAGTGAATTAACTGAAAGAATTTTCTATTGTTGCTGTTTCAGTAACAGCTTGTTGTTTTCCTGCAGTAGACAAGGTATATCTACTTCACTAAATTATCAAGGTCTGCTGGCTTAACATTGTGCAGGATTGTCTTGCAAAGCAAATGCATAAAAATTTTGGAGACTTGAAATGCTCTTACTAGGTAGTGCTGTTGATCAATATTCTTGAATACTTCCCAAGTGGGGCTCCTCTATACTTTAATTTTTATTAATTTAATTTTTTTAAATGGCATGCTATCTACAGCAAGAAATTAATTTCAAAAATGACTTTATTTCCTTAGATTTTTGGTTTTTCATTTCTAAAGGGTTTGATTCAGTTGTAGGCAGGATCTGATTAGGACATGCATGATACAACTGTACCTGAAATGCCAGCCAGCTAAGGCAGGCAAACTTTTGAGTATGAGATTTAAATTAACAGAAAACAAAAGTATGGATGACTTGATTGGGAAGAAGGTCTAAATATGATTTAACTTGTGCCGGCAAAAATAATATAGTCATCCCTGCCATGCAGCTGTATAGACACATCCTTCATCATAAGAACTGTGTTTCCCTATCCATTAGTTCAAATAAGTGCATTTTTGTGCCTGGAAAAGAGCTCTTTTTGAAAGTGCTTTGCTTACCTGATGTCTCTAGACAAAGAAGAGGGTCTATGGCTTGATGTATTTGCATTGGAATGCAGTTCTTTGGGAACAGTCTAAGGGAAGGTGTGAGGTGCTTAGATCTTTAATTTTTTAAATTGGGATGGATTATCTTGGAGGGCTCAGACCACATTGAAATCCATACCTACAGCAAGGCTAAGCCAAGTTCCACATTTAGTCAGCTCAGGGAGGTAGGTCCTGGTGTTCTGCTGGCTTTTATGGACTTCTTCTTTTGCAGAGCCCTCTGAGAGTATTCAGGGCTCTCCTTCCTTCTGTCTCTTACTAGGACATTCCACCCCTCACCAATCCCCTTGTCCTTCTCCTTGCTCTCTTTCCCTCTTAAATTTATATTCTCTTATAATTCATTGCATAATATTATTACTTAAAACTGCTAATTCATCTTTAAAATTTTTGTAGTAACATTCACAGAAACACTTTCTTAAAGATGTCCTGAGAATTCACTTTTCTGGAAAGGCACAGTTTTGCTTTATGTACATCACAGTATTTTGCTCTTTAATATTTTGGTCCTCTTTAGCTGTTTTTCAAGAAAGATAGTTTAAGTTTTAATCTCAAGTGGGGCTAATTGATTTCTTGTAAATACTTACTAAGGTTGTAGGTCATTTTAATATAGCAATTATTGTTCTTTTGAATGTATTTTTTTCATCAGTGGTGTAGTATGCCATTCAATCTTGCAAACTTTGCCTTCAAACCATCATTTAGTTTCTGCCATATTCCATATGTTACTAGAGCTTTGATATGGTCTCTGCCTTCACTTTACCAATTTGGTAATTCCATTGTTAAAGCTTTGTACATGTGTTTTGAAGCCTGTAGATCCAAGATGGGTGCAAAATATGTATCCCTAAAGTTACAAATTTTCTGTTTTGATTTGGAAAGATAGTTGTTTCAATGACAAGGAATAATTAACTTTGCCTTTTACATTTACCCTGTGTTGGAAGAAAAGGGTTAAAAGTGGAAGAATGGCGAAGAGGATGCTCAAGTGACCTTGCTGCTGGGAATGCTAAGAATACCAGGGTGGGAAAACTCAATTTCTTATGCCAAGTGCTCATTCTCTGCCTGTTTTGAGAAGTAGAATTCCTGTGTAGAGATAACACGCTCTATCAAATATGCCTGAGCCTCCTGCTGGGGCAGAGTGAGAAAACAAAAGCTCAGAGATCATAAAAGCTCAGCCTTGTGATAAACTACACCTACATGAAGCCCTTTGGTTTATTGGGCCACTCCTGCTGTCTGCTGGGATAGGCTGAGCCTAACGGAGCCCGTATCCCCATGTGTCTCTGCTGGGCTGAGCTGAGTCTAACAGAGCCCGTGTCCCTGTGTGTCTCTG